>VZSF01005789.1:1793456-1963456 GCA_013398295.1 Chionis minor | reverse complement strand
TTTGAAAAATGGGTTTTCATATTCAAACTGTACAAAGTATCTCACCAGGATATGTGAGAAAAGTCTTTTGTTGGAAAGAAATTTTAGATTTTGAACTTCAAAATGTCGGAAAATATGAAAGAGTGTTTGAGTTATTTGCTCTATAGTGGTCCATCAACTGAATTTCTAAAGGGCTAATGTGGAAAAAGGTGTGATAAATCTGTGCATTTGTGTTCAGTGCTGCTCTGAAGGAGGAGAGGAACAGGCTGTACTGTAGAAGTTCAAATGGAAAATTATTGCTTATGCAAGAGGGGTCTGTAATTACCAGGAAAGTATGCAACCCTGTGAAAATAAATTGCAATAGATACATACATAGATCACAACATTTTCTGCAGCATCAGCCACTTAAGTTCACGTCTCTCAGTTTCATTTTGAATTTAAAGTTTGAATCAATCCAAAACTGCAAGACCAAACTCTTCTGAAATTTCCAAGTTTCATCTGCTTTTGATACAAAACTATAAACCATAAATTGACTTCTCACTTTGTAATGAAACTCCAGACTCAGTGAATATTTCTGCTTTTTGTTTTATTGTAAAAGTTTGCTGTCCTGTATGAGTATGAAAGTACTGCTTTCACCCCTAAAGCTGAACTCATATGAACCCAATTTAACAAATTTGCTTTAAATAACTTTTTCAGTATTCTCTGAGTGCTGCTACAAAAGAAATTGTGTGGTGAGTAGTGGGCTATGAATGCCCAAAAAAGAGAAGAAAGCACACATAAGCAGGCAGGCGCAGACATATTTTTTATTGTTGTTAGCATTTTCAGAAAGAATCTGAACCCATGCATCTCTCTTCCACCATAAAAAAGGACTGTTTATCAGAGGTTTTAACAGTGATAGCAAGTAGCTCCATCAGAATATGATGAAGAAACAGACTGCTGGTCGACCACTTTTTAATCTGTCTCTGTCACCCCAATTTTTTTCATGTTAAAAATTACTTTACATTCCATTGGAACTGACCATCAGTTCCAATACTGTATGTTTGCAGTCACTTCCCAAAATTGTTCTTTTGGGCAAGAAATCTAATAACAAATGTGGAAAATCAAGTGTGAACGAACTTCTTCCCTAGGCTGTCTTATTGAAATAACATTTCATGCAAATAATCTCATTAGTGTAAAGATTTTGTTCCCTAGTTTCTACCAGGAACTTAGGTTCACATGATTGAGCTATGAGCTCCTGTGGAAGACAGGGGGATTTACAAGGATGACCATCAGAAGATTCAGCATTAAATAGGCAGAAAGCATCAAACCCCACGTCCTCGGGAGATTGCACCTTGTTACGAGGGTGTGCCCTGTGTGAGGAATCACACCGCTCGCTTCTGAGCTAGCCAGGCAGGCATTTGTCAAATGTTTCACAAGGTGGGGGGAAAAAAAGGTAGATTTAATGATAAATAATAACGCACTGTCTCCGACATTAAAGGACATCATTGGCTCTCTTTCTCTATGGTGTAAATCAATGTAATGTGTGAATCCTTTAAAAGTAACATGGAATTTAAAATGGAAAATATGAGAAGCTAGTAGAATTACTGCTAAAATCATCCGTTTATTATCTAGGTGTGCTTAATAGCCTGCTAGCTGATGAAAAATCATTTGCTAACCCCAAGGAATGGTTCATTTTCCAACTCAATCACTCAGCCATGCATTGCCCAGTGCTTTTAAAAAATATACCTTGTATTACTTCTTTTGTCAATGTCTGGAGATAATTTATAATAGCAATAACTTCCATTAACACACCTACTAAGCAGTTTAGTCAGAACAGGTAAGATTTGCGGGTGGACTTGAGATGTTTTAATAGCAAACCAATTATCCACCAATGATTCCAACTTTTTAAAGTGGTTTTTGGTTGGCCAAAAGTTAATTCAGTTATATAGTCATTAATAGACTCAGTTGTTCCATGGTAATCAAGATCCCGTATATAGATTGGCAGGTTTCCTTCTTGTGTAATTTAAGGTAAACTTACATTGCTCTGACATCACACTTACATACTCTTAATAGAATAGCATAAAAGGGACCTTAACATAATTAGATTCTGTTTCCCTCTTCCCCTATTGATAAATATTTGGCATTTCTGCAACAGATTTTTTTCCAAGCATTTTAAGACTCCTATGACAACAGCCACTTCCAGTTGTTCGCACAGCAAGTGAGTCTAAGAGTAGCTCCTATTGGGTTGCCCCACGCTCATGATGTTATAACCCAGTTACATGTAAGTCAGACTCTCTCACCTTTTGTGGCAATGTGTAACTTGCACTCTCCTGTAAAAAGAAGCACTAGGTTTATTTTCTCTCCGTACCTAGATGTAGGTGTTTAGGGCAATGGTTTGACAATACGGCTCGTTGCAGCAAATTTGCTGCCAATGAGAGCACTCCAACGCCTGCCATCTTGGGCACGCAGCCTCTTGTCTTCTTCCTTGGCCAGCACACCTACCTTCAGTTTTCCCAGCAACCAGCCAACTTAGAGTTAAAATTGCTGAGAAGTAGCCCTCTAAAGAGAGTAAATGTAGTTTAATCCACTGATCTGGCTTGCCATTTGGTCAGATGAATACTAGCACTAAGGAAAGGAAGGGACAGGAACACGTGTGGAGCCGATCATAGAATCATAGAATGGTTTAGGTTGGAAGGGAAGGAAAGACCATCTAGTTCCTACCCCCCTGCCGTGGGCAAGGACACCTCCTACTAGACCAGGTTGCTCAAAACCCCATCCAACCTGGCCTTGAACACTTCAAGGGATGGGGCCACCACAGCTTCCCTGGGCAGATATGAGGACATAGAAAACTTCTTTTGGTAGCAATTAGCCATTAGATTTGCTCCACTGGGTACTAAACAAATGAGCCCTCTATAGCTTAGATTTAAAAAGGGGAGGCACTCCAAGAATGCCCTTAACAAAGAAACTGCTTTTTATAGATGTAAGGGTTCCTATATGGTTTTTTTAAAGAATATTTCAGCTTGAAGTTTAACAGAGGGTAGTTTTAAGTTCTGAATATTTTCTTTTGTTCCTTTAATACTACAAGTCTTATTAGTGGGGGGAAAAAAAGAGAAAAGAAAAATAGAAACCAAACCTTGAACATCAGAAATCAGATCTCAGAAGATATTTGTTTCTTACTCCTTTGGATAAGTTCACACGTTTTATCTCTTGAATCCAAGTCAAAGATGCTTTTGCAAATCTATGGGATTTGTGCAGAACAGGAAATGTGTTTTCTGGGCGATTGATGCTGCTGTCCCATAGGTTTGCTGCTCAGTGTTGTTCTGCTTAATTGGTAAGCTCCACATTAAGTCATGTGCATGCTGAGGGGTTCAGGGATCATATTTTTTTCAGTTTCTTGAACATGATTACATTTTTTGTAATTTACATTTTTAGCCACTAAACAGTGATACATTATATTTAGAAAATGAGATGCTCTGAGTGTTAGCAAGATGTGACAGTGACAAATCTTATGAACGTTAATACTGAAACCCATCATAGTTCAAGTCCCACTTGCTGTATTATAGCTTAGTCTAAGGTTTGGGAGGGGAAACATTCTAGTTATCAAGTTGTCATTGTTCAAATGCCATTTTTTGCTCAATTTAAAAACAATATGCAATTGTGGAAGCTGTATTTAGTGGTTATGAAACATTTAGAAAAAAGTACAAAGAAAAAGTCACTTCCACAAAGGTCATAAATAAGTCACAGATTTGCAGCTTTTGCAGTGTGTCCTACATATATTTTGTGCTTATGTAGTCGGTACAAATGCATAGACATTGCCTAATCAGAAAAAAAAAATATCCTGAGCTCCCTGATTTTGTACCAGTAGTGTTAAGTGTCTGTCAGAGTTTCTATTGTGATCACCCTTTCAGGGATTTATCACTCGGCTCTAATACCTGGCTCCAGGCTAAAAATTGGCATACAAGAAAGCAGATTTGGTTTAAAGATATATTGAACTCCAGAAGTGGGGAAAGCCAGTCTCTGGCTTCGGAGGTCTGTTTTCAACAGTCCGCCTGAGAGCTGGGGGATTTGCATCTCGCTGCGCTGTCGGGGGGACGGGCTCAGGATGGCACTCTCCTGAGATCCCATTTGTCTGCAGGAGATGCCATTTTTCAGCAGCAGGCCCTGGTTTTGCGGTGTCATGCTGGCACGTTCAGGGGCCAAGCAGTCACCTTGCACACGCTTGGGAAGCAATGTTGTTGTTGCACAACTGTTCACTTTGGGATGGAAATCTCAGATGCACCAGGCCTTTGTCCTGACAAGAGACAAGGACTGGTTCTCTCTAATAAATGATACATTTCTGTGGGTTCTGAGATTAAAAAAGCCCAAATATAATGTATAATAATAGCTGCAATGGGTGTAAAATATGACGTGGTTCTACGGAGCACAAGCTGTTTTCTCATGTTTTCCAGGATAGTACATCTATGGCTTGTCCCTCACGCACGAAGACTTGCAAGATAACATCATAGGCACCTGGTATCAGGTCATCAGAAGCCTGAATTGCCTCTTGTTACTTCCTTTGCTCTGAGGTTTTGGCCTGACATTTTCTCTCTGCAGTTCCCCTGTGATAAGTCCCCCAACACCTTTTTTCATTCCTGTTTTACCCTGCCCAAAGTATGGTAAGTTTTTTGGAGAAAGCAAAGAAAAAAGTCTTAGTGCTAAAGACTTTATAATCTGTAGGTTATATCCTGTAAACTTTCCAGCCTGGACATGTCTTCCTCTCTAGCTATCCCTCCCAGGACTTACCCAAGATATATGTTACTGGAGGACACATGTTGGGTATGAGGAGCAACAATGAAAATGGTGGTGCTTTTGCGGGGTGTCCCCATGGTGTGGTGGGCTGCAGACGCTACTTGGCTGTTGATGGGGCAGGGCCATTGTGTGTCAGTGTCGGCAGTGCATGGGTGGCAGCTCGCACTCTGGGCTGACATCTGAGATCACGATGACTTCGCAGGAGCTCCTCATTTACAGTCCTTCCTGCCAATATTCATCAGGCTTTGGGTTCATAGTAAGACGCATTGACACATTAGAGACCATATTGCTCTGTCTAGCCAATCATCCATAAATTGTGAGAGGACTACATGCATCATTTAAAAAAACAGCGACAAAAAAACCCCCCAACAACAAAAAACCAGGAAACCAGGAAGCAACAAATATGTATTCATGTTTAAAGCCTGGGCTTAGATGCATGCCAGCTAAACAAACGTGGAGTTAAAGCTGTGGTTTACCCAGCCTACCTTTGTAATACTCACAAGCACAAGGGAACAGATTGAGTGCAGAGTGGAAGCATTAGCTCTGCATGTTTTTGATTTTAAAGGGGTGATGAGGTTGCAAGACCCTTAACATTGTTTTGACCTACCATTTTTTATATTAATAGTGCTTCTATATTGTTACCCCATGCTATGGTGTGCGATAATATGTGAAACAGCTCAGTATTTAAGTTAGTACTTGGGTCTCGCATTGCAGATGTTCTATCTGCATGAATTTATAATTCAGTTAGAACTATGTCAACATATTCTATACTAGACACATTGATTTTTTTTTAAATAAAAACAAAATTATGCATTTGTTTTGTGCTGTTTGTTTTGTATTTTTTAATAAAAACCAGTTACAGTAAACAGTAAAATATGCTACATTTGCACATTGCAACTGCTGGAAAGATTTCTGAATCTTTGTGTACTGCAGTTATTTTGGTATTAGTTGACATTGCTAGATAGAGGCAGTACAGATATATCTACTTTGTTAAAGCTGGTATTTCTAGCAAACAGGGTTTCTACCTTTTGTCTACAGCAATCTATCAAGACTGTATTTCAGACTACAAATTTTTCTAAGAGGAAACAAACCAGATAGCATCCTTTAGCAGGCGTAAGTCCAACAAATGTCAAATTCTGAACAACATTACTTTGTGTCTCTATTTAACATTAAAGCTGATGGCTTTTTGACAGGTTTATAGCTGACAACTTCCATAGCCAGTCATGCAGTACAATTATGTTTGAGCTAATTTGATGAATCAACTTGATGTTCTATAGTCCCAGTTGGCTTCAATAGCGTATGTGCTCAATTTTCTGCTGGAGGTCAAAAATAAGCTTTGAAATTTGGCTAATCCCATCACATCCGCAGAACATGTCTGGTGGAATAATCTTTGGACATGAAGTCTTGACTAATGCCAGAAATAGGAAGGAAAACTTTGTAATTTCATTAGACCCATCAATCATGAATCTTGTGGGCACAGCAATCAGGGGTCTCATGTCCAGCAATTTACTTGTAAGACTTCAAATGCTTAGTAGGAGGAACATTCCTCAAGCCTGGGTCTTGTTCTAGAGGAAAATGGGTCTTATTGTTAATCTACATTTAGAACAAATGCTAACTGAATGGTGACAGGGAGGGAGAATGCAAATTTTCTAATTATGTCTTTCCTGAAAAGACAGGCCCTGCCATAGCAGTGGTATATGTTAGAAATGCTCTGGACCATGCTGGTTTTAGAACTGCAATTTTCATGGTAAAATCATTACTAGTCATGAGACTGAAGCGTTTCAGATAGCCAAGCAGCAGTAAATGCATTGCAACTTCTAACACGAGCTTTAACAGATTTCCCCAACCAATGTACTTGGTCCCTATTCATTTTTAAATGGGTTTTAGGCATAGAAATTGTCTAACTTGATGCTTGCACTTTAGGGCATTAACATTGCTCCAAAGTGGAAACTAAGAGCTTCAGCTATCACAATGGCTTGGCATCGAAAAGGCACACACAGCTAAATGGTGCTATGTTCTGTCATGCTTTGGTAAAACAGAGTTATGGTCAGTTAAAGATCCAATACTACTGTCCTTGATAGCACAAATTGCCCATGCTGACCGATAGGTGCTCTAACTCTCTCCCAGCATGCCAGTATTAGGCAGTAAAATTGTTTTCTTGAGAGACAAACTGGTAGCCTCTGCAGACCGGCCCTGGCAAGAACAAGAACGCGTGTAGGTGAATACACCTGAAAGGGACAGTGCTTGTGCTGCACAGCACTGGCCAGTGCATTGGCCAGATTAAAATGAGTGTAGAATCTGCTAGCATTCATTTCTGGTTTCACCTTGCCTTCAATGTATTTTTAACTATATGTTGACAAATCTGTTGGATATGCAATGCAAATACTTCAACAAGAGATTTTGCTTTAGCTCTGGTATGTACATGAGATTTTGGGGAGCAGGAGGATCTTCCACCGTGATGTTCTGAGTACCAAAGGGGATAAGACCTATGAGCTACACATGGTTTGCTATTTGACTCCTGTGACACAGCGAGTGCTGCTGTGTTAGGGTGGGTGCTGCTGGAAAGAAGTCACCTCCACAGCAGGAAGAAATACTGAGGCCAACATTTCTAAGTCATCCTGAGCGGAACCCAGATACTTCTTGTGTTTGGGTTGTCATTCTCTTAAATGCAAAGTTTTTCTTAAATGCAATGACTATTCATTGTCTTTTTCTTCCTAGAAGTCCTTCTCTCTATCTGAATTACCTGATGGGTGTCTTCTGACTTTCAGCCATGTAAAGATTTTGGTGTGCACTCAAAAAGGCACTTGGCAGTAGCTGCTACAGGGTGTAGGGACAAGGAGGGAAACCTGCAGAGCTGTCCCAATGCAAGGAATCCATATCTGACAGGGACATGTACATCTCTACACTTTTGCTTCTGTTTGCATGTGTCTTATGGTATGATGAGGAAGGAACGACGTTTGGACTCCCATTTCTGTTCTGATGCTACACCTAGGAGGCAGAACGCATGAGATTTTGTGAGAGGACTTTCTTGTTCAGAGAATATTGGCTTTGTAAATTGTACACTTTTTCTAGCATTTATACACACATACGTGTATATAAATAAAATGTCTGTATGTATCTGTGTTTGTGTGTATGTGTATTTGTTTAATGCTGAAGCCACTAACATGGAATGAAGCAATTTTCCTGGCTATACCTGATGACGCTCCCGCTTTTGCTATGTGCCACTGTCCGCAGCAGCGTGCTCGCTCCCATTACCGAGCCACCCTTCAGCTCTCTCCTTCACTCATTCCCTTGTAGCACACAAGATATAGCTGAGACGAGTCATGACCGTGGAGCTGTGTTTACTGGCAGTATGTACTGGATGTATGTACCGGACTGGGTGCAGGAACAGTATCAAATACATACCTAGATATATACACATGCATATGTGTGTATGCATGTACTTTTGTATTCTATTTCCACTGATTGGATGTGAACTATTACTGGCCCTAAATTAAGAACCAAACAGATCTAGGTCTGTTTCTCTTTTTTGCTCTCAGGAGTAACTCACCTTACATCAGAGTGGATTTTTAAGAAACGCTTTTGATTCTCAACTTGAATTTGTAACAATTTAAATGATTTACAAGGAGAGACTCATTTGATAAGGAATGACACAGAGTCTGAACATTTATATGACTATGAAACAATTCTAATGAAGCTTAGAGACAGGACTTTTTCCTATCAACATTTCAGAACATTTAATTTCCTTTTTTAACTGCCTTTCTTGGTGTATATAAATATGTAATATTAGCCTAGGTTCACCTTTGCCTGTTAGTAACAAATTGTTCTCTGTGTACTCCTAACTGATGTTTCTGCGTTCAGTCCATTTTCCCGAAGTTTGCCGATGTGGTATTTCAACTTATTTTTTTCAGATTTGGGTAGTTAATGAGAGGAAACAGCTGAAATAGCCTGCACTAGTTTTCTCTGAAGGAGCAGTATCGTACTCAGGCTGACTGCAGAGCTGGATATGAATTGCGTCAGCATGTCTTTGTGGGGCCAACTCAGCATCCTTTCTTTGCCTCTTGAATTTGACACTGCACTGATGGGCACGGTGCCAGCTGTTAGCAAATTGGGCCCATAGTTCTTCTCCTTCTTATTGAATCAGCAGCTGTTTGTATTATCAGTTAGGGAACTTCACTCACTGTTGTGTCTAGTCCCGGAGCCTTCGTGAGTACTGGCGCAAAAGCATTGAAAGTAAAGAAAAATAAGGAGGTTTGTCTCAGTGATTTGTCCCTGCGTGTGTTAAGCATTGCAATTAGCAATGCTTTAACACCTTATTTATGATAAGAGAAGGAAATGACATTCTAGCACAAAAATCCCCTGAACTTTAATCAGCCTAGTCTTAAGGGGCTTTTGTGTTTTTGCCTCCATTTTGATTCAAACTTTTCTATGCGTTAGTTCGTGGGAAGTTTGAGACCTGTTTACCAGGTAATCTGATCAACATTGTGACTCACCCTACACTTTAAAAAAATGAAAAACAAAATAAGACAGGGGGGTGGGGAAGAGCTTTCAATGTTAATATATTTATATTAGTTGTGAATGAGGAAAGAAAATTTCCTTCCTGAAAATAGCTATTTGTTTTATATGCATAAGATAAAAATCTGCATGTGTACATGGATCACCTTGGTGTATTTTACCTGGCGTCTCCCTGCTTCCAGGAGCCTGAGGTGCTGGAAACGCTCTGGGGCTTCTCACCACACTCTGCTGCACTGGCACATTCGGGCTGGCGGGTTAAGGGTCTGAAGTTTGCTCTGAAGTGCTGAGGGATGTCTGTGGCTTGTGGTGTGCATGTACAGGGAGGAAGGGAAAGCAGAGGAGAGGAGACATGACTGAGAAGAGAAGGAGATAAAATTGTGTATCTTCCTGGTCAAAAGTCCACTACGTGGCTGGACATATGATGTAAGGAGAAATACATTTGCTGTAGCAGAAGGTCCGTTCCTCGCCTGTGTTTTGATGTATCTACAGTGCTTTGTCTGCTTGCATGTTCATAAAACATTATGCATTTGAAAATAGCAGCTTTCCCAATGCCATATGCTGAGAAGTACAGTCTTAAAAATCATGAGTGGCTTAGGATATTAATATTTTTTTAATAACACATATTGGATTCTTACAGTTTGCTTTCTACTTTTAGAGCTGGTATGTTCTTGATTTCAAGCCTTTCCTTGTGACCATAAAAGCTGCATGCTTCCTTTTTTTTTTCTGTTTTTGTTTTTTAATGAAAAATGAGAGCCCCACAAAACTACAGGGCTGGAGGAAACAAGCTTTAAAGACAAGTACTAACTATCTTGAGACCAGTGATAAAATAAGTAGAATTGGCTACACTGAAAAATGTTCATGATTTCACAGACAGCTTCTGTCCAGTTACATGCCTGATTTATGTGCAGCTACCTCAGTTGTGCACACTAAAACCAGGGGAATTGCATGGGCAAACGGCTGATCAGTTATACTTGTGGACAGTTATCAATCTTCCCTCCCCTTCCAGATGCACACTTGGGATGTGCATGTGTTTTGCATAGGCAATTGCAAATTCCATGTATTTGCACATTTGTCCCATAATAGTTGGACAAATATTTGTTCTTAGCAGCTACTGTTGCTATATTGTCATATTCATTGCTAGGCTGCTTTGGCACTTGGGTTCCATACACTTATCATTTGAAGGGAACCATGATGCAAACACATAAAAAAAAAAGACTTGGTGTATCCTATTTTTCAGTTCCCGGCTACAGGCATTCAAAAGGAGAAGTCAGTGGTTACCCAGGGATTTCTGATCAGCAGATCCTGTTCAACTATCTCTTGTTGAGTGCTCAGAAATAAAGGATACAAGAATTGCTACTGATTTTAGTCACTAGAGCAGTGTTTCTCAGAAATGTAGGCATGTATCTTTGGTGACCCAAATCTGCTCAGAATATAAGATAAAGATTTGGGTTTACACCAGATTTTTCCTACCTGACTAACCTGAAACATCCCATACAATTCTAATGCTAGATACTCAAGCCTATGATGTAACAAACACCATTTTTTTTCTGTTTGCAACATCAGATAACTATGTTTTTCTCTTTTAAACCAAAAAGGAAAACAACTTAAAAATCTGACTTAGGCAAACTTTAGAAGTTACAGAGAGCTGTGCTTACGCATCGAAGGACAAAATTTGAACTTAAGTCCTTCAAAACCCCATATGGTAATTCCTAAGTTTCCTTTTTGCATATGTAACTAACAGATGCTGCAACGTCTATGGATTCCTTCCATACCTTCCAAAATACGTACAATATATGCAGCCATTGTAGGTCTGGAGATTATATCTGTCAAGACTGGCTGCACGTGCAAGAAACATGATGGTAAAATATGTGGCAAGTATGGGAACTGCATGAACAAGAAGTTCTGTGCTTGAACTCTTCAAATAAGTCTGACACTGGCCAACTGAAGAGTTGATACATTCAGGAAACTGTGTCTCTTGCCTCAAGAAGATCAGATGACATCAGTATATCATCTACCATCAAGTTTCTTTCCACATTTTATCTGAACTACTTTTATTTGAACGATCAGCTCTAAGTATCTGATACAGCTGCGGAGATAATAAAATAGCCTTGAGGCCACAAAGCAGGTCAACGTCCCCTTGGGGTGTGTTTTAGCTATGCACGTTTTGATATGGCAGTATCGGTATCTTCTAGAGACAAAATAGTCACAGATCAATAAAGAAAAATGGAGCTGATATTTTTTGTTCTTTTTAACAAAAAGAACAAAAAGGTTGTGGTGGTAAGAAGGGAAATGGTATTAATGTTTTGAGCCTTTGAATCTTTCTGAATCTTCCCAAGGACATCTAGTTTCAGGATTTTGACCACATGATACTCCTTGGTCGCCAGTTTAATTAAGACTTTGTCCTGTGGCCCCACCCCAACTGTGATCACAAACATCTCTGTGGCAAATATGATAGTTGATTACACGTTGAGAAAGTATTTGATGTCTTAATAGAAGTTTTTCCTACTTTGTTGGCTTTAACTTTTTCAATAATTAAAAAAAGTACTTATCCGCATCCTATTGTTCCTCTTTGGATGTACCTGCTGTGTTTCCCTTGCTGTACCGGAGGAGAGGCATTGTCTGGTCTCTCAGCCTCTGAGCTACATCACACTGAGCATGAATTCACAGTCTTTCCAACTTTTTGAGAGTTTTCAGAGGTGCAGCACTTTTTTTTTTCCCCCCCTATATCTCTTACTCGCAGTATGTGAGTACTGCAGAGACTTTCATCATCCATCCCTGCAGCCCTCAGCTGAGGTTTTGATCACAGGGACCAGACGCACAGAGAGGGGACGTGTCCACACTGACTGAGGTTGTGTTAGAGCAGGGACTCAGACTGGCTTCCTCGGCTTCAGACCTTACCTCTTATTATTTCTTGGCAGAGCATAATTTACATATTGGGCAATGCAGGGCACTATTGATCTCTTTTTACTGTGTCTTTTCATGACTACTAACAGGCTAGACAGATCCAGATTTCTTAAGACTAAATTAAACTGAATTTTCTGAGTCAGATAAACATGTTTGTTTCTTAGTTACTGTATGTGCTTCTCTGTTGACTTGAAATGTATTCTGTAATCCCATGCATATGTGATTTCTTTCTTGGTACTCCAGAGTGCACTCTATAGATAACACTTTCATGGTATTTTAAATTCCTATATCTTGACTGTTTTCAGAGAAATGAATATGGTTTAACCTTCTTTAGAGCAAGGATAAACTTTGAAATGAAAACTAACATATGGTCTGTATGCTATTTTTGTAACTTTATTTTATAATTTCTGAGCTGATTTAGAGAGCTGATTATTATTTAACATGTGAAACAGGCTGTCAATGTGACTGCTGCAGTGCTTCTGTGGATTAATCCTCAGCTCTCCAAAATTCAGTGGAAGGGAAGCCCTGCAGAAGAGGGTATGGGAGGTCTGTGCTGTGGCCCATAGGCAGAGCTGCTTAGGGAAAACTTCCTGCTAACCCCTGATGTGCCCAGCTGTAGCAAGAGCCTGTTAGTCTGTCACTTTTCCAGCACTAAATTCACTCACACGTTTTTTTTGTTAAATATACTGGCTGTCAGACTACATTATATTTCTTCATGATCCACTGCATTTTCCGTGTTTCCTTAAGGAGATCCTCCATACTCTATCAAAGCCGACCCTTTCCTCCTTCCCTCCCTTCTCCTAGGTGTTTTTCTGTTTTGCTATGTCCCACAGATGCAAAGCCTAGAATTGTCCAGGAGATCCCCAAACCACAGCTTGCGTCCCCTAACTAAAGGACCCATGAAATCCACTTGTAAATCAACCCAAGGGTATTCTGGTAGGAATTCAGCTGCCTTTCCGGGATTCTGCTAAGTATAAAGAGCAAGAATCCAGAAATAAAAAGCCTTAAAGGAACCTTCCACCTTGAAGACAGCAGATACTGTGCAGCTATCAGCCTGGCTAATCTATTGGGGAAAGCAGGGGTGGATAAATGTGGATGTGCTGTCAAAACATGTGAGGAACCCATTTGCACATTACTATGGAAATTTTTTCTCAAACAAAAACTTCAAGTACAGATGTCTAAGTGTTGCAGGCCCTGCTGTTTCATCTTTTGTGTGATGTTGTCTATATTCCCAATAGACTCCAAGAGTACACCTCAACTTCACTGCTTCTGCATACAAATATTTGCCTGAAATATATAGTACATTGTAAGGTCACTTGCAACGATGCCTGGAAAAATCAGACAAAAAAACTGAGCAAGTTTTCACAATTGAAATTAAGTAGGTCAAGAATCCATCTAGCTTGTCTGGTAATGTGCTCTACAAGCTAATGAGATCTTGAGAGAAGAACCACATGCATGAGGTTGCCAAGGTGAGCATACATCCTCATTACAAACCAATGAACAGGAGTAGTAGTCTCTGATTTTTGTTTTATCTTTACCCAACAATGCACTCTAAAAATGCTTTACCCTGCCTACAAAACTTTCTGGAATGGGTAGGACTGTGTTATGAATGTAATTTACTGCTCTGTTGATTACAGAATGTATCCCTTCATCTTAATGGGTGGGATGACCAGGCATATATACTTATGTACTTACATTTCATTTGTATCTTCAAATAGATAAGAAAGATGTATTAAGTGATTATAGTATGCAGGATATGATGTTTATCCCATAGCTGATTATACCATAGGTGAGTTAAGACCTCATTAAGACTTTGGTGTCAGGTCTAGTGCTGACTTGCACGTTGGATAAAATCATTTCCCATGGTATATAGGTTTTATGAATCATTGAGATATAAAACACTGTTACAAACACTGCCGTGGAATAGGTATTATAGAAAAAACAGTAATACATAGTCATAAGGGTATATAATTATATGTATGTGTGGGTATATATATATATAATGTTTAGTCTAGACATCAGTATAATTATGCACAATAAGATGTGACATCTGAGATTCATGCATGTTATAAATCTTTTTGAGAAGGAAAATGGTTAAGTCTGGGAAAATCTTAATTTTTCCCAGCATTGCTCTGCCTCAGTGCCTTTTTATATGAGTTCTGAAAAGCAAACAAAGCAAATCATTTATTCTTGAGCCATTTTCTTTTAGTGTCCATCTCTCATATGGTCCAAAGGCCACCAGTTTGCTCTCTAATGTGCAGATGAAACAAACTCTTTTGTTGTCTTCAATCAGAAGGCAGAGAGCTTGAGGCTGCAGAGTTGAAAGACGTGGCTGCATGGTCTGAAAATAGAGCTGGACAGTATAGTCTGTTATTTATAATATCACAATATCTTTTTTTCTAATGGAACTTCTAGGCTTGCTTGGAGAGTCAGGACATGACATGACAAGAACAGAAAAGATAAAGAAGTTATCTCTCAAATATTCACATTCGCAGTCGCTTTGGCTGGAAAATGAAGGGCCAGATTTCAAAACCTGGCCAGCTTCTTCATGCCTGCAATTTGCAGGAGAATGTGAATGGAATTAATTGTGGGTGGAATTTAAGCTATTTATTTAAGTATTTAATTTGGGGGAAAGAAAACAGACATTTTAGTATTTAATATGTGTTCTCAGTTCAGTTCCAGAGCTGAACCTGCAGGGCTGCAAAAGCTGGGAAGGCCCAGACAAGGCCAGAATGAAAATGTTGCTCAAAAGAAAACCATTCAAGGTTAACAAATTGCAAGACATCTTAAACAATTTAGCCAGCATATTGCTTGCTTGCAACCGTATTTTCTGCTTTGCTGGGTTTAACTTGCTTTGACTAGCATTGAAGGTTCAAACCAGTTGGGGACCGTATAGTTTTATATAATTAAACATTAAACTGGTTAGTGGGGTTAAAACTGTTAAATATAGCAGACTTTCAGGGCATTCATTGAACAGTATGTTTATGTCATTTGGCACGTTATTTTCAGTGTACCTAAGAAAACAGAAAATGCAAAATGCCACGGGTAACAGAGAGACTGCAGAGAATAAGCAGAGGACACGGGATATTCAGTACGCTGAAAGTTTGCATCTCTGCAAACAAGGCATGAGAGATTCACATGCCATGTCAACTCTCAGATGCATTCAACAAATTCTTCTGACAATAGTGCAGGAGAACGCGAGTGCTTTGTTGTGCATCCTACTAGAAATATTACATACTGCAGAGAAAAGAAAACAGAGAGGGTCGGTCAATATTTTTCTTGAATTTACTCCTAGTGGTGGAAGCTCTGCCCGGAGTATTCCATTTATGTTTGGAGCTCTGCACTATATCATTGTGCTGCTCTGTAAAGTAAATTTATTCCTAAAAAAAAAAAAGGCTTTTCTTGTAGCATACAGTGCTGCCAGGAAGGTCTGAGGGATTAATTGACTTTTTTTTTAAATTTGATGTACAAACCAGAAAATAAAATAATTGGTTTATTTCCAGGCTTTATTATACTTTTTAAAGTTTTTAAATTTATTGCATTTTGAAGTGAAATGTCACTTACATATGAAGAGTTTAAAGGAGTTTGATCTGAAAAAATAGAAAAAAAAATGTTATGACTTGGTAGAACTTCAGGGTCTTTTAGTTGTTTTTTCCCTGTGTCAAAACATTTGCAAATCTTGCCGTTCATCTGTGAATAATTATGACCCGGAATGTCATTTTTTGGTCAGTAAACTCTCTGCAAGAAAAATTTCACATAGCCCAACACCCACACCTGTAAAATGCTGATTTAAGCTCTCTTTAGTTTTTTAACTGAATAGCCCAAGTGCAGGAGGGTGGATTCTATTTCTCAGAGTAACACTATATTGTTGTTTGAGTGCATCAGAAACAACCTCACAAAGGGGAAATCTCTGCATACTTTGAGTGCCCTATAACTCAAGGAGCTACTTGGGTGAATATTTTGTGGCTGACCACTAGCAATGGAAAGCCAACGTAAGTACAGTCAGACTACTGCTGATTTCCTTACTCCAGCTCAGCTCTCCGTCTGTGAATAAGGATGAGCCAAAGAAGAATAGAAGCCAATGAAAATATTCTGACATTAGTTCCTGGTGGTCTACTGTCACTATGTATATCATTTCACTAAACATCTTTGTCATGCAATATATAATTTGGCTCCAATAGCTTGGGTTTGACTTAAAGAGTAGAGCCAGACCATAGACTCAATTTAGACTTTATGCTTTCAAATTTCTGGCTCCTCCTGTGTTTTAACAAAAACAGTTTCTGTTGGCTTTTTAAAAAACTACATGCATTTCAGGTGAGGTTTTCCTGATGCCTTAAAAGTGGTTAGCTACCAAGTTATCCACTGCTGCCTACTATTCGTCTGGAAGGTTGTTAGGAAACTAGAACTTTCAAGAAATTAAGTATTGCCCAGAGAGGTCATTTTCCTCTCTCTTCTTTCCGCACACGAATAGACAGGGCTAAATTTCACTGCTTGCCTTTACATTCCTGCTTCCTGACATGTGTACCAAAGAGGTGAAAATTCTGCTATGACACACATACAAAAGGGTTCTTTTCAGTGCAGGGACATTTACCATTTTCATATAAGGAGTAAGAATGTAGAATGACACAACAGGTGAAAAAAAATTTGATTAAAATAGTTGATCTTTTGAAAACTTCTGCATTCACTCATACGGATCTGAAATTTAGAGTATGAAAAAGCAATTTTTTCTAATGATCGGTTAGGAAATATTTTCAGGAGGGGAGTTATAAGCTGTGAGTATATACAATTTTTTCCCAGGAAAACTGATATATACTTAGAACACTAAGTATGGCTACTAGTAATACACAAATGCTTTAAAGTTTTAAATATATTTGGCTCCACCAGTCTGGTGGTTCAGCTCATTAGCATCTGAGCAAATTTGTTACACTTTTAAGGACTGTTTTCAGAATGGCCTAACCTGAGAAATACAGTGAATTCCAGATGCTAATGGCACCATTTATCAAGACAGAGCTTTTTAACATAATGCATAAACCTTTCGTACATGGTAGTTTTACTGTGCATTCAATTCCATTGCAATTCACTGCTGCAGGCAGAGGAAATGAAGAACTTAAACAATGTAAACACACTAAGAAAAGGCTCTTAGATCCGTGTGGCTCCTGGAGATGAAGTACTTATTTCCACAAAATTTGGATTCCACTGTAACAGAGTAGGTCAAACTACTTTGGGGACTCTGGAGTTAAATTAACTAAGTGTTTTTGTGTTTCTCCTCTCTGAACCTTCTGAGCATCTTGTACCCTATCAAAGCTTCCAAAAAAATGAAAATATCTGACTTTTTGAGGAGTTACTTAGAGCTTAAATTGCTGTGGTGAGGGACATATTTCTGTTTGCTGCTTGTTGGGTCATGCTACACAACAAAGATCATGTTAACTAACCTCAATGAATATTTTATTGTTATTTAGCCTATTTACTCTCTGTAGCTACAGTGTGGCTCGCTGTCATGATACTAAAACTCTTTCCTCTCTGTGATACCTGAAATAGTATTAAAAGAAAGAAACTGACCATGCAAAGAATGAAAAACATTATTTTGAGACTGATTATATTGAAGCCAATATTAAACGAGAAACAAAAATATGGAAAGAATTAAACAATTTAACACACTCCCCATCTCCAGCCTACATCACTATTTCTAACAGCTCAGAATTTTCCAGTCTCCTTGACATTTGAAAGTGATCCCTGTGAAACCAGCTTGATGTCTGCCTCTCTGCTGAAGCTAATAGCAATGACCATATTGCTCTCATTCCCTGGACTCAAGACTTTTCATCTTTCTAGACTCTTATATCTTGTCAGACTAAGCCAACACTTCAAAATGTAGTTACCACACTCAAGAAAAAAAAAAATTGTTGCATATTCCTTAAGGTCCCAGTTTTGGAAAGCAATTAAGTATAGACTTAATTTTATATTTATTCACCTTATCAGTTGCAGGGAGCAGCTTCAGTTTATACCAGCTCACAGTCTGTAATTGTTACCCATGTTGGTGTGAGATCATGGGATTCTTTTTCTTTTTCCTGCCTGTTTTATTCCAAATACAGTTGGCTTCAGGTTCCCATCTCCTATTATTTACAATGCAAGAATTTTGGGCCTTGATGCTGCAAATGTTCCTGCATGTTTAACTACAAGCATATGAGTACTCCCAAATGAAGGCCCTGGAACTCTTCATGTCTTAAGCACATAGTCTCCAATCCTGGAAATTCCTGTGCATATGCTTTTCTTTACCCCCTTGAGCAGTCTCATTAATTTCAGCAGGACTACCCACAGTAGTAAAGTTAAAACACATACATAAGTATTTGCAGGTTCAGGTCCATAGTGACATTTCTCGTCCTCCAATGTTATTTTATCCCCAAGCCTGTTCATTGTCAAAAAATGAATCTTAGAGTAATCAGGCCTCACAACTCCCCTCAAACCCCTTCCTGGAACTTATTTTATATTCTGTTCTCTGGCAAGGCCTACGGACAGCAGCAAGGCTGTCCTAAATCAAATAACCTTAAGAATCTGACGTGAATTGACAAGAGCCAAGTATGGCTGAGCTAAAGTTTAAACCAAACTGAAGTGAATAGTTCTCCCTGCTGTGGTTCAGTTTTAGTAGCACTCCTTGCAGTTGCTCTCTGCTTCATCTGAATATTTTTTTTAATGACAGAAAATAAGCTGGATGGGAATTATAAACGAGAGAGATTTGAATGCCAAAATGCTAGAATTTGTGTTCTTAAATGACCTGGAAGACAGGACTCCATTACATTTTTTATATTTTGTAACATTTTACTTCAAATGGGCACTTGAGGTTTGAAGTGGGACAATTAAGTAGTTTCACAGCTTTGGTACAAAAACCATCTGTGTTACTGGAAGTTGCGCTGTGTGGTTGCGAGGAGCAGAGAAGCTCACAGTCCTAGACAAACAATGGGGAAATCCTCTTCCAGCCCCTTGTCAGGTCCCTGGGCAATTACCTCTCCACCGGGGAAGTGCAGAGGCTGTTCTTGGTGAGGCATCGTCCCCCAAAGCCTGCACACTTCCATCTGTTTCCGTACAAAAGCCACTGCACCGTGGTAAAGGCACATACGGTGAGAGCAAGAGGGGCAGTGCAGCCCGAGGTGCTCAGCTGAAAGGCAGGAAATCCTGACCGCTATTCCTGGCTTACGCACTGCCTGTTGGAGGCCGTAGGTGAGAGAGTCGACTTCTCCAGCATCATCTGTAACATCGAACAACGCACCTGAAAACCAACAGTGCTTTGCAGGACTTAATTCCCGTTGAAGAAGTTTTGGGCTCTACTTTGTGAATATATATTCCCAATGTATTGTTGCACATACAGGTAATGGTGAAAATGGCAGATTAAGAAAATAATTGTAACTTCTAATGTAAACACATAGATTGCATGTTTTAACAGGTTATATCCATCAAATGCACAGGTAGCTCAGTTCCTAAATTATGTCTAGAACTGCAGGTGCAAATAGAAAATATTTTTTCTTGTAAAGAAGTGGACTTACTCATCAATACATACAGCAGCTTTATGCGAATGTGAAATTGTGGTGACTGCGCATTCAAAGGCATGCCTAACTGGCTTAAAAATCAGACTCAAACAATCCCATAACTCCATAATCCCCAAATATAAACAACTGACATGGATTTTACGTTCCAGTGTATTAGAAGTGGGAAGCATCAGTTGTTTTAAATGGAAACATAGCAAATGCCTGTATCTGAAACTCTGTCACTTGCTCCAAGCAGAGCTCAAACAAATTATGGCTTATCTGAATGATTTCAGATAAAATTTCGGATAGGATTAACTGCTATGTTCTTTGTTCTCTAAACTTTAGAGCACTTAAGGAGAGGAGCTGGCAACATGGACAGTGTTTTATGATAAAAAATGTAATAACAGCTTTAGAGGAGGAAAGGCAGCTGCACATAAGCAAAGACAGAATAAACTTGGAATTTCTGGAAATTTTATAGTGAATACAGAGCCTTCTTGCCCATGTGTAGATAAGCACATGGGTGCTTTGTAAGGAAGAGGGAAATATAGTAACCTCTATTATGAACAGAAAATAAGAAAGATCTGAAACTTGGTTTTTCAGCATGAGAAAAGATGATTGCCCCTATTTTCAGAAATAGAATTTTTTAATTTTTAGTTATATGTTTCCCTCACCCATAAAACTGATTATCAGCTTGCTTGACCAGAACATGTTTTCCAAGTACTGCATTTTTGAAAGTTATTTACTAAGATTTCTTCAGTGTTTTAAAATATCTGGGCTGAGATTCCACTTTTGGATTACATTAAATTTGAAAGCTTCACATTTGCCATATTTTCAACTCCTGAAAGCAAGGGAGGAAGGAAAAGCAAACAAAAAAAGTGAAATAAGTGTTTATTAAAAAGGGCCAAAATTTGTTTGCAGCTATAATGAATGAAGCTTCATTAAATTCAGGGGAGATAGACCCACTTACATTAGCAGAAAATAGGGTCCTTTTTTCTCTCCTTTTCAATAATTTTAAATGCTATTTTTAACAATTCTAGGGGGAGGGGGAAAGTAGGATGGAAAACAGTCACAGCCATTTTATCACATTTTACTCCTAACAATGCAGTACAAATGAAAAGAAACCATAATGCTCTGTAGAATAATACATTAATCATCATCAGTCGTCATTCAGTGCAGTACGTTCTTTCCACACCATGCAAAATATGAGCAGATACCCTCATGAGAAGGAGAAATGTCTTATCTAATTGTTCACCTAGCCTGGAATACGTAATGGGTTGTAGTGAGGTTGTGTGTTATTTGTCATCTCATGTATGGGGCAAAAATCACGTGATAGGTTTCTTTTGAATCATGAGAGATTTATGAAAGGTTTCACCCCTCAAGGGGTGTGAATTAAAGGGGTTAGAGGCCCATCTATCCAGAATATTTTACTCAGTGACAGATTAGTTGTTTTTCCTTGGAAAAAAAATTAATTCCATTGGAAAAAAAAAACCCAAACCAAAAAACCCAACTTTCTTAAGTTATTTTTCGTGAGGAAATAACTAGATAAACTTGGTGCATTGTGCCTCATTATTGAAAGATTTAGTCTCCAACTACATTTAACTACGTAGCAGCCCAGCTGTCATCTAGCCTTGCTCCCTCAGTACTGCCCAAGGGCCCGATCCTGCAAACTGGAATATGCCTTGTGCCAGGGGCCCAGCACCCTTCACCAACTGGAGTCAGTGATCCAGCAGGCTATCGACATAGTAGATGGGATCTGAAGGAGTTTGGTATGGAAAACTTGTCCTGGTGGGAAAGCAGGTCTGGAGAGCTTCTGTCCCTTTTTCTGCTGGGCTGAGCAGGGTCCCTGTGATATGTGTGCTCCGTCCATGCGAGGCAGCCGTCTGTCCTGGCAGGACAGCAAGGGGAGACTCTGATTCAATATATCAGCAGTGGAGACACTGGCCACAGTTCCCATGATGCACTTCAGAGGGTTTAATGTGGATCTTTTCCATTATTTGCACTGAGAAACTGATGTTTCCTGGAGAAATTTTTGATAAATATTTTTATAATCTCCTCTGGTGAGTTCTTCAGGATTGTTATGCACAATGTGGCAATGTGACACACTTCATGGCTTTCTGCATAGCTCAGTCTAGTGACTGTTTCACAACCTTTCCTCTTTCTTCATAAAGTCTCTAGAAGCTACAGTTCAATCTCAATATTTTCCTTCATTAGGCTTCTCCAGTAACTCAGTTTTCAAAAACCAGGGTAAGAAAGTAGTCCCAAATTATCCTAAATATACTAGTGCAATCAAGCCTCAAACTCAAACTGGAGCTTTTGTACCCTGTGATCTCCAGCAATTCCCCTTCTGCAGCTTTTTCACTTGCTCATAGGTCCCATTGTTACTCCCAACAACATAAAATTATTGCAGTTGGGAGCCAGCAGTAGAAGTATTAACAGAAGGATGGTCAGGAGGTTTCCTAGAGATGTAACATACAGAAGAATAAAATTAGGAGGCAGCTTCCAAATTACTTGGATACTTGTGAAAATTTCAAGAGAAAATTCTTGATGAAACTTTTCTCCTAATATTTCTTTCCCATGTCCCTTCCATCCTCTCTTTTTCTAATGCAATATATATGCATATATATTTCTACTCTAGTCCTTGCATCTGTCTCATAAATATATCCCATAAGTGTGTGCATGCTTAGGTATGAAAATAAACTTTGTACAACGCTGTAATGTTTGTACTGTTTCCAATCTTCTGTATCTCTGAAAAATAAGTAGGTGCTATACTTATGTCATTTATTGCTATTTGTTTCTTTATGTTGGTTCCTCTTAAAGTGCTCTTCTCATAGCATAGCTCCAGGGCATCCTTACATATAGTTATGATACATAAAAAAACTGAAAAGCACAATTTAAACTGCAGCACCTCATCTGCTCTCCCTGTTTGTTTGTATTTTTCCCTCTGCCGAACATCATATTCCTTTCATTTGGCAATATAATATGATCCACCATAAAGAAATATAGCACAATGGAGGGTGAGTCATTCTGGCTAAAAGGGTAGGGCCAGATCCTGTATTCCCTCCTCCAAAAAAAAAAACCTCCTATGGGTTTGAATAAGAACATTTCCCAAGTTGGGAACCTCAAGACTCAATCCTAAATTATGTATGCTGGCATGGGCTAGCTTTTTTAGCTACAGGGTGCTTCAGTTTGGAAAGTCATTGCCATTTCTCTTTGCATCGTGCCAGTTCTTAAAGTTCTTCCTTCTTCTTTGTTCTTCGAGGATCAGATTTACTCACTCTAGAAAGACCCATACTGTTTAACTAATCCTTATCGGTAACACAGTTACAAGGAAATTTCAGAGAGATCTCAGCCTATGCCTTCCAAAGTCCAGGTCAGTGAACTGAATGGGGGTTTCGTGGTGTACATGAAGGACTGTCATGTGTAACTCAGCAAACCTCCCCATGGCTTCAGTGAAGGCTTTGTCTGAATCAGAGTTTGTAGCCCAAACAGGCTCAGTATTTGGATGCCCTCATTTTTGTGGTGTTTTTAATTCTGTGTAGGGCAGCCAGGGTGCCTAGGTCTCCACACAAGCAAGCTTTGGGTCTGAAAATGCCAAAAGGCCAGACTAGCCATCCAAACTAGCCAGCAGAGAGAGACCCTAAGCTCTCTGGCCAGCTCAAGCGTTTCTCTGTTTGGGGCTCCAATCCGGGTCCCCCTACCTGGAGCACAGTATGCTCTGGCTTTGCTATCCTGCCAGTGGCTAGAGCTCTTCTCTGCAGCATGGAACCATCCTCTGCCTGACTGGATTTGAAGCCAGTTCTGCCACCTCTCGGGAGAGCACACTAACCACCAGACCGTTCCTGTTTTGCATAGAAAGATATTAAAGAAGGGATGAGAGGAGATAGAAAAAAAGATTAAGTCTGCTGGCTGGGGTGCTGATGCAGAATGTGGGAGAGTCACCTTCCAGTTTCTCTTCTAACGAATATTCAAATGTGTAGACAAAGTGGAACAGTTTCAGTGGGAAAGACTGGAGGATATCCAGGGAGGCAGGGAGGGCAGCATCTTAGGGCTTTGCTGTGAGGTGGGAGTTGAAATTCCTACTCTAAATCAGGACATAAAGGAGTTTGAACTTGAGTCTCCTGCACTGAAATCAAATACAATATCCTAACTGGTGACCTTCTGCCAAAGGTGAAGGTGGTGGCTGTCATTGATCCATGAGGTCATCTCAAAACACCACGTGGACAAATTGAGGCAGAAGGACCCCTAGCATTTACCTTGTGCACCTTGTTGCAATATAAACCAAAATCGCAATAGAAGGGCAAAACAGCAAAAATTCTGGTGCTTAGCACTTTTTATTAGTGGAAACTTAGACATCTGAGGAATCTAGGTTCTTCCAGACTTGGTGAATGAATGAGGTTTTTGAGTACTGCATTTCAGAATTAGTGACTGTACTGTAGATGAACGTGCCACTTCACGACCCTAACCTTTCCAGATGTTGCCTTGTTTGGTCTTTTTAAATTCCTCCTGTAGCTGTTCCCCAGTGATTTTTTCTGTTCCTTATGCTGCATCAGTCATACATCAGGTTGTGGCTACTCCCCGGTGGCTTGCAGAGAACAATAACATAGGTGAGAAAATATGCCCACTCATATATTTTGATTGTTTGACTTTCCCCTATATCTCTCTGGAATATACCTCTACCTGTGTGCTTATTTACATATTAATGTGCAAGTATTTGCAGACCCACGTATTTAGGAGGACACAGAAACTGGCAAATAATCTGTACATAGTAGAAGTATATCATTTTGATTTACTGTCTAACATTTAAATGTTTTGAGGTCAGACCTCTGAGTGAAAATAATTCACAACTGGCTATACAGCTTCCACAGGCTGTACATTTATTGCCAACAAGTACAACACAGATTGTTTTTTACGTGCCTGCTTTTTATTGCTTTAGATGCTGTTGCAGGATAGTTCACATAAACATTTATATAGGGTTTAGAAAACAGTTGTTAGCGAGGAGGAAGCTTTTTCTGTTTACACAGTCTCCGAACAAAGCCACCGCGCGGAGCTTCCTGTAATTGACATGTGGGCGGGTTTTTTTCAAGTCACTGACTGGAAGAAGTGAGTGTCTGAGATTTATTCCTGACAGGACTTAAATTACTGGTAGCCTGACACATTTGTGAACAATTACTAGACACTGAGGTGTTTAAAGTAATGGGTACTGTTTGCTGGAGGGATGGGGAAGTTTCAAAACCATTAAAACAAAACAATTTTCCATTTGATTAGTAAAAAGCAAATCCATACATTTATTTTTTCTAAAAGGCACATGTATATTTGACTCCTTAAATAATTTTTCTCCATATGCACATGCTTAAAAATTCCTTTGATTTCCTTAACAGTAAGTTACCATACATTTGTACAAGCATTGGTTTGCAGAGCTTACAGTCAGCTCTGAACTTGACACCTCTGAGCTTTCAGTCTCCCAAAAGATGAACCCACTAGTGAGGTCTTGATTAGAAAAGGATCTTATTGTTAAGTTGTCCAGAATAACAGTAATATCCACTATTTTGTCCTCCTTTTATTTTTCAATTTGAAAGAAGAAAAGTGGAAGGCCCTAAAATTTATTGCTTTATCTTTTTCACCATTAAGTACTGTGAACATTTATGGAAAATAAACTCTGCTTAATTCTCTCATTAATCTACACTACATTTATTCATTGATTTGTAACTCTTCAAGGAAAAAGTTGTATTTATTTCCAGCATTTTCATTCAGTGTTCATATGCAGTGACTCCTTCCTTTCCTTTTTACGGAACCTGGGTCTAGGAAACGCACTTCATCCCAACCCCCCGACTTTGAGAGTCATTTGAGAGACTCCTGTCACAAGAGGAATACAATATTAAGTGATTTTAGGAAGCACCCTGCATGCACACTGAACTCTGTGTACACACTTTTATCCATCTTTCCTCATTAATCATGATCTCTTGTACAGGTGCTGTCTCTGCAATTCGTGTTATTCTGATGTTCTATGATAAAAGTGAATAAAAATATTAAAACTACGTGTCCACTAATAGCCAAGATTCAGATGGTGAACATCAATCAATACTTTAGAGAAGGCTAGTAATCCTGCTTCACTGCTGGTCTAGCAACTAGAAGCCAGATTGTTCTTCCTGGCTGAGTCAATAAAAGTGTTTATACATGTCTTCAGTGCAACGTGGCCACACAGAGAGCTGCGAGAAGTGTTTGTAATAACGGTAGGTTAGGATGCGAAGCTGAGAGCGTTACTTGCACTGCTGTTGGTCTAAGCACTCAGATACTCCAAGTCAAGCTGCCCAAAATCATGACGCTGATTTAAGCATGTTTTATAAAAATAAATTTAAATTTCATCCCATTTTTTAGTTATTCCTCCAGCCACAAGGATAAGATGCTACTTTAAGGAAACCAAAAGGCAAAATGCTTATGTAATCACATTGTCCCTGTTAGACATCCTTCCACTGCTTTTTTGGGACTCTTACAATGTAAATGTGACAGTTTTTCCCAGGGGCAGTTTACTTCACAAAATAAGCCTTTTCCTTATAGTTATTTAATATTCTTTAGGAATGAAGATGCATCTGTGCATTTTGCTAGCCTTCCTGGAAGTGCAGAATTCCAGATTTCAGCAAGCTCGGGTACTATCAGAGCAGCTTAACTTGTTGCAAAAAGACTGGACTCTCATTACTGAATGAGAATTCCCATCCCTCAAATAGATTGTTCTTGAGCGCTGTTAGAAAATCCCTTTCTTGCCACAGCTTCCTCTTTGACAACAACTTAGGAGGTGATCTGGGAACTGGGAACTACCTGGGTTTTTTTGGTTTTGCCATAGTATTGGGAAGATATGAAGACAGAGAGTAGATAGAGCTTCAGCCTTTATAAATTACTGCCTGTGCACTGCTTGCTGTAACACAGGTGTAATCAAGGTAGAGTACATGGGAGATGTAGTAATTGCTTGAACTTGTTTCCTGGCCTGTCCTGAGACAGAAGTCAAGGGCTCCCAGTGTTATATCCTGTCTCTGGGAAAGGGGCAGCATTCAGACTCCAGTGGCAAGTGGGCCAAAATTTTCTTTTAATGCGCAATAGCAGTACATACTTTTCTTTTACATTCATGAAAAATAAAGACACTCTGCGTCTTTTGATGTAATTTCCAAAGTTATTTGCATTGGCTTAATTATGGCGAGAGCTCCTGAAAATCCATCCCATGTGCCTTGTGTAGGACACTCTCCACTACATCAGTCAGCTAAGACATTGTCTGCTCTTCTTTTGAACCTATGTAGAAGATTCTATAAACCCTACGAAGAGGGAGTTTTTATTCCCTAGTTCTTGTTTTCTGTGTCAGTTCTTGATGCATTGAGTAGTAAAACAATTTGTAGCATGCTGTTAGCACAAAAGAATGAAAAATAATACCAAAAATAAAACATGAAACTGCAATGAATGCATCTATTTTTACACATTGTGTTCTGTCTCAAGGAAATTTCAGAAGCTTCAGCAAAAGAACCTAAACCATTTTCAGGGGATCAAATCACCATAGGGATGACTTTCTCTTGGTTTTGCAAATTTTATTCTTCTTCTTGAGTATTTGGGGAAAGGAGAAAAAAGAACTGCAGATGTTCCAAACTTTCTACGGTCTTTTACAATTATTCAGGGCGGTGCTTCTTCTGTAGACTAACTATGTGCTGTTTTGCTCGCATATTCATAAATTTTTCTCATTTGTGAGAGTCACTGAATAGAGCATGTGAATTGTTTTACCCAGTAGGTGGTGGAGCAATAATGAAGCATTGTGATTAAGTAGTGTTGGAACATCTTATCTTCTTCACTGAGTGGGAGGCACCATTAGTAGTAAAAGTAATTACCTGTGTAGAACGTGCTGATTGCACTGAGTATCTACTCCATGACACAAAGAATGTCTTCTCAACTTTAGGGACTTTAAGAGATCTCCATTTGCTGCTAATTTCGCATTTTAAGCAATAGCACATAATTCCTTTTGATTTTTCTTTGGTGTCAAAATTACAAATAAACTTTGCAAGAGCTTTTTCTCCTCATCAAAATTCTGTCCTTGTCATTGGTAGCTACAAAAAGAGGATGATCAAAATATCACACGAAAGAAGTGGAACTGTAAAAGCAGGGTACGTTCCCAGCGTGGAATCTGGACTTACTGGCAGGGTGGAGGGTGTCCTGCAGAATGAGACTGTGGTGCCCTTATCTACCCAGAACAGTGTTGCTCTATAGAAGTGATGCAGATAATGATTCAGAAACAGGACATCAACACTCAACATTGAGGGAAGGTCTCAGCTTACAAAAGACTCCTTTAATGGGGGATATGTGGGAGGCTGTTGCCACTGATGGCATCAGCCACTTACAGGGTTATTCTCACAGAAGCCAATCTGTGGTATAATACACTCTGTCCTAAGGTCTGCATTTCACAAGCATTCATCCATCTGCCTGACAGTTTCCAGTAACTCCGGGAATAAAATATTAAGATATGATGGAAATAAGCAGTTCTTTCTATCATAGAAAAATTGGGTTATTTTTTTATTTCATCTGTAGGTTGCACCTCTGGTAGTTTTTGTATCTCCTGTAGCTGTGAAATTAAACCTTATTGCTCATCTCTACGCTTTTAAACCCTTTTAGCTACTTTGAAAAACTTATAAAAAGTCCTGGGATCCAAAGGGCCCTGTGACCTTTAGGATAAAAAAGAAAACTAAGAGCATTTATGGTTTGGTTCAGGTCTGATTCAAAGCCTGTTGGAATCACAACAAAGAGATTCTCACTGATTTTTAAGATTAATATCCAGGGTTTGAACATAATGTCTAGCATAAATGCAACGCTGTTGTGCTCCTGAAAAGTACCTGAACGCATTTGTAATAATGTAAGGGTTAGATGACTGCGTTGGGCAACATTTGCAGACAGGTAGAGTCAATTAAGGTAATTGACAGCAGAGAAAAAGCCTTGTGAAAGGGCTGCATTTTGTCTGTTCTCTGTATTACTTTATATAGGCATTTCCTTTGGTTATTTTGGAAGGATATGAGGTCATAGTGATTGGACACAGGCAGAAACTTTAATGAAGGTGACAAACTGTCATCGCATTGATTGCTTATTTCTCTGTCATGTACAATCTCTTCCACCTATAAAGTGGCAACATTTGTTTAACCTTAATTTCAGACTTTTTTTCAGGAGCTTTTGCCAGTTTTTCTGCTACAAATAGAGTTTCTAAATAATGCTTCTAATTTTTTTTTTTTTTTTTTAAGTCTCCTGAGGGAACTGTTTTTTTAAATCTCTCTATGAATTACACTGACCTGGTTTTTTCTTAACTGTTTTTTTTTTTTTCTTGTATTTTATGGTTAATCTGTGATACATTTTACTCATGTTACATATCTATAGGATCCTAGGTATCGGTCTGTGGCCATGACTGAAAGTTTGAGGAGTAAGTTTAGGAGTGTGGAAATACTAAATTGCTGGAGCCACTACAGTGGAAATACATTTTAATAATCAGACAAAAATTAACTAGTCACTTTCTGACCAAAGTAAGCCCAAAGCAAAGATAATGATTAGTGCCATGTGAAATTTGTCCTTTTTTCTTTGCAACATTTTTCTTCGCAACATTTTTCTTCAGTATTCGTTTCCATGGGCTTGGTTTAGCTTGGTGAAAAATAAATGAAAAGTCTAAAAGAATGTAATTCTAAATGAGTAAGATCCACCCAGTTTTGTGCAGAGCTATGCAACGGCATGTTTTGTGTGGTTCTAGTTTGCAAACAAGGTTGGCTTCAAAGTGGGCCTGAGCTGATTTTATTCTTACTGGTGTTGTATTAAGCAAAATATCTGGAAAATATTTCAGTAAAGCAGCCTGGAATTTAACTGAGACCAAAATAAGGCACATTTTGTATGGCAGATTACATTCTTGTAATTGTGAGCAGCAATTTAATGATTAAAAAAATATTGTGAATATCTGTCGTTCATTGCTGGTGTTTACAGGGACTAACTGCCTTCAAGGACACCAAACAGACAATTTCTATCCCTTAGTGTGGCATGAAAACAGCAAACCAAGATTTTACTCATAGTAAGAATCTAGGTAGCATAAAAATTTGCACAGCTTGGCATTCTTTTCCTGAATCCTACTAAAATTTAGGAATGCTCCTCTTTGGCATGATAGCTTTCACTGTCACTCAGGGATATGTTTGATAGTCCAGTATGCATTCCTGTGCTTTAAAGCATCATAATATTAAAATACCAAATTAGCTGTGTTCCTTAAAGTAAGATTCCAGAATATTTGTGTCTCCAGCTGCAATCTGTAAATGAGAACACCTTTATCTTGTAATCAGGTAGTAGATAAATCATTATTAGTGGCAAACTTTTATAGTGTGCTGGGATCCCATTGTGCTACAAATAGCACAATCATTGAAAAAGACAATTGCTGATCTGGCTTTCTGATTAATCCAGTAAATTACAGATGTGCATTATACACAATACAATTTTAGCCTTGCTGAAATGTGTTCCATAATTTGTGTTCAGAAAAATATATAATGTTTTCACAAATATGCTGGCAGACACTAGATTTAAATTTGATTTTAAAATCATCTAAACTGCTTGTAAAACTTAACTACAGTAGAAGATAGTGAAACATGTGCCCTACGTGTATCCCAAAATATATATGTAACCCAAAATATACAGGTAGAGATTGGTGGTCTGTGCAGATCCTATGCATGTAAGGATCATACATACAAATAACTGGCCAGATTTGTTAAGGAATTGTTTAGGTCAAATGAATCTAAAACTTGAGAAAGGTTCTGGAATGATGCAGACTTGCATGTGTCTAGTTAGCAGCAACAAAGACATTGCAGTTCTTGATTTAGGAATAGAATCTAAATTTTGAATCTTGATTTGTATCCATTGCTTAGACACAGAGAAATATAACTCCAAGCAAAAACTTACACAGGAAGGAGAGAAAAATGAAATGTGATGTTTTGGTCCAAGTGAGTTTGTTTAAGAAAGAAAAATTGAAAAAGCATTTTTGGCAGTCAAAGTGTTATGTGGGTTTACAGTCCTTTTTGGAATATGCAGCTATGTCACTATCAATATTGTTCTTGACAAAACTGAACCACAGACAACCTTTTAAAAAAAAGAAGCAGGCCCTGATCCCTGGACCAAATAATGAAACTTGCAAAGGAAAATTCATAATATGTGATGGAAAGAAGACGCATACACCTGATGTTAGTTAGTGGGGAAAATATTGGACAGAAATTGTTAGCATGATGGGAAATTAAATTACTTTAAACAGTATTTGAACATGAAGGGAACAGAAACTTGATTAGGGAAATCATTTCAGATATTCTTTTAATTCTTTCTAAGTCCAAAAAGCCCTTCCAAAAATCCCTAGAACGAATCATTCACAAACTGCTACATCTATAAGGAGACACTGTGGTCAAGGAACTAGCACGCAGATGATCTCCTTCTAACTCCTGGCTTTTCCATGGTTTTCAGCACCTCATCCAGGACAAGTCTCCAAGGCTTTTATTCATGCTGAGAAGTATCTCTTGAGTAATCCAGCTGCATCTGATTGCAGCCTAACGTACTTTTCCACATGACCAATGAATGGCCTCTTGAACAGAAGAATATGCTTTCGGTACAATGAACCAAGGGTATTTCCACCCTATTCACCTTTAGTATCTTCCTTTGTAAACTGCTGGGGATAAAGGCTATGAAGTTGTGTTTGTAGAGCATCTGGGGACATGGAGTGGAGGGAAGGAGAAGAGAAGGCCAACTGAGTTTCACAACCTTGTTCAAAGAACAGCTGATTTCTGGTATCTTTAAGTCTAGTTTCTAACATTCCCCCAGTAACACGCTCAGACAGAGAAGAGTCCTGCTGGGAAAGGGCCATCTCTGGCATGGACCTGCCTGCAGAGTCTCAGAGGTATTTAGGAGCTGACTGCAATGAGAATTAAGCACTTAAACAGGGACAGGACCTGCAGCTACCCAAAGTCTTAGAAAAACCTGTAGCCAACAAGGTCTCCTCTTGTCCAAACCTTCCCCTGCCTGCTGAATCATGTCTGGGTGTTCAGGGGAGCGGCCCCTGTTAGTGCACCCGTGCGCCCATGAAAACATTGGGGCGAAAGGGGAGAACTACCTGGGCAGAACTGCTGCCAGCTTGCTGAATTTAGCGCCCCATCTCTTACATGGTGTTAATATGGAGATCAGAGTCAATAAAACACATGGAGGCAAAATGTATGATTCCAATTTACATTAAGGAACTTAAAAGTTGTGAAATATGTGAAGAACAAACTGTTGTGAGAAAATAAGTGCCAGCCTTCCTGCAAATTTTATATCTGATTCTGCAGGCATGGGAAGTCTTCAGCACTGTTCCTGACTTGGCTGCCAGTTTATGTGGGAGGGGAAACAGCCATTTTGCTCGAGGGAAATATTTTTTAAAAGTTCCATGATGAGAAGGGGTTTTGTTTGTTTGTTTATTTTTGTTTTCCTGCATGAAATGAATTTTGTAGTTTAAAATAATGGCCCAAAGGCTGAATTCTGACTCCATCGGCTTCGGCTGAGATGTTACACGTGTGCTTCTGTGCTGAGATTTTGGCAAGTTAACTTTGTCTGCATATAGATATGTATACACACTCATACACGTTGTCTGTGTGCGTGTATAAATGTACACAAATTTAAGCTTTCATCTGGACTGCATTTTTGAAGAAAGTGTGTTTCACACAATGCATTGTTCCAGTTTTATGGATTGCAAAGATAAAGCATAAAAACCAAATTATAATGGAGAAACACAAATCTTCCAGGCCCTATCCCATCCCCTGCCTCTCATGAAGTAGCATATTTGTTTCTTAAACAGGGGGGCAATTTTTTTAAAAAACAACTGGCCATATAGCATTTGCCATGTAAGAGGCTCAGGAGTGAGTGGATGTCAAGCAGGGTTAGCCAGCATTTAAGGAACAAAATGAAGTGGGAAGTTTTTCAGATGTGCTTTACTGGCGTCCCACCTCCTGGGAACAGGAGGAGTTTGGGAGTTTCTTCTGAAAATCTGCCTTTTTCACGTAGGTGTTGGATTGGAAGCTGAAGCTTTGAAAATCTGGCCTCGGAGGCCTATTTTTAAAATATGGTTTCTGCTTTTTCAGACGCAGTTTTGTGATCCCAGCTAATTAGGAGAACAGCCATGTGGTTAGACATCTGAGTGCTAGTCTTATTGCTTGTAACAATGACCATGTTAGAAAATCTGGTCCGATGTGGTTTTGTTGTTATTTTGTTTTTTTGCTTTCAGAATAGACTGGAATCTAGTTTTCAGGCTGTGTTGGACTCCATTTCTGATGTTGTAACAAATAAAGTTGCTATTCAGTAAGACTGTTGGTGATGGACTCGAATAAAATTTCAATTGAAGTGACATCTTTTATTTTCAAATGTCAGTTTCTCCCTTCTGTATTCTACAGCGCTTTCAGACCACTGGTGTGGGAGAACTACTGCATGACTCTTCTTCAATTTACCATTCGGTCATCCAAAATCAGAAATACAAAAAAGCTTTAACTGTCAACTAAAATTAAAATCTAGGTTTCAAAAGGAGTGTTAGTCAACTCTCTTGAAAGCTTACTAGCAGTTGAGTATATCATGCTAATAAAATTTTATGTTTATATTACAAAGTCACTTCAAGAGACCTGAAGTAGGAGAGTGAAATTAAGTATGTTATGAGAAACTGAGTCCTCAGTTGACCTCTTTGGAACAGGAAAAGAGTAATCAAGGGCAAAATTGATTCTGTTTTGTAGAATTTGGCTAGCAATTTGAAGGAGAAATTACTCCATATAACTAGCTGATATTGCCTCAAGTACTGCAGAGCTTGATCACCAAACACGGATATATCTGACACGTGTGTGTAGGTTTCATGGTGGTTATTCAGAGAATTAGAGCTGACACTACATTCAGGACAGAGACTATAGGCATAAAATATCTCAAAATGTAGCGGCAAAACTTGCATGCCAAAATTAATAAGGAAATACTAAAGCTTTTCTGCGGTGCTGGTTTCTCAGAGAAAGCCACTGATTGTAAGCACAGAGGAACTATGGGGTTTTTTTACTTAGCTCCTACTAATTGTTGATGATCTCCCAGGGTATTAGAATCTGAACCTGTTTATGTCACAAGCCTGCTTGTCCCCCAAGTGCAACCGTAAAAACAAAACATAACCCAAGAGGTTTGTATCAGGATTACAGAAAAAGTGAATAACATTCCCTAGTAGGAGGTAGGTCTTTTATTTCAACAGCTGCTTTCATATTACCATGTTATTTTTTCTATACTACACCCTTGCTAAAAATGTCAGGAACAGTTCCTCTGTACCATCACTGTGCTGCAATTTCCTCCCTATCGTAGTTATTACTTGTGATATAACAGCATTCAGTCGGGATTAAGACCTCATTGTGCTAGGCACAGTATAAATACATAACAAGATACAGTCTCTGTCACGAAGAGTTTACAGATTGTCACCAGCCCTGAACAGGAGCAGATTCCTCACTCGAGTCAAAGGCACTCTGTGTGGGCATAACAGCCTGTCTTCATTTTAAACAATGCGGGATAGCAAGAAGCAGAAAGAGAGAGTAACCGATGACTGAAGGCAAGAAGCAGCAATGGGCAGATGTGTCGTGGTTTTAGGAGCCGATCCAGCCATTACTGAAAATAAAATACCTGGTGATTTCAGTGTAGGAGAAGCCTCGACTGAGTAATCCTGTGTGCGGGTGGCTGGTATCAGAAGGTTTAAATGAACGCAGTGTAACACACGAGAGCTTGACAAGGCCTGTTGTTGGCTCCTTTTGGGTGGCAATTCCTCCTAGAAATCACCATCGGATGGGCTTGGGGAGGTTAAGAAGGATTGTGTGAATGTGTCTGTGGGGAGGATGGAAGAAGAGAAACAAAGCCTTGTGGTGGCTGGTGGGGTATTGATGTGGAGGCTACTGTTACTGCTGATTTCTGTTTGAGGTAATTTCTATTTAGGCTATTGCTAATATCCTGTTTAGTGGGAAGAGAGTTGATTCACTAAAGGCCTGCACTGAGTAAAATATGTAATGCTGAGGAAAATGAATTTTTCCTTGGTTACATAAACTATTCTTTTGACACACTTAGCAGGCTTCCGTCTCCACTGAAATCAGTAAAAAATTTTCCCTTCATTATTCTCTTCTTTACATGCCAGAGAGCCAAGGGTCTGATTCAGAGCACTTGAAAGTAAATGGGAAACTCAGTTTATACTCTGGGCCTCATTTAAGGTTAATGACGAGTGCAGCCCATCTGCATTCAGCCACATTCCTTGTGTCCCCTCACACTGACAAGGCAAAAGTTGTTCTCACCCTTCCCAGCGCACACTTCCTCTAACTACGTGGTGTTTACTTACAGAGATTTCACTGCAGTTGGCTTTTAAATAAGAAAGCACCAAAAAGTGAAACAAACGGATGTTTTCAGAGTCTCCTAACCCATATCTACAGTCACTGTAACAATTCTTGCTGTATTCATCTGGCTGGACCCATTCATCTCGTTGCCATTCTCACTCCAGCTTTGCAAGCATCCATGCTGACATCCTGGCTTGAACATCTGTATCAAGAATGCCAGGAAAACAGGTGTCAAAATTTTTTCAAAAAACAAAAATCCAGTCCCCTGTGGCTTCTCCCGACATGCTGGAGTAGAGCAGCCCAACGGTGCTTTGCATCTTTGCTTTCTGTAACGCAGCAATGGTTCCCTCCTGGAAATCATCTGGATATTAACCAGTAAAAGACAGCAAGAGGGGTGACAGGTCAGACCTTCTTCCTCTGCCTTCCACTGGGGACCCTTCAGGGTGGGAGTGTGTAAAGGGTGTATTATTTTTTTCTTACCTTTACTGTGATGACATTGACCTATGTTAACTCAAATCAAAGACCTATTGAAGTAGGCACTGAATACGTAAGTAGTAAACCAGACATTCACAATCATAACAGAGTGTATAATCTAAAAAGACTTAAAAAAAATTAAGAATGATGCCCATTTTACAGATGGGGAATTGGAGCTGAGATTGAGCAACTTGCCTAAAGTTTCACAGAGAATAAATATACCATGCTGGGACAGAGATAAGAAGTGCTTCTGCCCTGAGTATGACATCTCCACTGTGCATTTCTCCCCAGCATACTGCCTTATACCAAATACCTAAACCTCCCTCTTTTTTCTAGCACCAGAGTCCTATCTGTGTGCTTGGGATTACGGCATGTTATAGATGTCTTTCCTCACAACTCAGGATCACATCTAAAATAAAAAATGAAGCCTTCAAGATTAAATCCAGCACAGGATTTAGGTACTTAAAGTAGGATTTAAGGAGTATTTTGATACTTAAATGCAAAGTTGGGACCAGTGAGATGCTGCCAAGATACTGCATTATCCCTGGAAGTGCCTACACTCATTTGGTTGCTCAGTTTATGATCTGAAAATGTCTCAGGCTGAAATTTTTATTTAAATACATTTAGTGAATGTTTTGCTTGATATGACTGAATGTTTCTGTCCCTGCTTCCTTCATAAGCATGGATGGGATTCACAAACTGAACCCCTAGGTCTTCCTCTCGTTGGCATTCCCAGGGCATGCCTGTATTCCCTGATATGACTGGACACATCGCAAAATCCAGCTGAATGACTGCTTTCCTTTAAAACTTGTCAGCCATGAGAAAGGTGATCATGTAGTTTTATCGCCTCCCAGGGTCCAGGATACCAGCGTTCCAGTGTTACAAACCCATGTCTTCTGCTTTTGAAAGGGCACCCTAACCACCAGGTTTTCAGCCTCTGGGAGCCCTGGGAGAAGGTACTCTCTACCAGCTGGAGCTATGCTGATAGGAAGAAAATATTTAGATTAATTGACACAGCGGAAGAGGGAGAAAGGGCACTAAAACGGGAAGATGCCTTTGTCACCTGGTGATGACAATTTACTGATGAGGATGAATTATGGATGCTGACCTAGCTCCCAGGACTGTTCCTAAATTTTATCTTGTGACTTCAAAAAAGGAGACTGTAAAGTTCTGTGAGCAGAGACCAGAAGCAGGACTGTTCCCCTTCTGTGTCCCTCAGGTCCAATTAATTTTGCATTATTCTGTATGCAGCAAAACAGCTTTTACAGAAGAGCCCCCCACTCCAAAACCAAAGCACCCGACAGGGTTGTTTGGGGCATCTGTAGTAGATAAGTTTAACTCTCCAAGACAGGGAGAGGAGTGAACAGGCCTGAGTCTCCCCCGTCCTGGGTGAATATGCTAAATGCAACGCTGCTACCAAAAACTTCAGGTTTCTGTCCCACCAGCTGCATTTTTAAGAGTACTGAGGTTTTTGTCTGAAAGAGACAAAAGTCACCCCTTTCAGGAGCAGCTTCCAGACCGGGCGCCGGCTGGGGGGAGCGCGCCTTAACTGAGGTAGCTGCTCTGAGTTCTGGGACTCTCCACGCATCGTGCGTGGGGACCTTGAGTCTAGACTCTGTCTAGATCCCACTTCTGGAGCAGGCTGAGTCCTCCACCAAAACGGGCTGCCGGTGTCGGAGACTTGTAGCTGAAGGGGTGGAAGCAGAGCTGTGTCTCTCCGCCTGCCTTGTTTTCAGTACTTTGACGTAATGTGAAGCATTTTGCCAGTTGCGGTTTTCTGAGAACAGATTGGTAAACTCTGACTTGTTGCATCAGCCTGACAGCTGACTTCCCATACAGTTCAGTGTCTGCAGCGCTCCGCTGGGGCCAAAGCTGAGCGGTGATTCATCCGCTCAAACAGGTCCAGCACACCAACAGTCTATTAGTTGTTGTAATAATGCTGAGGATGGGTGGGAGGTAGTTTAACGCCCTTTGGACTCACTTTAAAATACCTCTTTGTCCTCTATGTTGCTGGGAAGTCAAAAGAATATGCTTTGTTTGAAATTTTCCAGGGGAAAAAAAAAAAAAAGAAAGGTTTCAGAATACCAAAGCTTCAAATAGAAGCTGATGGCTCCAGTCTGAGCACAGACAATTGAGTTTGAGGGAATTTATAGCAAGCCTATCCTTAATGTGTCCCAGGAATTACTTGATTTGCTTGTTCTATTCCCTAGCAGAAGAAACTGTGGGGATACAAATTTAATACAGTCTGGGAGCTTGTGTTACAGTTTACTGTGTCCTTGGACAGCTGTAAATCCTCCTCTGATGTATTTGCTTAATATTTAGGCTTAACATGTTTTAACCACAAATCAGGCTACAATAATGAACCTGGAATCTGTCCAGCCCTTATCCCAGAGCTCCAGTCCCAGAGGTGAAATGATGGTGATCTACCTGTGAATATCCTGAATCCCCCATCATTTTGTAACATGTGCTGAGAACAACAAGACACAATAAATCAGGAGCCTGATCCTCAGCTGAGACAAAGATTTACATTCTCCCATGCTGATTTACACCAGTGGAGGAGCTGATTCCACCATGAACAAATATAGTGTTTTAATCTACCAATCGATCCACAGCTCACCTAATGAAACTTTGCAGCCCTTAAAATGTCCTGGCTCCAACTTGAACGTCTCCTGCATCTGGGTTTTCTCTCATCAGCACTTTAGGGCTGGTACTGCGTTAAAAACTGCACACACGACTACAGTTAAGCTTTTCAATAATGAAGTCACTTTATTTATTGAGAAATTTCATCACAGGATACATGATTCTTGGCAGGGCAACTCCTGAGCAGGAAGCCTGCAGTTACAAAGGTATGCACAAACGTGTATAAGGGCATATTGTTTGCCTTCTTTTTATTACAGGAAGGATATGGTTTGGTTGTGTTTTTGATGAGTTTTATTTAATTGTACACTGGGATTTTCCTAGACTTTAAGTTTAAACCTGACAAATATTTTTACCCCTCCTGTTACACAGATAAGGGAAGAAGCTTGCTCTGTGTTTTGCAGTGCTGCTTTGCAGACCCTAAACACAAGTCTTCATCCCTTGGACATACCTTCCTGGCCAGCACAGTTGGCATAGACTTCAGATAATTGCTGGGGTTAATAGATCTAAGATGTGCATAAGAAGGATTTTGGTGAATTGATATTCTTCCTTTTTAAATTTTAGTCTGTAATCTAAGGGTTGTATTAAAAAAAAAAACAAACCAAAAAAAAACCAACAAAAGAAACAAAACACCAAACCTTACAAATAAATCCACTGATAAAATTAACTAGCTAAAGACATTGATGACTTCTGCTTCCTATGGCTATTTGATTGCCTAATTACAGTCATTTTGAACTGATTGCATGCTCTTTTAATTTATTTCAGAGCATTTGGCTGTAAGGAAGGTCTTAATGCAGGTTATTTTTTAGACAGGAGAGTAAGTCTTCCTAAAAACAAATGTTCAGTCCTCTCGAATTGAGAACCTCTCTGCTTAGAAGATAGGAATGGACTTAAAGCAAAAACCTCTTTTATCTGTCAGCTAAAAAACTGAAGGTTTTGAATAAAAGAGGGTTTGAAAGCCTCTCTGGTTGGGCTGAGCACCTACCCCAGTCCTGGCTAAGCAGCCCAACCATTGTTTTCTCTGGCTGACTCCCAGGCTCCTGGGTTAGGAACTGCAATAGGGTCTTGCTCCGGAGGGTACCAATCTTGGCATGCCAGCTGTCTGCTTCTACTATAACTAAAACCTGTGATAAAGTCACAAAATAAAGAAGTGATTAAAAATAAGAAAGCTGCCTGGTTTGAACCTCAAGAAACATTTATTCCAGCTCCACTTTGAACTGGGGGGCAAGGCTGCATATAGTTGTTTTAGGCAAGCCAGCTCTTTCCTTGAACGGTTGTTTCTCTGGGGCACGGTTAAAAGCCAGACTCTTCCTTCTGAAGTGTCATTTGCAAGTGTAACTACTGACTTCCTCAGTGGCCTTAATTGCTTTCTACTGAATCATCTTTGCTAATCCACTGTTACACCATACACAAATGGAACGCAAATGTTTGTTGTCAATTTTCTTTTGGGACATAAACTTTCAGATAGTTTTGCCATTGACTTCTCTATGTTATAGATCCTGTTATTTTGGGCCATCAAGGCAAACATTTGTCCTGTGACAGAGAAACAAAGCTGTTCTTATTAGCATTGTGTATTCTGAGAAAAATGCTGGTATCAATCCAAAATACAATTAGAATTACTTTACCAGGTTATGTCAGGTTGTGCAAACAGTATCAGTAGAAGAAAAGAAAAATAAATAAATCTGCTGTGTTTTACTAACTCTCCGGTTCTGGACATTTAGTCTGGTTGGATTGATGGGGAAGGCTACAGTTTGTTATCAGTGGTTTCACTGATGCTTGTGAATGGTGCCTCTTATTGCTAGACTAGCACTTAAGATGATTCAAATGCAATCTCAGGGGGGTAAAATGTACACAATATAACTACCACAAACAAGTCAGCCAATACCAAGAGTTACAATTCCGAAAGTTGACTCCATGTATATTTTCAAGGTGTTTAAATGCTTATTTTGACTGCATAGTTACCACAGAGTTTGCAGACAAATCCTCGCAAAGTCTCTCAGATGCATGAGGAAAGCTGTGATTAGATACGCAGTCATTATTGCAGAATTTGTGGCAGATGTCTGTGATGTTGTTTTTAAGATCCATATTACTATGAATCCTGGGGTTCCAATTCTGATGAGGGCTGTGCTGGGCCGGGCGTTGTATAAACATGAACAAAAAGCAATGTCCATGTCTCCTCCAGTTTACAACCAAATAGGCAGTAGTTATTGAACTCTGCGAATACCAATACAGCATTAATTTCACTTACAAATGGTCCCGCTGCTAATGTCACACAAATTCTTGCTCAGTCCTTCCTTTTAAGATGAGTTCTGCCTGAAGTGGTTTTACTAAGAAGAGTGCAAAAGTCTTTTTGCTCCAATACATTAACTATAATGGGGCTGATCCTGAAAAGCCTTGCACAACCAATAGCTTTGCTGGTAAGAATAGCTTCATTAAGGAAACTACTTTTCCTCCAAGAAATGTTTGCAGAATTGGGCCCAATGATAGCAATAAAAATTGTTTCTACAAAATTATTTTAAGAGCATTAATGTTGTTTAGTTTAACAAAGAGACTCTGCAGATAGTGGCCTTTGAGCTATGATTTTAGAAGTTATGTGACTAATCCCGTTTCTACAGATGGCTTTTTTTTATGTTCATCACAAACTTCAAGGGAATGCTTGAATGAGACAGGATTTGAGCCTAAGCTTCCCAAAGTTTCGGCTTTGGCCTTGTACCAGTAATTATATAAAGCAAATTGATTTCATAAGCTTAAGCTGTCTTTTTAGGGAAAACTCTATGCAAGGAACTTCCATTTTGTTGGGTCTTACCAAGAGGGATGAAGCTCACCTTGCTCAAAAAGGCTGGAATGCTGGAATTTAATTTCAAAACTCACAAGAATCAACAACAGCAACAAAATCCTGAAACTTTATTGTCCTGACAGGGACCTTCTGAAGTGCAAAAGACCAAGTCCTGCTTTGGAACCCATCTGGACCATGATTAGGGGAGCTCCTCTGTAGTGCCATATTTACTAGCCTAAAGCATGTGTTGTTAATTCAGTGTGTCTTAAGTCACAGCCTCACATCTATAAAGTTTAAGCTCAGCAGGAAAACATGAAAAAGCACTCATATTAATCAGCAGTGCCAGAAATAAACCTGGATATCAGGAATTTAAACCTCATACTGCTCAGATGAATGCTGCAGCCTACAATACAGCAGGGCTGTATATTTCCTCTCTGTGAAGGATGGATGTTAAAAAAAGGGGGAAAGAGTAAAGAAATGCATTTACTTAAAACACTTATCCTTGTAAGAGCAGTACATAAAATGTACATGAAAAGGTATTTTTCTCGCACAATTTAAGCAAACAGAATTTTTAGTTAGATATTATCACCTGGAGAGAGCCCAATAATAAGTAATTTAGTCTGGAAAGGGGTTTTGTACATTTCTGATTAATATTTACAAAAGGCTTTGTGTATTTTTGCTCTAACGCTAATGAGGCAGCAGATCAAGTTTAACAAAAAGGACACTGTAGATTGAAATATGGTATTGTGCCCATCAAAGTCTGCCTCCTCTCTGCTTGGCTTATGATGAATACGGTTCTTTAATAGCGGGCTGGTGTTCGTGAAAAACTTATTACAGAGACTAAGAGAGAAGCCAAGAATGAAGGAATGCCTGACTGGCAGCAATCAATCACTCCCTTTTAAAGATGAACTGATCCTTCTTTTTTTAAAGTAACACTTCATAAAAAGGTCTCAAACATAAATATGCAAAGCATTAGAGCAATTACATTCTGCGTGATCCCTGCAGTATTTCTGGTACATGGCTTGACTTTATTGTGGTGTATATAATGAATGCAGTAAAATGGCAAATCTCTCTAAAAGAAGACTGATATTTAGAGGAAAGTTCTTGCTGAAGAGTGTTAATTATCTGGAGCAGTAAAGTGAGATTATTTAGATTACTTTTAACAACATGTCTCCGTATAGGCTTTATTACATTTAAGCCTTTTTTCTTTTTTGATAAATGAAATTCATGTATTTTAAAAAAAGGCAAATACCTATAGACAGATACCAAACGTGAAGAAGGGACTGATATATTTAATGGCCATCACATACAAACGTGTTCATCTTTAGGTGCCTAATTTGCATATGCATTTTCTGCAACTGTGCCCACAATCACAATCATTTTACATGCAAATTAAGCATGCAAACATACACAGCTTTAAAAGAAATTGAGCTCTTTATATGTAGTGCAGAAATATTGAACTTTTTCTAACACATATTTCTTTGGTTGTGACTCCGCAGCTAGCAAGTTGCAGACCCTTATTCAGTGCTTAACAACCAAATCCCCAGAATGCAACATACCACTTTTACTGCAATATAGGAGGGTTGGAAACAGAAACTGATGTAGAAGAAAACATTTTTTTTTCCAATCACCACAAAAACTTTGCTCTACACGGCAAAAGCACAGAGTTAATTTAGGAGGTGCAGCCCAGATATTGCATCCAAGTACTAGGAATTTTTAATGACTTGTTATTTTTGCCCTGTTTAGAGAATACACTTTCTGTTTCTAAGGGTCTGTTACTCTTTTTAAAAATAATGCTAAGAATGGCCGGACAGTTGCTGTCAAATGTAATGGATGGTAAATTATAAAATGTTAATGAACTAGTAACTATAGAATCTAATATTAGATGCAAACAGTGTTGTTTAATATGGCACAGTGGAAAAGCATGAGCATCGAAACAGCAAAATGTCAAATACCCTGGTGGGTATTTGAGACCTCCAGTGGGTTTAGACTCTGTGTAAACACTGTCAGGAGAGGAGAATCAGCTCACGTTTGTGGAGTTCAGTGAAAGTCAGAAATATTTTCTTCCTTTCAGAATAGGAAAATGACATTTGGTGAAAACGGAGGTTCTTTCCCCTAGCAGAGACAGTGTGGGTTACTCATAAAAGCATAATGGCTTTCATTCAGAGGTGCCATATGGCTGCTTATAAGATTTCTGCACAGCACTTGCTGTAGCAGTAACTAAACAAATGGTACTAAAGTACAATATAATACCTGTCAAGAGCAGTGATAAAGAATGTTTTATTTCTCTGCTCTCTGTCCTCTTTTCTCCCTTCTTCCCTGGAAGCGGCTGCCTGTGTGAGGCAGCACCCACTAGATGGTACTGCCAGGCTTCTCCGAGCTGTCGCTTCTCCTCAGCCTCCCCGGCCTGTCAGGCACCACCGAGCGCCCCAGGCACCGGTCCCCATCGCCTTCCCAGAGGAGGGATCGCGATGGGCAGAGACAGCTGGACAGATGTGGCAGGCATGTTCTTCCCACAGCGCTGGCAGTGGAGGAGTCTGGGGGACAAAGCGCTCTTCATTTACTCTTTCGTAAGTCTTCAGATAATGCCCAGATCTCCAAGTGGTGCTCAATGCCGTGGTAACGCGTACGGGGACACATCCACAACGGTCCTGAGCCCAGACTGTGTGGGAGAATGGCCCTTAGTCCACCTCACCTGAGCTGCTGTCCCCGCATGGGGAGCAGGGGGATGCAGCACCTCGGAAAAGCAGGCGCAGACATCGTGGTGCCTCTCATTTCCTCCCTCAAAGATGTTTGTTATCTTTCCTTTTTGAGGTTAAATTAATAAATGTGTATGTCAGATGCTAAGTTCCTTCAGTAGGAAGCAGCTATAAAATACCAGCAAACAAATATGTTTAACTTGCATTAACCGCTGTCTCCTCGAGCACTCTGAGGCGGTTAGCAAAGGGGCTTGTTTGAATGTCTTTTAATTTTGGGGAAAGATGGCTCTACCTGCTTCACATGAGCAGGGAGATGGAAAATACTGCAATCTCCGATCACTGGATAGGCTTCATATGTTGTTTACGAAACAACACATCTTCTCTCTGCCTGTGTTTTTCTCTGTAGGATCAATGCAGGCTTATATGAGCTATGAAATATATTGGCTCCCTGATCGGCACCCTAACGCACACCCTCTATCATCTTCTCCTTAGGAATCACACTCTAGGGAAATTCGGTTTAAACCTTTCCTGATTAAAAGCCAGCAATGACCACATATGTAGGAAATGTGGGGTTTTATATGTGCTTGTCTCATTTCTTAACTACTTCCTTCACACAGTCTAAATTCAAGATTTTGCATGATGTATTCCTCAGTCCTTCCGTCCATCTGTCCAGATAGGCAGCTTGTTTGATGAGTTAACCATTCTGAGCGTTTTAATATTTATGTGACTCTTGTGCAGCTCAGCAGTTGCTTTATGTGGGATTGCATATTTGATAAGATCACAGATTCACTCTGTGCCAAAGCTGAAGTCCTACCGAGGTCTGACTGTACTTCAGATGTCAAAAAAATATGAATAGGTGGTCTTAATGTTCTCCTCTGGTGTTATATCTGTCTATAGAGAATATAGCTTACAACAGATTAGAAGCAATAGAGGACTTGACATATACTGAGAGAGCAGTAAGAATGATGCTTGTTGACATTATCGGCTAAACCTGTAGGGGAATTTTCTTTTTTTCTTTCATTCTTTCTTCCACTTTCTTTCTTTCTGTGAAATTTGCTTATTTGTTCCCACATGCCTTGCTCTTTCTACATCTAGTTCCAGTTTCTCTAACTAAAATAGTTTTGTCAATCTAGCCATTTCCAACACACTTTCTATACCAGCCCTTGCTTGGTACTCATTGCTGTTCTACCCAAGTGGCTCACAGGGCTGCCTTTCTCTCTATTGTTTAAAAAATATTTATTTGCAAACAGCCTGTGTAACTCTAATTCATGCTTATTCTGCCTAGTTAGGACTTCATTGAACTAGACTGCCTGCATTTCTGTGCACCAATATACTGCGGTCGCCTTGCTCTTCAGACTTGGTGTGTAAAAAGGTTTGCAGCAAATGCAATTATTTACTGGATAGATTTGTGCTTATGTTCACTTCCTACTGCTTTGGGGATGCACGCGTATATGTAAGCAGTCTGTGACCCTGTGCAAATGCATTTGGCATGAAGTGATGAATTCACCTCTTCAGCAAAATAAAAAAAATCCTGATTTTCAGTCTTTTATAGTAGTGTCACAAATAAAGCAATCCTCATGAAAGATGGATTGCTGTTGAATGAGTCATGGAAATTCCTACCAAAGTTTTGTGAAATCTGAATGTGCAGTGGACTGGGGGAGAAAGAGAGGATATTTCTGCTGACATGTAATGTCTTGATCCTATCTCATTCTTGTTGTTAGGAACAATTTCTGTGGTTAGATGCCCAAAACAGAGCTTGCAGACATGTGGATTTCGTAACTTTCATTGGGAAATTGCATACTAGCATCAGGATACGTCTCTCCACAGCACACACTGACCTGGCTATCGAGAATGTCACCTGGGTCCTGTTAACACCAGTTTGTAAATGTTGCTTTCAGAGCCTGGCTCCAGAGATGGTATTATAAATGTGCAGTGGATGGAATATTACTTCCTTGTCAGCTTTAGACTTAAAAAATGCCGCAGGAGACCTACTAAAACCTGGGATGAAACGTGCTTGTTGGTGCTGTTGCATTCAGTATGATTTACATCAGTAGATGTCAACAGCCCATATTGGACGATACTGCTACGCTGTCCCTAATTCACAGCACGTTAAATACAAAGTAGATTCATTATTTTGGGCTCTCAGGCATAGACAAGCCCTATGGTTTCTTCCCTATCTGTGGTATAGTCTGGTTCTTAGCTCTGCCCCTCAGGGTCCCTGTAAGAACTGACTCTAAGCTGGTTGTGAAAGAGTCTGCAGGCTACACCACATTGTCATTGGACTCGCACTGAACTGTACCTGCTGCTGTATGTCTTGGCTGAAGTTCAACACCGTATGTTGCTGGAATTCATGGGCAACACACCAAGATGATGTGAGAACCCAGAAGGTGAATTTGCTAATATGCAATCACGGGGCATAGACACTGCTTTGTATTAGCGCAGTACAAATCCGTATTATTCAATGCTCCCCCAACTGTTAGTATACAAGAGTGACCAAAAGGCTGATTTTCTAGTGTGGAGGCTTGAACTAGGTTTGAAAAGGAAGGACCATAATACAGGGCTCCAGGGTTTCTGTTTTCAGAACCTGATAGGTCCATGGAGAATAAAATTTGGGACAGTTTCAAAGATGGCACTCTGAAGTAGATGGCAGATTTGGAGTATTGTGCTGTTTCAGCTCATGCACAATATGGCACAGGCTGGAAAACAGGAGATACAAATATGAGGGCATATTTGATGTGCCATCATCTCAACAGATCGCTCCTTTATCTGAGGAGGGAACTGTAATCCTGCGGAAGCGCTAAAGGAAATCCAAATTGTGAAGAGTTATTGGCATTCTGTAAAGTAGGAGTATGCCTAACATGCCATAACAAGAAAAGGTAATGCAGAACTGTAATTAACACGATGTTATTTTTAATTCACAAAAATACTGTTTATAGAGCTGCAGTGAAAGAATCTGACGCTTAATGAAGATTGATTGCAAGTCAGACTTTGCCTTTCATTCTGCAGATTTTGTTCACTACAAGAAGAAAGTGAGCTGGGAGTGAGATCATTTGTTTGTAGCACAGAGTCCCTTGAGTATTCTCTCCTCTTTCATCACAGCCAGGGGGACTTCTGCTTCACCTGGCTTAGGCGCTGCAGCACAAAGGGATGGTGAGGCTTTCTCCCTTTTCTCCCTGCATACAACCTGCTCCTTCCCACCTCTCAGCAGTTTCTGCTCCAAATAACAGAAGCCCTGTTTACCACAGTGCAGTAGGTAATATCATTTCCATCAGACTGCTGCCCCAAATCAGTGTGATTGAGCTCCAGTTATGAGGTCTTCTGCATAGAGTAGCACAGATCAACAGGGCTCAGCAGGTTAGTCTATCTGAACAGAGCACATTTTTTGGCACGGGATCTTTCCAAGACACTACACGGCCTCTATGAACAAGTGCAGGGGCTCCCAAATTTCTGCCAGGTCACACCATCTACATCAGCATACCCAAGTTTATAGCAGGCCACAGACTTTGCAGTGCTTTGCGTGTTGCACTTTTTGCTACAGGTATTACACAAAGGTATTCTGGAGACCTGAGAGCAGGGGCTGGTGTGGGAAAAGAGAATCTGGAGAGCATTTTGTAGACAGCAAATGACATAGGCTCCTCACAGGTCCCCTTTCTCCCTTGCCAAATGGATCTGAGTGGGATGAGCAGCCCCGTCTCACAGCACCTAGGTGAACAGAAGTCCTTACAGCCTTCCTGCCATGGGCAGCATCTTTGCTGACCACCACGATGATAACAGTTAGTCTTATGGAGCTGCTCCGCATCTGCTCCAGGTCCACTTTGCTTCCCCAGCCTATTTTGACTACAAGTTTAGGAGGGACCATACGATCAGCTCAGCAGAAGTTGTACAGGCGAGCCCTTGCAGGAGCAACTTAGGGAAGAAACCCATTGAAACAGGAAGAAGTCCTGCTCGGTTAAGCAGTAAGAGAAAAAACACATTTTACCATAAAAGGTATGCAACGCAAAAGTTAAGCTACCCTTCATGTGTCAGACAAAGAAACTGAGTATGTTCCTGTCAATTCTCGTTTGAAGTATTTCCAACAAATTCCCTACACACTTTTACTACCATAAATAAATGTAGAAATACCATCCATTGTACTAAGCACCATGCAAGAGTCCCTTCCCAGGTTTTGTAAAGCCACGTTCTAATCACACCACGACAGAGTTTTCATTTCACTTTGCTGCTAATTAAAACTGCAATATTGTGTAGCAGTAAATGTTACTGATGATCAAAACTGTTTGTATATCTTGTCACATAACCTATGCATTCCCAGGAAATGAGAGAGCTTGATTCTGCCTTCAGACGAGACTACATTTGAAGGAAACTTGAATAACAAATGACATAAGTTCAAAAATGTGAGACAAGACTCAGAAGGAAAGAGGTTTTCAGATCAGCAGTTGAAAGTAGAGCTGGATGAAGCTATTGTATCAAACATTTCTTCAAATCTAGGCAAAGTTTTGACTGAAGCTTGTCTGTACAAAAAGTAAATTGGAGCAGAACTGTGACTTCATGTGGAAAGTGAATCTGAGTTGAAGTCACGCTTGAGACCCAGAATCTGCCGTGCACTTCGAAACGGGACTGATCTGAGCAGTTTGTTCCCACCCCTACAAAGGGCCACCTCGCAGCTCTGACCTCCTCTGAACTTTCAGGGTGTTTGAAGAGTGGGGCTCTGATCTCAGCATTTTATATCTGCTCACCTCTACTGAAAAACACGTGAAGGGAAATACAAAAAGGGTGCAAAACCCAAGTGAATGGAAACAATCAAACAACAGAATTTACTCTTTTTTTCCCATGGAGCCCCATAAACTGAAACTGCTGAAGTCTGCATGGGAGTAATTAAAATGCTATGTACCATGTGTTTCAAAGACTATCTGTATTTTCCACTCTGCTGCTAGTATCTAGTAAAATCAATTGCTAAATGCTGAGTGCCATTCAATTTTGAGGCAGAGAAGCTTCAAATTCATATCCTGATTTGATTTTGGGGTTGTCTGGGGAATTAAAAATCTGGGCCTTTTTCTGATGCGCAGGTTATCATTGCTCCCTTTACTTCCTTCAGGGTTTATCCAGTTTACACTTATTTGAAAGGTGTATCAGCAACTCTTTCAGTTTTATCTCCAGAAGTTGTGTGCTCTCATGCTACATTTTTTTTCACTGTGTATATTTAAAAAAAAAAAAAAAAAAAAAAAAGTGCAGTTTGGCAGGGTTGTAAGCTACCCTCTTAAAAGCAAGGAAGAAATTTTGATCTAAGAGTAACTCATTATGGTGTGACACTGTCCTCAGCTCACCCCATTATTCCTGTGTGTTGTGGCACATATGGCATTAGTACAGTGTGTGAGATTCCCTGCAAAGCTAAGGAGAGGTAGGTTGATTTAAGGACATGGTTTCCAGCCAGATTTTCAGCTTTAACTTTAAATTTCCTTTGTGTTTGGGGAAGAGAATTCTAAAGTGGATCTTAAATGTTATTTCAAAGAGGTAGGGTTTTTTTTTCTAAAAGCTTCAAGTAACACTGCCTACTGGACTTCTTAGCTGCAGTTATTTTAGAAAAGAGGCATATAATGTAAGTGAAAGTGTAGATGTCGTGCCCTTTAGGAAACTCAAGATATTTGTTTGTCTTCGTGACAGTGGCATTCTTCTTCTAAATGCTGTCCCTTCTTGACATGAACAGAAATGCCTGTGAGCAGAGCACTATTAGCAGGACAAACTATCTGTTTTGAATCTCCTGGTAATACTCATACACTTTTAACCAAAAAGACCATCAAATATTCTGATCTTCAGGAGCTTTCTGTTGGATTGCTAATAATGTGCTCTTTTAAAAGTACTATTGCAGCATTTTGCTAAAAAAAAATTTAAATGCGGAATAAGAGGTCCGGACACTCAGAATGTGGTTTGAAAGGTTGCCTTGTCTGAGAGTAAGAAAAATCCAATCATAAATATCTGCATTTGAAATATTCAAGATATTCAACAAACTGCTCAAAAGTAAACTACAGTGTCCTTAGTAATCATCTGGTGAATACTTTCAATAGATTATTTATTTATAAATGTGAGAATATTTAAGAAAATGAAGTATTTTCAGACAGAGTAAACAAAACCATTTTCAACTAATAAATTTATTCCAAATGATCCTCCCAGCTCTAACCCAAAGGGACTGTATATTCTTGTAAGAGTCTTCCATTTCAAATCAATCTTTAAGCAGGTATGAGTTTTATGCCATGAAATACCACCTAATGATGTGTTTAGGATACAAAAGCTAATGTAAGACTAGCAATAGTGGCTTTAATTTGTCAACAGCTTACCCCATGAGAGTTTCATAGGGGTTGCAAATACCCTCGTCATTTAAATGCCTTATTTACAACTGCGTTAGGCACTTGTATACCCATTCGCATAAAAACACTGCTGCCTATTTTCATTCACAGTTGTTCACTGGGATTGCAATTTTTTAAAATTTTGATTCCTCATTCTGTGGTGCTTTTGTTAATCCCACTGATTACCTATCAGATTTTTAGGGTTCTTAAGTACTCCTTAAATTTCTGAGATCTTTTGGTATAGGTTTACAGTTACATGAAAAGGAAATGGAATATTAAAAGATGCATGCATTCCTGCCTTATTTGGCATAGGGCCAGGCCCACAAAGGTCCCAGGAAGTTGCCAATTGATGCAGAAAGATAAGAATAACAGATATGAAAAAATGAAAGCTACCCTGGACTCCAGACAAAGTTTTGCAAAGCAATAAAAGATGCAGGTGATGGATTTTTAGGACCTGACAATAACATTGTCCATTATTGCTGAAAAGTCATGTGCAGGGTGAAAAAGGCAACCGTTCAACAGAGCAGAGCAACATTACACAAGCTTCAATGCCAAAAGGAATAAAATGGTGTGTCACATTGAAATTTTTAGGGGAATAAGGGGAATAACCCACATTAAAATTTGGCTGTGAACTATGAGGCTAACACCTCTTCTCACATGCGATATGAATTGAGCCTTTTAATAACTGCAGATGGTCAGAACCTGTATTTCACTTGTCTGAACCTGTGTTTCTACTATGTATTGCAATTAATCTTTTTCTTTTCTTTTTTCTTTTTTTTTTTTTCTGTAGCTTTTTCCCATAAGAGGTACATAGAGTGCAACATGGCTGTCTGGTTGTGTTTGCATGTGTATCTGTGTCCAACAGCAATGCTCAACACCCAGTGACAGCATCATAATTCAAAGAGCACACAAAGCTAACCCTCCCACCCCCCAAATTATTAGATACCAGCAGAAGCACTGCATGCCCCTCTACCAGGTTGCCTGATCTGCACTGGCCCCATTCTCTACGCTGGCTCCATCTTCTCCAGTGGGGCAGCAGCCAGGGGCATGGGCAAGGACTGGGGCTCCCCAGTTCTCCCAAATTCAGTTCATCCTGTTTGCAGTGTGAGGGGATCACTGGGGTTTGGGGGTCCTGGGAAGTGAGCAGATGCAAGACAAGGTACCAGATGAGGGATAGAGTTTCTCGCCACACTGAGGTGGAGGGAGAAGGATGTAGTGACATGCCAAGGATCACCTTACTATGAGGTGGTCTCAAGCCCTCCAGCAAGAGCGGAGCCCCTGAGGAGGAGGGGAGAGAGGGGACCAAGAGGGAGAAATCCTCATCCCCTCTCATAGTTCCCTTGGATCCTTGACCCAAAAGATTTCCTAGTAAGGAGGCAACATTTGAGCAATTCCTGTTACTTTTTTGGTGTCATGGTCATGAAGGACTCAAATGGTATTAGAAATGTAAGGCACAGTAAATATGATCTAGATTTTATGGATTAAACTTTTCATGGGGTGACATGTTAAAACATAATTTATTTGAGTGAAAAGGTTTGGTTAGAGAAATATCATTTTGCAAGTTTTAAAGAGGCAACCTGTCAAAATAGCCTGTTTTCACATTGCTCAAGTAGAAACAGCTCTTGATTTCAAAATTCCAGCTAACTGGAAGAAAAACTCCTATAAAACAAGTAAATGAACATGTAAAAACATCAGCACTGGGAGAAAGTGATTTGAAATGATCAAAACTAAACACTTCAGTTTATATGATTTTTTTTTTAATTAGCTGATGACATAAAGTTTTCTTCCTTAGTTAGGAGAAGAATAATTTTAAAATCTTGAAAGTTCTCACAGGATAGGAAATTCATTTCCCATCCTGTGCTAAGACATAACTATACAGCACTTTCTTATATTTATCTTCCTATCCTTCTATGCAGGATAAGCAGGAATATAAATCTATAAGTGAAGAGACAGGTTAATATAAATGGTTTGAGTGAATCTCTTCTCTGATCATTTTTTCCTTCCCCTGCTTGATGTCACTCTATGAAAAATCTCACAGCAACAACAAAATGTATGGTAATAGTTCAAAACAAAATTGAAAAATTTCTAAAAGTTGAACTGGAAGCATTTTTGTCAGAGTTTATTGGGAGTATTTCGTATTTTTAAAAGTTTATAAAACTTTTATGACAAGTAGATAAATTATGAAACTCTATGAACATGGAATTAAATGGAATCTGAAAAGTGACAAACAGGGAAAAGAGAGAGCATATAATTTTAGAACACAAAAAGGTAACTAAATTTGAAAAATTGCATTAGTATATCATTTTCAGCATGTAAGCCATTAGAGAAAAAGTGTAAATTACACCCTGTAACAAAGTAAAAATGTTTTCAATGTTTAAAGGTAATTTTGTATTACTGCTACTATTACTTAAACTCTTAGCTCTTATAAATATCTAAAGACAGGACCCCTGGTGATATTACCTGTGTCTTAGGCAAAGAGCAACAATTTCAATTCCATTCAACTACATTTGTATTTTGCCAAGTGCTATCAAGCACTGAGTTGCATAATTTGCTATCTAAGTGAAATAGATATTTTTCGTGCTGCACATTTATCACTCTCCTGTGGGCCTCGTTACTGACAATCAAATCATAAAAGATGTTCAAAATTGTCATGATGCACTTATTTTCTCATGATATTTGATACAAATAGTTTCTTCTACAAAAATGGCCTTTTTTACTGTAGCGTTTTAGAGTAGTTCTTAAAGAAACAGGACGCCGTTGTTTTTTAGCGGATTCTACATAGGCATTTGAAAAAAAATAGCTTTTGATAGCTGATCCTATTCTAAATATATCACTTGAGTCTCATTTCTAGGAAAGGAGGAATTTATACTAAGTGTAAGCTGATAACATAGCAAAATAAAAATATAGAAGAAATTCTATTTGTACCTGTAAGACTTGCATGTATTTTTTTCTCTCTGTCTTTTAACATGAACTCAGACATTGTAAAGGGTAATTTTTAATTTATAGAACAGTAGCAGTACAAGAAGCTGTAATATCCATATTGTCTGCACTACCCCCCATTACACTGTAAGATTTTGGGGACAATCACCACAAGATTAATTCCCATTGAATCCTCGCTGCTATGACTGATAAACTGTCACTAAGTATTTCTCCTACCCTGGAGTAGGAAGTAGATTGAGAACATTAAACTCATTTCATATGAAGCTACTGAGCTGCCAGGAATAATAAAACCTTTAGGTGACTCTATTCTGAGGTGGGTTTCTATCTGTCCTGGAGGTGATAACGGGACATGTCATCTCCAGACTGCCCTAAGCTGACCACTCCAAAAGTTCAGAGCCAGCTGTGCTTTTAAAAGAGCATGTGCAGCTCCAGCCCCAAATCAAGGTAACCATTCACCCCAAATAACTTGTGAAGCAGCCTTGAAGTATTTTATCATATTGTGCAGTAGACCCAACAGATCTCTCCTTGAGCAGGCAGTCTCCTTAAAAAAGAAATGAAGGAAGCAGGATGGCAGGAGGATGCCTGCCTGCTCCATGAGTTTTCACTGCATTTTAAGCAAGAGACATCTTGAAGTTTGTGCTTACCCAAATACTTATGCTTGCAAAAGCAAAGCCCATAAACATTTGTTTAAGGCTGCCCTGACATACAGAGTATTTAAACTTTTCACTGCTGCTGCTCGCGAGACATATCAAAACGCACATATTTTCTCCAAGATTTTATTCCCTGCACCCTTCCCTATGATTTGATGTGCCAGTTAAAAACTGATCGTTTCTAAGGCTGTGATGGAGATAGGTGATTCGTGGTAGAAATATGGCACCACTGACCTCATGCAAAGGAACAGCTGATGTTACAGTAAGAAGATGCTGGATATTTATTTGTAGGTATAGGGGAGAAATATATTTGTTAGTGAAATGGAGCTTGCTGCAGAGTGCATAAAGGTGAATTATTTGTCAGAAGACTGAAGGAGGTTTATGCAATATAGTATTATTGAGCCGGGCTATTAGCAGAGTGAATTGCTATTGTGACATGCCATTAAATTGTTTTTAGTGTCCACAAAGGTATCATTCTGGAGCAGGCTTGGTTAGTAACAAAGTTATATATTTACTGGACAGCAGCAGATCTCAGAATAAAAATAGTCTATCTGACCATAAAGTAAAATAAGAGAGAGGAAGGTCCTGTGCTGGAAAATTTGACCTTTCGCACCACTTCCAAGTGCTGCTGAAGCAACCACGAGCAATTTCCTCCAACGTGCCCAACCTCGCAGAAGCAGGACTTTGCTCCTGCTGCCTTCTGTGCAGGAAGGAGTCCCGGTGAAACGGCTGCGAGCAGCCGAGGAGTCGGAGCGAGGCGGAGGATTGGCTTCGCCTTGCTGCTGGCTGCCGCTTTGTTTGTGTGCGCGGTGCCTTCCAGCATTTACATATGGCACATAAGCTCCCCCACCCTTGTCAGGCCACCTCATGATGGTGGCTCCCGTCTCAGCTAGTCTTCCCTCTGTTTTAGGCAGGAGGGTTGTGAGTTTCTGTGGATTTCTCCAAATCTCAGGCAAGACTTTGTTCAAGCCCAGGAGGGCGGCGTGGGCTGCTCTTGCTGACAGTCAGCGTTGCCGTCTGGCTCAGCTTGGAGTCACACAAGCCTTGTTCTTCCCTCGGTCATTTTAGGACCAGACTTCATATACTATGTCTTTTGTATGTTGCAAAAGATATTAATAATCTTCCCCATGTCCTCACACAGAAGCAGGTTACAAGTGGATGAAACTGCTAGGACAGAATACGTAGAGAAAACATAAGTACAGATAGAAACAATAGGACTGATTACAATGTTCCATCTTTAATTTTGGAAAACACATAACACTACAATATTCAATCAAATGCCTTTAATTTAATCATATTTATATTCTGATTGGAAAAAGAAGATAATTTTGCCAGGAATAACATGTTAACTTACCAACGCAAAAACAAAGAACTCTTAACTTGAGAGTTGTTTAGGAAAAAAAAAGAGAATTAAATATATGTATATATGTATGTATAGTTATACATATTAGATTAAATGTTTTAGAACATAAATCAGTGAAAGAAAAGTAATAAATAATGCATGGTGAAAATGTGATAATGTTTATTAAGAAGCAACAGCCTTGTCATCTTCATTTTCTTCTTCAGTGATTCTCCCCTCAAAGGGTTCACTCATTTGGGACTCCCTGCAATTTAGCCTGAGGCCACTCTCTCTAATTCTTGGTTGGAAATATACCTGCTTTGCAAAAATAAGTTAAAAGCAGAACAACTGTGCACGCTGAAGGTCTCCCCATTAAGCTCCTTAAAGGCCAGATAGTGAATTTTATGCTCTTGTTGCTGTGGAAAACCAGAGACAGACAATAGCAATCCAGAGGGAGAGAGGGATGGAGAAGGGGAAGAAAATGTGTGAGAGGAGACCCGAGTCAAGGCTGCTGGGCTCAAAACCTCTTCCTTCCACTTACTGCTTCTCTGACCTGAGACACGACATACTCCTCACTGCACCCTTCTTTCCTGACCTGTAGAAAAAGCTTCCTGAACCTATAGCTGTGCGCACAGCCTGTGCATCTGCACACACACATCAAAAGGGCCAAACAGCCCTTCCTGCCTCGTGGAGCTCAATTTATCCCCACTGAAAAGCCTGGCGCCTCCACAGGTGGGAACTGGCTCTGCTGGAGCTAACTGAAGCCCGAGGATTTGCATTAACTGAGAAGTGAAGGTCTGGGAAACAGCACAGAAATGCACAATATTATTATTCATTAAAGCATTGTTTGTAATCAGACAACTTTGCCCTTCTTCTTTCTTTGTCTAATCTTTTGTCCCTAGCCAGAATAATGAGGAAATTTAGACTACCAGTTAGAGAACTTTAGTAATGATAATTTGCAGTAGCTAAAACAATATGTTGACGTTAGTATGCTGTGACATATAAGCTGCTTAATTAGAGTTGCCATTTAATGTGTTTCTGTTCATTCATTTGCACTTGACTAATACAGGAAAGAAAGTATACCCACCTAGGTTTAACAAACACAAGTAAATCTCTGTAGTGTGGAAACCAGAGCGTAATGATGATGTGTGCACAGAGCAGGCACTAAATTTGTACCTTCAGTCACACGTGTGAATGCAAAGAGAGATCTGCAACTGAACATGTGTTATTGTGCACAGATGTAGGTTTTCATTTCTAAATGTCTCCCGCAGTGGATAACATTAGCTTGCTGGTATATTTATGCTTTTATTATTTACTGAAGCTTTCCATGGGACATAATGCTAAATTATCCTTCTGTGGTTTATTAGAGTCTATGGGATTTTATTCATCAGCCCAGCAAGGCATTAGCAAAAATAAAAAATATTCATGGTATTCGTTGTGGTGTAAATAGATCAAGAAGATACACTTGGACTTTAGATAAGAGGGTAGATATGCATTATAGAGGTAAAACACAACCAGTAAGAATCCTTTATACTATGGTGCAATATAAAGAGGCCCTGAAAGGGTGAAATTGCATTTATACTCCCTCTAAGGCCCTTTTATAGCCCATGCAGGATTCACACCTCTTTTTCTCAATAAATGAGATAACATTCATAGTAAAACTTACTTTACTTCCTACTGTACTTGATATGTACGATAAGGGAAATGTTCAAAGCCTGGAGAGGTGGAAGAGCTGAGTGAAACACGTGTGTATACAGACACCTGTGCACCTGCTCCACTCCCCAGGTCATTAATGCAACCGTTTCTCTGCAAAACAACGGTGCTAACTGAAATGAGAGCCAAAGGTAGGCAAGTTTTTTCTTGAGAATATACGTGAAAGCTAGAGAAGAGTTAATATTGTTCTGCTACAGAGGAAGGAGCTAGAAGTACATCAGGAAAAGAGAAGTCAGCACAGAAGCCATTTTCAAGACAAAATTCTGACTGCAGCCTTGGGGTCCAGGGTGGGGAGAACATCCATCCATCTGTCTTGGACACATACTGTGTCCATTCCCAGTGAAATGACCCAGTGAATAGCCCTGCTTCTGACACTTTTACTCAGGAAAGATAATATATAATTGTTTTCACTTCTGGTTTTCAGTTAATGACAGAACTAGAAGTACCTGAAGTGCTACAGAAGATCATGTTCTCAGCCTAATCAGAAGTGGGAGTGCTTGAAATCCCCAACTACTAATTTTAGCCCAACTTGCAAAATCAGGGAGATAGTTTAGGTGTGAACTCCAGCCCTAGAATTTTTGAAGTTTCACCTACCACAAACAACAAAAGGCATCTCAGAAACTCAGGGGAAGCAAAAGTGAATGGTCTGATATTCATCACCCCGTTACTAAAACCTTCCGAGGCCAAAAAATGCAGACAGCATAAGAGGAGGACTCAAAGCAAGAAATACAAGATAAAGAATAGTGCAGTGTTCTTCAAATGATAGATTAATTTTTCAGCGTAGCTAAAATTGCTAGAACCTCAGTTTCATGAGTCAGCAGGTCTGATAAAATTAATATAGAGTAAAAAAAAGTAAGTTAACACCTGTTTTTTTATTCAACTAAGCTAAATTTGGATAAAGACCCAAACCTGCTTTTCATAACTAGAAATTTGGTTCAGCCACCATGAGCCAGGTATATGTTTAAATGGAAAGATCTGATCCTCATAGGGATTAAGGGCACCTTTACAGCACCATAATACTTAAAGAAGGTGCAAAATGGTAAAACCTGTATTTACTCATTTTTAAACCTCTTAATAATAACAATACAGTAAAAACTATAAATGTGAAACAATATAAAATTCTTTTTCTTTTCTATACTTGAGATAAAGTTAATATTAAAGCTTACTTTCCCTCCATATTTATACAAATATCCTTACCTAAAAACGGTGTCAATTTTATTTCATTAAAAAGGTCAGGAAAAAAAAGAAAGCTTCCTTTTATTTTCCATTCAGAACTCATTGCCCGAGATCTTTGTGAAATAAATTAATTTGTTTTGTTTAATTATTGATATGAAAATTTGTTGAATCTGTATCTAAAACAAAGGATTAAGATCTGCAGTTTACAGAAGAATCTGTAACAGGAAATTTCTCTTCCATTATGTATATTAGCATCCACAGCTGGGTCAGCAGATGGATGTGTGCTTAGAAGCTTGTAGGCGTTTTTCCCCATAAAACATTTGTTGAACAAAAAAAAAATGTTTAAAGCAGGGTGGGCTTACTGGAACAGATCAAAATAGACACTCTTCCTTATTGCTTTTTAAAATATAGCTTTACCTATGCATCCTGTGTTCAGCCAACAGCTACCACATGCAAGTACAGCCCTACTGCGTCTTGCCATTCCTAAGTTTGGCAGCTTTTAAAGATGTTCTTGAAATCCTTTGGTTTGCACCACCGATACAAGTGGATCTCCCCCTGAAGTAGGAGTTCCTTGCATTAGGAGTTAGGATTCCTACTTAAAGTGCAAACTTTTCCTGCTGCAAACGGATAGTTATTGGTTTCTAATCTCGCTGATGCAAATCAGTCAATAGGTTCAAAACCCTGTGGCTGGGGTAAACTAGGGTAGTCAGACTTCCTATGACCCTTGGCCACAAGCAAGACAAAACATGTTTATCTTTACACAGTCACATCTGATGTAGCATGTGGAATTACATAGACATACGAGTCCACTCTATTCTGTCAAAATGCAGTGTCCCCAGACTGATAAAGTCCGTGCAACTACTATGGTCTCACTGGTGCTCTCTAAGAGTCTTATACACCACACAAGACCAAAATGATTGTTTTCTGAAGAAACCATCAGTCCATAATGGGGAAGTTCACTTTCATCCTCATCCAGGTCAGGCGGCCTGTCTGATTAAACAGCTGGATGCTCCTTAGAGGTGCCTGGCTTTGGAGAAGTTGACAGCATAATTATCAGTGATGAGCTAGCAGGTTTTGCCTAATTTTGAACTCACTCAAATGACCTAATTTTGAAATTTAGCCTTGAATTTACAACTTACTGAATTTACAGTGCCTGTGTAATTACACTGTAATTATACATTTCCATACTTGCCATAACATCACAAGGACTAATTAGATTGGGTGAAATTTCTATCCTGACTTGCACTGACTAGTAATTGAATACATTGATCCTATTGGTTGATTCAGTGTTAATGGAAGTATTGGAAACCAGCCCTGAATATCTGAATGTAGACTGAGTTACAGAGAATAATATAGACTGAAAAATGACTCACGGGGTATACCTTATAAAGTTTACCTATTATTTATTTCAGGTATTTGTAGAAGTTGTTGTTTTAATGAAAGGCTCAGTTCTGAACCGTTTGTACCCAGGTTATTTACTTCACTGGATTGCATTAGATTTCCAGTAGTGGGAGGAAATTGGTCTAGAGTGTGAATGTTTGTGTAATTGCTGACTGCACTGAAATGCATTTGTCTTTATTATCTTTTACTGGAAAAGTTAAAGTTTGTCTTTTTATGAGTTAATTTTGTTGTGGAACTGTCCATTAAATACAAGTTATTAACAACTCCTGTTTATGGACAAACTCATTTGAAAAGCTGCATCTTTAAAGATTTTAACTGCAATATTCCTTTTGAATGAGTTTTTTAACTGACTAGTAACTTGTTGGTATGTGCTACTACTCATTAATATAATGTTTTTCTCCTAATGTCCACTTTGGTTATGCTCATTTGATTTCTTCTGCAGACAAAAGTCTCAGAAATAGACATATATCTACAGTACCAATAGCGTGTTAAAACATCTATTATAGAAAAAAATCTAACTACATTATAGTTTAAGTGCCAGTGTGCTGTAGACCCAAAGAAATAATACTTACTGGTAGAAATAGGGTTTTTATGTCCTGGTAATCATTTTGGTCCTTGTGCTACAGAGGGTCACAGCAAGGGGAAGATTCCCATCTTGGTAGAAAACAAAGCAATCTAAAATACTTTTTTTTCTTTTCCATCAGTAAAGAGATTTGTTGACAGTAAGGCTCAAAAATGTGTCCTTTCTGACCAAGATGTCATCAGGAAAATTGGGTCAGCTTCTGGCCACAAGCACACAGAAAGGAAGGGGAAGGAAGAGGGGTATAGAAGAGCCAGAAATGGGATGGAGGTGCAGTCATCAGGAATGTGATAGGAACAACATCACGTCCATGTTCTGAATTCAGAAGAACAGGAACTCACACTCAGGTCTCCCAGATGCGTAATGAGTTCCCTAACTAATGGGCTATCGAGCCGTCCACTGTCTCAAATTGTGGAATTTCTGCACTTTGTATACATGATCAGACATTTATCAGCTGAGAGAATATGCCAGTAAGACCTCGGATTAGTGTCTGTGTACATCATTGGTTGGTCCTATTAGAGGCATAGCTTTGTACTCACGTGGTTCTGTATGTAAGTATATAAACACAGCCCATGCTGAAGGCCACAGACTCAGCTGGGTTCTCAGCTAATACAGATCCTCTGAATGAGGGGTTCCCATGTACTGTTAGGCATGTGTAAACTCCATCAAACTGACATGGGAGACTAAAAGAAAAGCTCCACTTTTTCCCCAGGAGAGAAGGGGACCATCTGAACCCACTTATTCTCTAAAATGGGCTGGAGTTGAGAAGATCCACTGCTTCCACTTTCAAAGAAGGAGGAGTTGTGGTGGGAAGTGGGCCACCTCTTTTGCAATGCGTAGCCCTTTGTGCAGCTTGCCACCGAGGGTGCAAAGTTGTCTTTGTTGACAACGTTAATGGTAGCTCTGGGGAACCAGAGCCACCTGTGATCCTCCAGTGGTTGTTACAGACCTTTTCCTCCTTCCTTGGAAAGGCTAAGAGCTGAGGTCCTGCCCCCAAACTCCATGCCATTGCTCAGATGGGGGCGGTAAGGGAAATCTAGTCCTTCAACCCCATTTTTCAGTATAGAAGCTCATAATCACTTGCAAGTTATTTTCCATATAAAAAATTACTATTTCACCTGCAGGGCACGGTAAATATACCTGGTATAACCCACACAGCTTCTGGTGGCCTGCAGCGGTGTCTGGGACTTGCATGGGACTTGCCCTTTCTGTTGGTTACCCCGTGTTTCATGTGATTTGGAGGACAGGGCTCATGGCGATGTCTGTGCTGGTCCAGTGGATTTACAGCGACAGAGGCTGGGAGGTTCTCTGCAAACCTCTCCACTGTACCGTAGACCTTTGGTTGTGGCAAACTGAAACTCTGTATTGCACGTTCCTCTTTCACTGCTGAATGAAAGGAGCCTGAGGGATCATTAGTATCCTTCCATCACTTCCTCATTAGTTCTTAGATAGTGTTTTAATGACAGCTTGAGAGGCTCAGCATCCTGCCCTCTTACTATTTATGATCCCCACAGTGCTAATGTGCACTTAATGAGAAATTCTTGTCTTGCTTGTAAATCCTGTAGCCGGCATTCAATTTATTGACAGATGTTTGCTTGGGCCTCTTTAAAATTACTTCATAAATCTTCCAGGATAAAAGGCCTCAAGTTTGGTTATTAAGACAGGCCCTTGTTGACAGTTTCATATTTAACTGTTTGGAACTGGACTGTCAGGGCTGTAATGGAGTGCACGGCGGAGGGTTTGCATTCTTCGGGCTCATTTACCATGTTTTCTGCACCTATCAGGTTTTTTCTTTTTGAAGTGTGTTGACTGTCCCTTATAATCCCTTTAGTTAACTTCTCTCTGACCTCTTTGTGCACTGCACTTACTCATTTAGCATATCAGCGTGTCAGCTGTGATGAAGTGTTTACGCTGATATGAGCTGAGGGCTGAGCAAGCGCTACATGCCAGAACCTACTGGATGTAATGCTGATACGAACTGAGGGCTGAGCTAGCACTTCATGCTGGAGCCTACTGGACATTTCACAGAAAGCCAGAAGTTTGCCGCCTCCTTCTTCCACCCTCACATTTTATTATTTTCTCCTGCTAGGTCTGGGGCTGTGTCTTGTAAAACCTGGCAGAGGGTTGTTCCCAGCAGGTCAGGGCAACTGGGATTTGGAAAGAAATCTCCGTGGCCCGTGAAATGCATCCTGAAATGATTTCTTTTGCTATGTGGTCTCCGATGCTCCAAGTCCTGTAATCGCATCTGTAGGTATCAGTGCATTGCGACTCTAATCCCTCAAACCTGCTTTTAGCTAAGGAGCTGCTGTTGCGTCTGTGTAGCTCTGTTTGCCACAGGTTACTCTGAGGAACAAGGATCAGGCGATAGTTTCCCACTTCTCTTGTGGCTGTTCGAAATCTCACAAAGCTTTTAAAAATGTACCACTGAGTGACATATATTGGACATGTCTGATCCAAATGCTGCAGCATTTAGAGTGTGCAGTGACAGCATTTTAGGCCATTATTTTAGAAGAGAGACTTTTTTTGTCCTCATAGTGAACAGAAAAAATTAAAAATTTAGTGAGCTGCTAGAAGATTGGGATAATTCAAATAGCTATTAAACCCAAGACGTCAGCCAAATTCACTCCACTTAGGTCCGTCAAAAAACATTGAGATCAGACATTGGACGGTAATGAGCATCTCAGCTAAAAATAAAATGTTTGGGCTTTTTTTTGCTTACTTGGTGGTGCCATGTTATATTACATTGCTTGAGTAGTGTCACATCACATCGGGTTACTTCTGTGGGATCCTCTGCTGACATGACATAATGCTTTTTATACTCACAAAATATTTTTGATTGGATACTTGCTATCCAATTGCTTTTGGGTAGCCATTAGGTTTAGTAAAATTCTAAAATATGCGTATCAATTCAACTGAACAAGGAGGTGCAGTAGTTAGCTATCTACAACTGGAGCTAGCTAATTCCCTGTATATTTATGAACATGAGGAGACTGGACTTTACCAAGGTTAAAAGGCCACTAAGGTCCAGCTAGTGTTCACCTGAGGAACTCACAGAGACATGAACGATCCCATTAGGATCCTTGTTTAGATGAACAGAACACGTCTGTGTGCTTTTTCCTGAACAGGAGCCAGAAAAGTCTCTCCAGCAGAAGTCAGACCCCACAGTATGTTTCTGCATTCTCATCTTGCAATTAAGATAAATTTAAAACCATATTAAGCAGGAAGGCCTCAAGGAAAGGATACCAAAGGCAGGAGGCCCTGAGATAAGACATTAAAGAGAAAGGGGAAAAAAAAGCAGTTAAAGTTATTTTTTAGCAATTTTGCTAGTACATCTAACATCAGTGAATGCTAAAAGGCCCGGCAGGCACCGACTAGATTGTGAATACAACCAACATAAGAGGTTGGATGCTGCTTCAAATTTAAAACAGCACTATTTGTGTGAGTTTCTCTGTCCTCCTGTAACTTCTATGAGGAACAGGAATGTCAGACCCTAATGCCAGCAGTTATGTATGGGCATTTATGGGTTCTGTAGCGGAATAAAACCAGGATGACACTGACTGGGCTAAGGAGGAGCCTGAAAGCCCATGCAGCTGCCACCATCATCTTCAGTCTGATGAAACTTGGGAGTTATCACTATCATATTCCACAGCAGCTTAAAGTACTGAGTTTGAAGGGGAAGGAAGAGAAGAGAAGCACAATTAGTTGGGATAAAGAGATCTGGGAACAACAGAAGGAGCAACTGGGCACCCCACGTTCATGCCGTTTGTCATCTATTTTGATAGCTAATGTCACGTACTGGCAGGTGTAATGGATGACAGCAAACACATTTCACTAAATGTCTTTGTCCCAACATGCTGCAAGGGACATGTGAAGAAATGACTATTTTGCAAAATTTTGATATATGTGAAGTCTCCTTATTAATAGCTTGCTACTGCTCCCAGCTGGATTCAGTGGTATAATCCCTGTTGGGTTGGAGAGGAACAGGATTGCACCCTGAAGGATTTGTGCTTAGCTGTTACTTCAAGAACAGATTTGCCAAAGAAATGCTCAGAGGAGAGAACAGAGTGTTCCAGCACACACAGGTAGAAGCTGGTATTTCAAACTGAGCACACTGGGCAATCTTTGCTCATGATTCATCAGTCAAAACACGTCAATTTTATCCCAGAACAGCTAAAAAAAAAATCTGCAACTACTTGACAAGTACATTTTTGGTGCAGGTCCCAGTTCTTTCCCAGTTGGCCCATTGGCTTGTCTGTCAGCATCTCTAGCACATTGCAGAAAATTAACCCTGCAGCGTGTTCAGTTTGCTGTTGTCCTGTTTTTCTTGAATGATTCCATTTCTTGAGATTCTCAAAGGTAAAAAGAGTAGTCTGTCACCAAATTCTCACTAAAAGTTAATGGCAAGTGGGCATCTAAATTCCCAAAGTGCTTTTGAAAATCCTCTCTTCACAACTAGGATCTCCTTTTGGTTTTGTTTCATATTCTGTTTTAAGGCTCCACCTGATCATCTCTCTCTTGCTTGGTTTGGTGAATTTTATCTACTGGCTCAGGATCCCTGACTGGGTTTTCGTCTCTCCAGAACATAATATTTTTTAATTGTCATTACAAATTTCAGACATTTGCTTCATGGGGTTATAAGTTTGCCTCAACTGATTCACAGTTTTGATCAAAGCTTAAAATATACTTGGCTAGATCTATCCTGATGCAACAATATTGATATTACAGAATGTTTTTTTCTTGGCATTATCCTAGTTATTCTTTTTTTCTAATGTACAGTGTTCTGTTCTGTAGTATGTTTTCAGGATATTCTTCAGTGCTCACAGAAACCCCTTGAAAAATTTACAGAACTGTTATGTATTCCCTCCTGAAGGATATTTTAATTTTCTCTCCTAATGGAGAAGGATAGCAGCGGAAATTCTACTTGCGAGTTATCTTTCTTAGTGAAAAACTGCATCTGTTTCAAACCAAGAAGTGACTGTGGATGCCAGAAAGTTGCACTCAGCTGTATCCTCAGGAAATAGAATAAGAAAAGAAACTTTGCCCCAGGTGCTCCAATTCAAAGTCCAAGTTTCGCTATGAAGTAATGTTTCTTCTCCTGAACCGGAATGAGCAGGCTGCAGAGTGTGGCCGGACTGAAGTACAAACAATAGGTGGACCCATGTAGAGTGTCGCTTCAGACACTATATTTCTTGACATTTATTGTCGTTCATATCTGTGGTTCCAGTTCATTTGTCATAATGGTATAAACTGGATTTGGAGTTAACTGGTTGCAGGCTAAGAGTGAAGGACACACAAGCCGGCACTAGGTTCTGTCACTGTTGCTCTGCTGAGAGGTTGCGTCATTAGTACTAAGAGTGTTTGGACCTGCACTGTACAGGCATAACCACATGTTGTTCTCTCCTCCATTGCCCCTTTGATACGGGGGCTTGTTGTTGCTGCTTCATTTGTCGTAGCAGAGAGATACAAAAACATGCTTTCAAACTAAGACAGAGCTTGTTCTTCATTTGAATTTGACAGTGGCCCATTGGACCCCCACCCCACTCTTCCCTTCATTTCCTCTGACTGGAATAGGACATGTCGGTTGGCCAAGTAATTTCACTATATTGCATCTTCAATTGCTGCTCTTTGGTGTGATCATTTCTTCTCCTGTGTCCTTAGAAGAGTTGGGTTTTGCATCTGAAATCCACTGACACCATAGGTGGACTTGATAGGTTGAGCTCTCTGATGATTACTACATCTCTGCTTTCCACAAGAGTCCTATTCTTAATTTATAGAAAGACAAAAATCTGTCCATGCAATGAAAATTTCCATGATCTATGTGGGCTACCATTGATGGATGATGAAAGGCTTGATATTAATGCCTTGAATATGTATAATCCTGAGCCGTCCATGTTCTAGGGTTAGCAGTCATTCAGTTCATTTTATACATTTCATCATTGACTTAATATAGAGCATGAAACCATACTGGAGCACTTACAGTAGCCTAGATAGTGCTGGAAAATCTGAGGAATTTGCTCCAAAGCTCTCCCTAGGCTATTGCTGCTGATAATCAGCATCTAAAATGTGATGAAATTTCTTTTGTTAACTTTGCCTGCATACTTAGTTGTATTTCACGTCACTTTGGACTCCTGATTAGTTTTTTGTACACACAACTGTACGCATCAAATTCAATAAATGTGCAGGAAAGGCAGCATTATCACCCAGCTCCTTTTGAAAATGCAGCCTCAAGGGATGTATTTTCATTGCAGCATGTGGAGATTTTGTCACATGACATTTGTTAATCTTTTCAGAAACCCTACAGCTGAATTGTGGGGATCGCTCTCTAAATGTATCCCTGCATTTCCAGCACGGGCAGAAAGACAAGCCAAAATTTTTCTTTGGGTCTAATTTTGCTACCTTTATTCAAGGAGCTGTGTTTACCCGTGAGAGATGATTTTGTAAATAAGGACAAGTTCTGTTACTAAGGGCGGAAGAATGGTTCATTTGCTTTATCTTTGTCTCGGGAGACGATGGCATTGTGTTTGCTCTGTAACAAAATCCGGAAAAGGCTTTGTAATAGAGTCACACAGAAGGGGAGCATCCAAGAGTTGGCTGTGGAGAGCAAGAATGGATTTTACACTCACAGAAGTGGTAGTAAGTTATTTTTTAAAATGTCCCCACTTAGGCATTAGAAAAGGCTGTCATTCTCTCTGTGTGCAAAGTCCTGCTTTCTTTACGCCATGTGCAGTCCCAGGCAGACTTTCTCATGACTGCTAAATATTATTTAATTACCCGATGACCAGTTAGGCTTCCTCTTCCTCTCCAGCTGCTCTGTAAGAGGAGAGTGGCAGGACTTAATGCTCTTGTCAAGAAGGGCATCACAGGGTAAAAAGTTCTGCACAGTTTTTGTCAGAGCTCTGAGCTTATTGTCTGCCGGCTTGGCAGTGAAAAAGTGGCTGCATGTCTCAGGCAGCCTAAGTGATTTGCCTGCAAAAATAATTCCCTGTGAAAACATGAGTGATTTCAAAAGAAGCTTAAGAAAGACCTGTCTGACAGAAAATGGGTTCAGAATTAAATTTCCCCATTTCTCAAGCGTTCTTAAAGCCAGGATTTCGGTTCAGTTCCATCACTGAGAGAAATTAAATCAAATGTAATTGTGGATACGTCTAATCCAGACTCCGACCGCAGCTCATGCAAAGTTGTCCAAGCTGATTTCCCAGGCCAGCCGGGTGCCAGGGCAGCTGCCAGCACAACTCTGGAGCTGGGGCAGCCATCTGAAGCCGCTGCTGCTGGAGGTGGGTCACTAGTGTGACATTAGTGCAAGTATGTCTGGAAGAGCTGCAATTGCACCTTTGGGTTGCCATTTAGACATACTTTAAGTCTTAAATTGCAAAGCTATTCCGACAGCCACGGTCCTTAGTCTGTAAACTGCAGCTTGCTGCTTAAAAACTACTAGTTCCTCTGCGCCTGCCTCCCTTCCTCCTCCGGGTAAGGCCCCCTGGAGCAGCCTCATGACAATGTCCTGGTCAGCTCTTTTCTGTTTAAAAAAAAAAACCCAACCCAAAAACCAACAAACTTGATTTCCTGTTCTGGTGAGCCATATATCACTGACGCTCCCATCTGTGCTGTTTGTCTGTGACAGAATGACAGGTGTCATTTATCATTGGAGCTTGCGGAAGCTGTGGGAAGAGGGATTGAAATTTTTTCTGGAAGCAGTCAGTGTCTACAGACTGCCAGATCATTAAAAAGGGGGCTTTCCAAAGAAAGCTGTGTGTAATGTGATTGCACTTACTGTCAATGACAGGCTGAGAGAAAGAAGAAACATCAAAAAAAGAGAGAGAGAGGGGGAAGGATCGAAAGAGAGGAAGGGAGAGAAATGAAGTTTCTGCCAGGGGCATTTAAAGCTACAGCACAACAAATGCAGAAATCTTTTTTTGGTTTGGTTTCAATATCTGCATACTAAGTAAGGCCTTTGGAGATTTTAGCTCAGCTTGGAGTGCCAATAAGGAAACCAAAACAGGAAACTCCTCTAACAGCACTTATTCGCATCACATATTATTTAGGGCACTGTAACAGAGTTTGTACTTTAAGGAGCGTGTCTTAAAGCACAATGACTTAAGACTGGAACAGGAGCTAGCAGAGACAGGAAAACCTATTTGGTCTGCAGCTGAAGCTCCTAATAAATCAAAGGGCAGAACTAAGACCAGATACAAGGCCCTTTTTCAAAAAAGAGACATTTACAACGTCCTGTTTGCATAAGGACATTCAGGAAAAGCAGCAGAATATCTTTATTTCAGCACCACCTAGGCAGGCTCTGTTTGGGGATTTGAGCTGAATCTTTTTTTCTTCTTATGGTAAAGAATGCTTCTCATGCTGCTATTTGCAGCAAATTGTCCTCCTACTTGAGGTACATGAAACCAAAAATAAGAGTGTGTGTTTATTGGGGAAAAAAATTTGCGAGAGATATAAACCAAATGTTTTAACAACAAAAAGAAACTGAGAGAGAGAAAATTGTGTTTCTTTTTCTCTATTGTTTCCTGTGGTTTCCTTAGGTTAGCTGTATATGCTTGTACCACACACTATTTAGCGTGCTTCTTTCTGCAGGAGTTGTATCATACAGCCAAATCATAATTTTTGTAACGCAGAGCGGGTTGGGATTGCAAGGGTATTGCACAGAACTTGGTTGCACATGTTAATGCTGGTTAGCCTGGAATAAGTCATTTCAGTCCTTCCTTCTGCAAGAATCTGTGGCTGTATGAAATCCCAGCGTGAGGCTCAGTGAGCTACAAAACTGAGGGCCAACTAAGTAGACAAATCTGGCTGTATTAATAATCAAGGGATTCAACGTCAACTGTGAGAGTGCAGTGTGAATCTGGTTTAGAGAGATGACCCAGGGCATGAACTTTCTCCTCTGGGCTCTCTTTAGAATGATGGTTTTTCCTGCAGGCCTTTGGGAAAGACAATACAGGAGGGGAAAAAAACACAGATAGTGGACTTTTCACAGTCCCTTTCACAGGTTGTGTAAGGAAAGGGGGAGATCATCTCCCACTCTTCTGCCACCAAGCGTGTCCACGTCAAGACAAGGAGAATCCAGCTCTGATGGATAAAAGCAGGATCCATCTTGTAATTGAAGTCCTCCTGGGAAAGTCTGTTCAGTTCCCAGCTGTGCCATAGGATCTATGTGGGACCTTCAGAAAGTCATCTGATTTCTCCATGTTTCAGTTTCTACTCTTTAGTACCTCCTATTTACATTTTGAGCTCCTTAAGATAGGAACCATCTTGTAACACCTTGAATGCACCATGTCTTGCATAGGATGTCCTGCTTTTAGTTTATGCTTCTTCCTGCAGCTGCGATACAAAGGCTATAACTGCTATGGTTATGAAAAATGACCATTCTGCCCTATGCTTAACAGTTTAATTAATTTATAGCAGTTGCATGTATTTACATAGGCATCTATTGATTTATGCCAACATTTGCCTCTATGGAGAGCTTCCCCTGAAATCAGTGCGATCAGAACAATCAAACAGAGACCTAATGACACAACATATGTAAGTGTAACTGATAATGCTGTTCAGTTGAATACATATGCTGTGTTAAATTTGTTTGTACACTCTTACCAATGTGCTAAATGCCTTTGTATCATTCTTATCATCACCAAACTCAGTATTTTTCTTTCCTGGCATTGGAACGGCATAGCATGTGTGCACCTGGATATACATATATCTATGTATACATATACATACATATATGAACATAGTTACACAGCAGATTCTAAAACATTTTCACTAGCTTAAGACAAGTAATTTTTGCCTGACATTTTATTTTTGAAATGTTGGACTGTAGTTGTATGTGCTTTCCTATGTGAAGACGATTGGGTCAAAAATGCTTTAAATGTCATATCCCTGGTGCAAAACAGATATCCCTGTTTTCAGCAGCTACATGAAGGAAGCAGAATATAAAATCAGGCCTCAAAGTCATGTCTATGGTTCTGTTGACATTTCTTTCTGTGGGGTGACAGAGGCTGTCCCTGTCATTCTCAGCAGACTACACCTGTACTGCTTCTGTAACACTCAGGTTTGTCTATGGTTGAAAGCTTACCTGGAAACATTTCCTGTGGGTCCATTGGCAGATAAGAAAAATGGATGACATGCCATAGACACACTTATCTCAGGGGAAACTACAGGTGGCAACAAATATCAGCTTCATGTTTTAGGATATTTGTAGTAAAGTTTGTATCCAGACTTCGGTTAGAAAAGAAAAAAGTTAAATTATTGCCGGTGTGGTTTTGCTTTAAAAAAGGAATTGCTGCTCACAGAGATAAGATTTTCCCTTCTGGCCAAGTGGTTATAATAGTGAGATCTGGTTAAATACTCATTTCAGCACAGCTATTTTCTGAGACTAAACACTGTAGTCTTTACTCAGCCAATCCTACCGCTAGTTTTACTTTGAATGTTTAAGGAACACAAGTTAGGGATCACAAAATGTAGACCAATGCGCAGAGCTTCATTAGGCTAATGGAGAATTAAACAGGACCACGGTATAATTTACTCTGTGGAAAAGAGGGAATACAGAGACTGAAATGAAGTGGATTCGACCCCAGATTGAAGAAGTTTGTAGGGCTGGAACCACTTGGCCTTGTTCAGCCTTGGCAGCTCACAGGCCATCATCACCAGACCGTGTCACAGCCAAAGCCTGGCTCAGCTCCAGCCTCTTTCACAAACCCTCAGGATTCCGTACTAGTGTGCAAATGCCTTTTGGAAAGGTGCAATGGGGAAATGTGGTTACGTAGATACTATTTGTACAGGCTGGCTTGCAAATCAAAGGTGTGTTTCTGAACCACTGTGGCCCCTGTAGCAGCTTGATCAGAGATGCTTTTCGTGTCTCATCACACCCTTATTGGCTTTTAAAATCCATTAGTTTTATTGAATTTTCTACATGGGAAAGAATGTCTCTGCAATCGTCCTGCTGGTGGTACCTGGAGGTTTATTTAGACTGTCAGCAGTTATCGCCTAGTTACAGACTTCTTAAATAAAATGCGTGCCCAACATTGTCTGAACAAACCTGAGCCTAATATTTATCCAGCCTTAAAACCAGCTGGAACACAATTCTGCAGCTAAATATCCCATGTTTGGAATCGCATCCTTTTCTGTTTGGCTAGTAATACGTTGGTGTTGCAGAGGATGTTTGGTTCATAGCAGATTCCTCAGCAATAGCTGAAGAGCCAAGAATTACACAAACTGAGGCCATAGAAATCTTATTTTGTTGGTAAGATTCTGCAATACTTGTATTGATAAAATTGCCAGTTAAAAAAATTAGTAACATTTGGGATCTGTAAAATAGGTAGTCACATCCAAATATGATACAGAGCTCTGTTTTGATCTGGTGTGGACTGCAGTTTCCCAAGGCTGATTCTTTAAAATTAGGAGGAATTATACTATAATGTGTGATAGTTTTCTGGCTGTTGGTCTTTATTTAATTTCTGTCAACTAAAGAAAATGATTTAAACTGTAGAGGGGAAAGAGGAGAATCCATCAATATGTACATTTTTTTCCTCCAGAGATTAAATAAAAGTTTGTGCATGTATTTACATTTTTTCTTCCGTAGTATATACTGTACAGTTATATTTGGAATGGGTCTTCAGAAAAGCTGTAGAGGAGTTAATGAGAATAGGATGTTTGTACAATTCCGTAAATATTTTTTTATATTTCTGGGAGCAGCAATCATATATCTTGATTCTTTCTTTCTAAGCTAGCCGGCTCACTTGGATTCACATTTAGGTTAAACCTTTGGCAAGAGTTCAAGGAGCAGGGAAACCAGCTGAGGATCGGGTCCAGTGGGCGAGATCCAAGAAAGCTCTTAGATGCCGAACGTGCAGCTGACTTGGATTTTAGGACCCTGAGCCCAAGGGTGAAGGAGAAGAGTGGAAGTTGTGCTGCCATGTATGCCCAGAACTACCAGCAGCTGAAGCTTTAGCCAGTATGTCCTTTCTAAGCACACGTAGGGTTCGCATATCCCCCAAGAGCTAGACACATTCACTCATGGCATTGCTAATGCACAGGGAAATCAGAGTTCAGCGTAAAGCCGGTTTGTATCCGGGTGTCTAGGAAACTCTCTTTCCAAGAGACTCTTCCTCTCTAAGAGAGAGCATCTGACATGATATTCCTCTCACTCTCTCGTTCTCTCTCTTTGCTTAAACTCTGTAGGGCAGATGTAAAGGTCAAGTCAATTGATTTGTCTGGGTTGTAGGGCACTCTCAGTGGAGATGCAATTCGGTTTCATAAAGTCTGTTGGTATTGCCTTGACGCAAGGTTTTTGAGGAGAATCTACAGTTAGGGAGACTTCCATCACTGTTTAGAGCCTCTCTGTTATTTGTCTTGAAACGATTATATTTCAAGTTCCTTGCTAAAGCAACTTAGAAATGCTGATAGGTATATTGGGAAAAAAAAGACACTAAATATATAATCCATGTTCCCTCACTGTATAACTATGAAATGCATCTTAGTTCACTTTTATCTTTGTCACAGAATGATTGACATATAATATCTCAGCTTGACACCTTGATATTGGTGATCAGAGTAATTTGTTTCAACCTGCATGCTAAATCCTCAAGGTTAGATATTCCTAAAATACAAACATAAAGGATGGATTACCACTATCATTTCCTAGTTTATAATCTGTTCTTACCAGCAAAGTGCTAGTATTCCATTGTAAAATAGCTGATTTCTTTTTGTAAGTAATTTCACTGTCCATTTTAACTGTAGATTTCTCTTCCTCTTTAATTGTAACACTGAGTTATTCCTAGACTGTTCATAAATTCATTGAGGTTGTCGAAGTAAACTAGCTATATCCATGAGCTCCTGTGTGCTTCATGATGTACAATATAGAATGGGGCACCAGTTTAGCAGAAGATAAATCACATTGTCAAACTTACGAGAACAGCATCGGTTCTCCTTTTCTATTTTGTTGCAGCACATTGTTTCTTTATTCTTCATCTTTACACATTGCAAAATATACCTAAATGAATCATTTTGATACTTGGAAAATTATATAAAACATCCTCCTTTATTGACTGGGCTTTCGAATTGATTTAGTGACACTTTTGGTCTCCTTCCAGCAGTCATGTGAAGCTTTGGAAGGTATCAGTGAGGTCAGAGGAGAGTTTATAAAGCCACCGTCCTGCTGCAAACAGGCTCTCTTATACAAACACACCCACACGTAGCCTCAGCACCTTGGCACTGAGGTCCAGACCAGACCTTGCCAGCTGCCGTGGACATCAGCCACAGTCCATTCCTCCGCTGGGCTTCTCTGTGGCATCATCTGACACTGACAAACCTTCTGTGTCTCAGTCTGCAAAAGCTTTTACTGTTTTCCCTGTTTACGTATATCCTATTTAATACTGCAGCCGGCTGTTAATCAAAGTCACTGGACTGAGATGGATCCGCTCTGGGGGTGCTGCTGCCATTCTGCCAGGGAACCATTTCACCAGTGCGATGCTATCTGTGTTGGTCGGGATTAGGAGCAAACTGGGACTCTAGTGGGGGAACCCATGGAAATGTTGCTGCGTCTCCAACTCTGCAGAGGGTCCTATTCCTAAATTCTGGGATAGACGTAATTTTTGGCCAGCTTCTGCCTTTGTAGTATTTCTCTGCGGTTAAAATTAGAAAACTCTGAATTCTCCTTGGGAAGGAGGGCTAGACTTGTCAAATAAAAGGTAGTTTGTAAGTGTAACAGTATTATTTACAATTATATTTCTAGCAGTTTTCTGGTGCTTTTCCAGATTTGAAGCCAAGAGTTCTTTGTGTTCCCCTTTCCTTTCCTGCAGATGCCCAAGCACACTCCTTCCCACACTCCAAATAAGGGAAGGGGGTTTCTCTTGGTGTCCTCAGCCAAAATTTCCGTGCTCTCTTACTGATACGCAGCATAAGTCTTGGTGTTAGCCCATGTGGAGAAAAAAAGATGGGTTTTTGGCTTATTAGGCTATTGTTTGAGTAAGGATGCTTCATCTTTGCTGATTTATTATAAGTTATCACTGAAGTCCAAATAATTGGAATCTGTTTAGGAAACTGTACGTGGATCATACACACATATGCAAATACCTATAAGCACTCCTTATTTGGGAGCCTGGTCTTAAGCTGATACTGTCATTGCCTATTGCATTATACATCATTTTTTTGGATGTTCCAGCTACTTTTTATATGTGCACATCCTCTCTTAGCCTCAACTTCTCGTACCCATGCTAGCTGACGTAAATGTCGTACACACAGAGGTCAGAAGCTTCTTTCCCCACACAGCTACTTTACTTATACTGTGATGTCTAAGCAAAATAGTGCTGCAAACATTGTTTGCACCATCTACCCGTCACAGCATTTCACTCGTGGTTAGCAAAATGCTCCAAGATCCTCCAGAACTGAAGGTGCTATTTAAATGTAAATTATTATTTACAATATCTTATGCTTGATATAAGTTTTTGGGAAGTTTCATCTTTACACTTGTTTGCAGCAGCAAATCCTTTCATAGCTATAATTTATATGCAAAGATTTCCCCTGTCCTATCACACATTTTCCAATATGTTTTGATGAAGTCTGAATAGTTCAAATTGAGCTCTAGCATTGTGCATTTTATTTATTTCATATCTTATTTGTATTAAGTTTTGTCATAGGTTAAGGCTTGCTTTTATATTCCAGTAAGAGAGGATATAGAGTATGTGATTATGCAAGGTCTTTGTTATTTATATATACTGCATCCTGTGTGTGTGCTGCTCTGGTGTTCAAGTGAAATGCAGGATTCTATTTTAATTCTCATGAGTGTATATGATCATTAACAGCTACTGCACACAGTAAAAAATAAAAATGCAATTCAAAGAAGTGTGCATATAAATAAATATAAGTGAGCATGTAAAAGAATGAACGAGATAAATTGGTTCTTTTCAAATATCTAACTTATCTTCAGTTTAAGGGAGGCATCCTCGCTGCTATCTCTGCTCCAAATGGTACTTTAAAGAAAACCTAAACATAACAATAAAAAAAGAATTCATTGCTTTTAATAACATTTTTGAGCCATGTGGTGAGGGTGGGCTTCCTTTTTTTTCCCCCCTCCCTAAGGCTGCAATTTGGAAAATAGCAGGAAAGGTCATAATGCATTGAATCTTGTCTTGCCATTTCTTTAGCACTTCTGAATTTTAGTTGGTTTTGGTTTTCGTCTGTGCTGAACCATCGAAACATTCAGCATCTTCCTAATTCCCTTTCCAGTCAGCAGTTGTAAGGATAACCCTCGCCCCCTTCCGTCCAGACGCTTGTCTAGGGCTTATTTTCCATTGTTCTGTTCAGCATCTGCTCACCATCCTGCCTGGGAAGAGGAGCAAGGTCTTATCTCAGAAATTTTATCCATCAGCTCACTGGCACCTGTCACTGCAGTATCTAAACACCATAGGAAAGATGAAAGCTTATGCTTATGTTTCCCTGTAAAATAGGAAGTTCATGTTCCTCCTCATTTTAAACTGATTTCTCAAGGTATGTAGATCAGCACTGGTCATTCTACCAGGATAAAAACTGTCGAACTGTCATCACGCTCTACTTTATTGATTTACAACCAAAAGCTATAATAGCACCAAGATATTTTGATGAAAAGCAGATGACTGTCAATCCTGTTCAGCTTGGAGAAGCTCTGAACTCTGGAGGCTGCTTCAAATTTGTCCAAGCAGTTTTCACTCTTCCTTTCCCTCTTCCTACCTTCAATCCTCTTCTTGCGACCTGGGAAAGGAGCGAGCTCAGCCTTCCTCCTCTCCACCGGCCCCATGTCCCCTTTGCTTTCCCTCGGTACTGCCTTTGATGCTCTGCGCTGAGACAGCCTGGTGCTCTTCTGTGGTTAAAATAGAATAGAACATATATAAATATATAGCGAAATAAACTAGTGAAGTCTGCTTTTCTCTGGGGACAACCAAACTGAGATGAATTGCCTTCTTTTACATACACATAAATTCATTTTCTGTCTCTTTCTGTTGCACGTAGACATAGACATGTATGTCTTTACTCTTAATGAAGTTAGAGAAAAAAGAAGCGAAAACTCAAAATTCAATGAGAAGGTGGATGAACATTTGGACTCACTGATGGTGCTGTGTCTGGACTAAAAGTGGAGTCAAAAAGAGAGCTGTGAAATGGGGAGGCAAGCTCGTACAAATGCACGCATCAGTGAGTGGGTTCTGGTAGCAGCAGAGCTTTATGTACTCCAAGCAAAGAAAGAGGGAGTCCTGACTGAGGAGGTGGTAGAAGGATCAGGCATATTAATCCCCATTTTGATCATTAGAAATTATGATGTGTTTCTTCAGATTCAGCCTGGATTTCAAGCAGGTTTTCATGTTATTAAAGGCCTTGTACTGTGCTGCTCTAGCCAACTTTAATTCTACCCAACAGGACAATTTATCCTTCCTTCTTGAAAAACTGGCCTCTTCTACCTGCATTATGCTTTGGTAGGTTTCTATCTGTAGGTTTCACGGCATTGTTTCAGTATATGCATTTCTTAATCAGGAGGGGAAAGATGGCCTCATGATTAGAGTATGAGCTTCAAACTTCAAAATACTGTATGTGCAAAATACCGTAGGCTTCCTGCACGACAGTGGACATGTCACTCAGCGTTCCCTGTGTCTCTCTTTCCTCTCTGTAGAGCAGGAATATTAGGACTTCCAGACCTGGCCAGGCTTGTTAGGAGGAGAAATGCATTGGAAGTGGGATGCCTGGTAGGACGACAAGAGCGGTGTAAGGACGAGCGGTGGTTATGTTATACCTTTCTAAATGAAAGGTGCAGAGTGACTTGTCACCACTCCTGTTACCTACCACAGAGTCATTCTACAGAACCACTTGACAAAATAAAATAAAATAAAATAAAATTCTTATAGCAAGGCAATAAAAACATCTTCTCTAATACAGCCTCTTGGGACTCAAATGTTTTTTCAAATAAGGTAACTACTGCCAAACAACAACAAAAAAAAAGCCCAACCCTAAAAGATATTCCTATTCTAGTTTAACCACAATTTTTGCTCCACCAAAAGACAATGAACTTCAGTGCTCGTGAGCAGCTAGTCATTTTTGACAGTGCAGGGCTTCTGCTGTATATAGTACAGTATTTATAATGTTTCTGCAAGTGTCTCTTTGATTGCATTATTCCTTTGTCTGACCTATACTTTCAGATAAAAGTGTTTTGCTTAGAAACTGCGTAATAAATCACCTGTAGGAAACAGACGCGTTCCTTTTCTATCAGGGACTAAATGTGAAAAATGGTTTAAAAGAAGCTAAGTGTAAATGATGGAGTTCTGTTACCGGTTTTGGCTTTGCTGAAACAAAGTAAAGGTAATGTACAGGAGGCATATCTCAGGGTCACTGCAGTCATATGTCAAATGCTAGAATAGTACTTTATTTGGCAAAAAGATCAAAGAAAAGCTTTTCGTTATTTTTCTTCTGTATGTTGAGAAAGGGAATAGGTTTTTTCCCTTTTTATAGTTAATATAACTATGCTATAGTTTCACTGATCCTAGATGAGATCATCCACTCCAGAATATGATTACATTTCAGTAGTTAAAAAAAATTACATAAGTACTAAGCATGATTTGACCTACCTTTCCTGTGTCAGACTGCTCAAATTATTTTACATTTATATAAATTCTAGCTGCTTTGCACCTTTTTGTAGCTAAAATAAATGCTGTCTTGGGAGCCAAGGGTCTCACGGTGGACAACTTATTGCATGTTAAATGTGTCACAGTAAATCTGTGAGAGGTTTTAAGCTGAAAAGAGAGAAAAAAAATCTTTTTTTCTCGTAGAAGGCTAGGGGAAAGTAAGTAAATTAATTTACAAAGTAGAGGAACGAGAAAAATTCTTTTTCATATTCTGTTCTCCTTTTCTGCAAGCACCATGCCAAAAAAAAAAAAAAAAGAAAAAGAAGTTTTAAATGAAATAGCCAGTTACTGATACACTTGCAGAGACAAATCCTGAAGTTATATAGGCTGCAGTGATTATATTTTTCAAGCCATGCTTTAGAAGGTGTCATGATATACTATAGTTGTCTTTAATGCTACAGTTATCATATATTAAATAAATGCTAGTGTCTTCTTCCTCTGCATGTGCATGTCATACTTAGAGACTTATTCTCCTAGCAGGTATGATGTTCGAGACTTACCAGTAGCAGATTAATTTCTTGGGAAGAATTGTTATTAAAGCAGCAAGTGTGTTTCATAGTGGAGGAATGAGGCTGCAACGTTCCTCAGTGCCCTGTGAACTGTTTGGGAAGGGCAACCTTCTGTTCCTTATGTCAAAGTACGCAACGTTTCCTCTCAAAAGAGTACATACAACGGTTGCTGTGCTTGTGGCTTTATAAACCATAACTTAGGCTAAGGAAAGGAGCATCCCTTAAGAATTATGCCTATCTTACATCTTTTTTTTAAAAAAAAAGCTGATGGAATTAATGAGAATTGACAAAAGAAAAGGAAATCAACTAACGATGTGGCTGAGGTCAAGCTTGAGGAACTAGCACAGTGGGTTAAAACACCAACACAGTAATGTAGGTGTGAGCAAATGAACCGTCTAATAAATAATTAACAATTAATTTTCTTCTGTCTTTTATCTTTACCTCTTTTTTTCTCTACTTTTCTACCCTGTGTTTCTGGTTTGCATTTTCCATGTTCCTGCAATTAATTAAAAAACAAAATCAAAGTGCAGGGTTACAAAGTTCCAGTTCTGAAATCCTGCCAGAATGAAAAGTTCTGCTTCTCCGATCCTATTAGTTTGTGCTCATGTTGAGGGCTGGATGTGCATATTTTATAGAGTGTGTGCATGGCTCAGAAACGGCTGCTCCTCCTAGGCAAGCGGTTCACAATACAGCCCTTCTCCTTCTGAGCAAAGGACGCTTTGTTTTATAAATCTCCAATGCAATGTACATGCAGTTTTGTGTCATGTTATATTGTCATATGACAAGACATGAACCAATGTAAGCCATCGTAATGCAGCACAATGCATTGTATGAGTTACACCTTGTCAGGTTTTTTGGCTTCAGAAAGGAGCTTTTTTCCCAAAGGTAGTAAGTGATGCTAGAAAAAAATCCCCGTGTTACCTAGAAACTGACAGGTGCCCCTATTTTCTGACTATCCAAATTAAATTTAATCCGGATGTGTTTCCACACAGCAAATCTAAATGTTGCTTTACTTTTTGTCACTTCCCAATTTTAATGTTAGTGGCCTGCTAATGTGATTAACTGTTTGCCTCAGGCAGTAAAAACTGTGGTTCGTCCAGCTGGACGACTGATGAGCTCAGCAAAGTTTAAAGCTCCCTGGCTAAGAAGGGATCAGCATCTCAAACCTATATACTGGCCCGAGGAAGGCTCTAGCCTTGCAGATAGTGAACGTGAGACTTGTTATGCTGTCATTAAGCTAAGGACATATGTATACAGATTGTCTGCCATTAGCTTATCATATACTGCCTTATCACAAACGCAACAGCACATATTACATTGCATGCAGGTAAGCTTTACATGGCACTGACCGCTCTAAGGGAAATAAATGTTCCATTTTTATGGGGAACTAGTGTGTGGGGTGGATACTATGTGGATTAAAAAAAAAAAAAAGAATTTACTTTCTCTATTTCATGCAGTTCTGAATGGTTGTCTTGTGCCAGCTCACCATACTCCTTTATTATCCAATACCTTAGACAATAGTTAAAATCCTGAGAATGAATTCTTTATTGTGCAGAATACCAAATTACAAAGGCACCATATGCATACCGTTTCAGATAACTCTCCATGTAGCATTAACGCTTCTGTTTGGTGCGGGTGTGTAAGTATTATAAAACAAATGATATCTGTTTCTTTGAGCAATTGCAGAGTAAAGTATTACCCTCAAGTTCAAAAGTTACCTCCAAGTGTGATACTCAGCTTTCAACATCATTTCACACTCAGGGTAACTTTTCTAACCCTTAGGAAATATGGTACCACTGTTGCCTTCAAAACCAATCACAGTTTTTTATACTGCATATATAGTGCTTCCCAAGCATGGTAGCAGAGCTAGTGAGGAAGATTACATGAAAGAACTTCAAGGTTTCCTAATAATTTTTAAAGGGAAAATACATGGATAACTTAGGGACCCTGTATATACATTTTCTTCTTACTCTCACTGTGTTTTAACAGGTAGCAGTATTCCTAGAGGTATATTCCTATACCAAATAGCTTCCTTCCTGGGCAAATTTTTTCCCCAGACAGGAGGAGTTACGTGTTGCATGTTACCAATTAAACTCTATTCCTTCCTAGGTCAAGGTCTTAAATGACGTGAAAGTAGAGCAGGTAACGTAGTGTATCTCACAGTGAATATTATCAACAATTATATGATTATTTTCCCAGCACACTTTTTGTCAAACTGAAATTAGACCAGCACCACCTAATGAACTGAAAGATTCAGAACTTCTTTCTTTTCAGCTGGTTCCATGTAAATGACGTGTTCTTCTCATCACAGTTAAATCCAAACCTCATCTACCCAAGAACACAATTTATCAAAATTTGCTGTAAGAGCTTACAGATAGACCCATATTTTGTATGTGGGTTAGGTGAAAGAAGAAATTGCCCTTTAAGATTGAAAGTAAATGGCAAAAAGAAGCATCCATGCAGAAAATTTCTATCATGTCTGGAACCCTTTCTCCATCGGCTCCTAAACTTTTCACTATTTTCAGTCTTGTGTGCTCTCCCCACTTTGTCACACACTCGTCACAATTAGTATCTGGGCACCTACTAGTAATTCACTTAGCAATGAGGCTAATCAATGGTGATTTCTGAAAATCTTTCATTCTTAAATTAGGCTCCTGACACACACACTGTGTGGAAGACCTTCAGGTGATGCATGTGGTGGTGATTTACACTCACTGAGGGTCTGCCCTGCAAAATACTACCTAATAGTGCGTGGTCCCTGGGGGAACACAACCCTCCGAACACGCTGTGTCTTAACTTGCCGCGTGGTATCCCTAGATCGTGGTTCAAACTCCTAGCTGTTCTCCCCATGAGGAAAGATCTTTCTTGGGTTTGAGAGCCTCTCATTTCTTCTCTTTGTGTTGAGACAAAGTGGAAGTTTGTGAAAAATGAAGAATTTGTGGCACTAAAGGCTAAAATCTTTAGTATTTATCAAAAAGCAGCAGTGCACCAAGGAAAACCGGAACGTCGATATTCTGTTGAGGGTCCACTGGCCTGAGAGGTGACCGCACTTAAGGTAGAGCAGATTTGTATCTGTCCGGTAAAAACCTGTTTATCAGGTACCTTTTTCTGTTCGTTCCATACACTGGGAATGCAGTGCATCTCCAACTCTCCCCCCGCAAACGCAATTTTAAAACAATGCAGAACAAAGAAAAATGTGTTCCTGATATAATTATGCCTTCTGCAACTTAAATTTTAGACACTCAGTTTCATCTCTTACTTAAATGTATCCGTGTATTTTAATAGGAACATTCAGCTATGCTTTTATTAATGCAAAAACATTAAAGCACTATCCCTGAATACTAAAGCCTTAAAGGGCCGTTTCAAACAGAACCTGTCATAAAATGTGCTCTCAAGCGTGTCCCCTTTAAGAGATTCAAGAATTAAATGTTCCCGTATGTGAATTTTATTTTGTACAGCACATTTGCTTTATGGCTACAATTAAGTTAGATGTGCCGATAACAATGTCTGCTTTCCATTTTAAATCGCACATTTCAGACAGTGTGCATTGTTTTATTATCTAATCCACATGCTTTTAATTGCAATTATGGTCCCTTATGAGTCCCCTGGGAGGGCATGATTGCAATTAAAAATGTAATTTAAATGTTAATTAATTACATTCATTTTCTAAACTGGGAAAATTTCATTTATTATTTTCATGTGTTGTGCACTTATCCTAAATGCGTTACCTTCTAAATGTTTTTTTTTTTTCAAATTAAGTGTTATGTTTATAAAACAGGGTGTTTAATACCCTTTAAAATTTTGTTAGGATGTTTATACAAATTATTACTTTAAATTAATTGTTTCCAAGCTCTATGCACAATTTATATGTCATGCAAGCCAGAATAGAGTTGTCTTTGATATTCTGCCGAAATTACATTAACATGGGAAACAAAAAAGTTGATCAGAAATATATGCTGTTAATGTATGTACTCTTAGACGCTTTTTGCTGGTCACAAGAAGAGAATTTATGGGGGGCCGATTCTCAGTGTCTTTTTTCATTTTCTTACTGGCGATTCACTTAAGACACAGCCAGCTCAAGAGGATGAGTGCCCTCAGCGGCATGAGCAGACTGAAGTCTAATATCAGGTTTTGCAACAAGTGGAACAGGCAGCAGGCAGAGGGAGAAAGAGCTTGTTAAAAATAGAAGGCAGAGAATCAGGAATCTGGTTTCTTAGAAATGATAAAATTAAAAACATGCTATTTAAAAAAAAAAAACAAAAAGAGAGAGTTATTTCTATTGCTTTCGATTTTTTTAATATTAACCTGCAGTCATGATGGCCAGAAAAATTATCTGGTACACATGAAAGCTGAGATTTATACAGAATATCATGACCTTGAGAGCCAAGGATTGATGAAAAATTTTCAAATGTCTTCCAAATGGTGAGCAGCCAGTGTTGCTGTGTCAATAAGCTGGCAGAGCCACATGCATCAGTGTGGAAGCCTGTCCAGAACCACCAGTATCACAGACTGGCTTCCTGCTGGTTTTTGCAAGCAGTATTTGAAGTCAAGTATTTGGAATAAGAAGACTCCTTGAAATCTTCCCTGTTCTGGCTGGCTTTGGTCACGCTGGCGCCCTGCCGACGTGAGCCTGGAGGAGGGAGCTGGAGAGCAGGGCAGGAGTGTTTCCAAGTGGGCACTAGAGTCAGGTACTAATGGTTTTGAGTCACTAGTTTCTGTAATTAAAAACCGACTAAAGATATCCTGATCTATACTATTATCCTTACAAAAGATACTCTCATTTGTGGTCAGTTCATGGAAAAAAAAAAAAAAAAAGAAATTCTAATTTATTTTCTCAGAGACCATCACAGAACAAACCAATCAAATCAGGAAAATTTGGAATTATGATGTTCTGATAGACTAGCAGCTCCCTCTGAAGAGTGAGCTGGGGCTAAAGGATACAGCTGAAAGATTTTTATTTTAAACTACTGCTGCCAGTTGTAGCTGTATGGACACTCTTTTGGAAGGCTATAAGCACTAAAAAAAAAAGACCAAGTTAAAAAAACATTAAAAATACCTATTTTTCAGTGGGGCAAGGCCGTCCACATAGCCTTTTTGATCGATTTAAGTAACTGCTTAAAAAGTAAAAATGAAAAATAATTTGGGTTGAATCAGTGCTGAGGGTTGCATGGCTTGCTTAACAGAGGAATTCATGGAGAGCAGGTACATACACAGGCCACAAACACAGCAGGGCGAGGCGGGCACGGATCTGAAAAATGAAGTTATATTCCCCAGTTACCAGTCAGGTGCTCAGAGGAACTTCTCCCAGATCTGGGACCATTCTGGATTCCCGTGGTGCCCGGTGTGTCTCCTCAGCACTTCCATCTGAGCTTCCCGGTTTGTGCCATCCGTGCCCCTCACGTTTTCGATGCCTTTGTGGCTCCTCTCAGTGGAAGGGGCTGTGTGAAGTCAGTGGAGGTAGCTCTGCAGTCCGGGTTTTGTGTTCTCAACTGTAGCATTAAAATAGAAAAAAAAAAGGAAGAAAAGAGATAGAGCTCTGCTTGATACAGTCCTGTGTCAGCTGCTGTCTGTAGCCAAAGAAATAATAGGCTGCTTTTTTTATTTTTACCATTAATGGAAAGGAAAAGATGAATAAGTTCATAACTAGTAGGGAAAGTCTAAGCTTCTTTTGGGTGAATTAGCCTCTTTGAATTTATTTATAGAATAAATAATAGAATGTATATATATATATCATTTATTTTTTCCCATTTTACCCCTCAAAATTCAGATGTAGCTTTGAACTGATAAAATCTTCTGGGTTTTTTTTTTTTTTCATTGATCCTAGAAGGCCCCAAAAATGCTGCCCTCCCACTAGTCCCAGTGACATACACGCTGCCATGAAATGCTGCAGGAATGCACACGTTCATCACAGGTAGCTTCCAGGCATTGGCCCCTCACTGCAGCCAAATCTTTACCTCTGGTCTGGGGGCCCTCGTTACAGATGCACAGCTCTGGAAGTTCCTCCATCAGTTCATTTTGTGATGAGGAGATCAAAACAATTACATGACTCTTGATAACCCTCATTGACTATCTATTGAAAAAATCAGATTCTAAATAAATTACTATTGTACTTTTAAAGCTGTGCATGACATGTCCTACTTACAGGGTGACCTAGATAATTTCCATAAATTAACCTCTTTTACCTTCCATTTCCTCTGCCATCCTGCTGTTACCTTCCCACAACTGCTCCATCACTACGTAACTCATCCAGTGGATGGAGAAGACAGTGATGCTGCGCTGAGTCTTAAAGTGACATTAAGAACTTACCTGCCTAAGTGTTCATTTGCATCTTGCTCACTAGACTTGTCATATAGCTGGGGAGATAATATATTATGAGATGTGTACTGAATTAGCTGTCAATTGTAGTGAAGCTCTCCCTTAACTATGTGAGGAGAAAGCTCTTGAATGAGCCTCAATCTTGCCATTTTTTTTTTTTTAGCTGAGATGTTTCATTTTAGTCACCCAACCCCAGCCAATTTTATTAAGTCTGCTGTCAGCTGTGACCCCTGCTGAGGACTGGCAGGGCTGAAATAGTTATGCTGCCTGATGTCATTTGTGGCAGCTACAGATCCCACTCCTGCTTAGGCACCGGGGGCTCCGTTCCCGCAGCAGCAACCGCCGCAGTATCAGGCAAAATGGAAAGGTTCGGGGTATCAAGCCACGTTGTCTTCTCCAGCGCTCTGTGCTAGCTGAACCACCAAGAGAGGCTGCCTGCAGGCGGGCACGTTCTTTCATTGGAAAGGTTTGAACAGTACGTGCCGCGTTCTGGGAGCAGCCGGAAAGAGCGGAGAAAACCCCAGCGCACCAGGAAGGCTGAGCTGGCGTCGCACCGCCGGCCTCGTCTGGGCAACGAGTCAGTGCTTGTGCCAGGTGTGGAGCCAGTGCTTCTCCCACACCCACGGCAGCATCCCCTTGAGGTGGTGCTTCCAGCGCTGACCTTGTTTTGGGGATTCCTCTGCTGTGCCTGATGAGCAAAAGGAGCAAGTCTTGTTGCCTTCCCCAGATGCCATCCTGCAGGCCAGTGGGAACTGCCGTGCTGCTGGTGTAGGGCAGAACACTGAAACAGAACCGCAGCCTGCCCAGTTTGCGGTACATTGCTTTGCTGGGGGGACTGTGGAGCTGGCTTGAGCCATCATTTTTATAGCAGTAGAAATGCTTCAGGTATAGCTAGTCCTGCACAGACCTGATTTCCATCAGTCCGCGATCAAAGCCAAGGTTAAGGGACCGGGGGAGCACACTGTTCTTTTAAACACCAAATTGGTACTCTAGCTGTACCAGTTTCTTCACCTGGAAGGAAGGCAACACTTCCAAAAATTGGTTCTCATTAATTGTTGCAAATTGACTACCATTATTCTCTACTAATATGGATATCCTCAAAGCTCAGTGAGGGGAGAGCTGCTCCATCCTCTCTTTTTTTAACGCATACGTGCACAAGTCATTGCCTCTCTGAGTAGCCTGCTTGCTAAGAGTGATGTTGAACTTGGTACACTACGTGCCTTAGCTACATGGGATGGCTTCCCACCCTGCAAGGAAGAGGGATGTAAAAAGAGAGAAGATAGACCTAAAACTTAGATGATCCAATTGTAGCTGCCTGAGATCACAGCATATTATATTCTTTACATGCCAAAGAAAGTTTAAACCCTGGAAGAGGGATACTTTATCGTCAAGGTAACCAGAATAGGTTCACCAACAATTTATGTGGCTCTTAAGTCTATTTACATGCTTGTTTACTTGGCTTTTCTCTAAAAGGAAAAAAGTAGTTACCTTAGCAACTGCCTCATCACATGGTGCTGAGGCTTCCTCTGCTATCAAGTATCATCTGCAAGGAGCTCACAGACCCATTTCATAGGTGCATCAGCTTTACCTGGTAGAGTCAGGGGACCATCTATGTGTTTGCGGTGTGTTTGTTCTAAGGGCGAAATATTGCATCCCAGACAAGCAGTGAGATGGGTCCATGTCTCCTTGGCTGTGGTGAAACCGTGCGAGGACGATGCCGAGGCAGAGATGGGGGAGCAGTGCAAGCTGGCAGGGGATGGGGATGTGGCCGCGCTGCTTTGGAAGGGAGTAGAGGTTAGCTCTCAGCTCCGCAGAGTGGGTGTTGGCCCATTTTATTTATCAGGTACCGCCACTAAGGACCATCGCTCCAGAAGTCAACCCACCTGCTCCTTGAAATCCTGCCTTCCTTGGCAGAAAAACCTTAAACAAAAAATGAGAATCCTAGGATGGTGGGATATAGATACATGCTGGGGTAAAGTGTCATTAGTCTCTGCGTGTAAACTGTGAGTGCAAGAGTTTGCTGCTTCTGTCCTATAATCTGTTTCTGGAGTTTTGTATTTAATCAGCTTCTGCTCTGATCAGCAACACGTGCAGGAAAGGAGGGGTAAATGAGATGCCGGTCATACTTTTTCCTTCCTTGCCTTTCTTTCCACAGAAGATTTTGACCTGAACTCCGAGTGAGCATACTGCTGTCTGAGCAAACACCCAAAAGTTCAGCAAACTAAGTCACCAACTGAGGCTGTGTTTGTGTCTCTGTTTTAGCAGTGTTTATGAGAGTACTGCTTCATCAAATGCTCTCATTTTGTTTGCTTTTCTTGCTCATTTTATTTTAATTTGATAACTGTGTAAAGACTTCAGACTGACTACAAGGAAACTCTTATTCTAGAAAATAATTAATTTTCTTTGAATGATCAGGGCTAGATTTTTTAGTACATTTACACATCTTGAGATGAAATCCTAGTAGGATTTTCAAAAGAACCTCTGCAGGTTAAAGCCTTGATTCCTTTTTAACCTGCTTTAACACTGGTAAAAATGCTGTCGAGACTCTACCTGCAACTCAACTCCTCTGAATACTTTTGAAAATTTAGCCCTTCTTTGCATCTACATTCCCCAACTACTTTTGTCGTCCATTTCTCAATTCCATTTTCCACCTCTTTTTTGGAAATCATTTGATATTCGTCTCCCCTCTTACTGTGCTCTTTAGAGTTTTTTAATATTGTGCCTTGCATTATTTTCATCTCTTTTAACCTTTTATTCATTATATTACTGCTTTATACTAGTCTAATTTAGCTTGCACTTTCTTTGTAGCACAAACCTAACATGCTGTTATAAGCCCATAGAAAACAGGTTTATTGCAGTATGCATATTGCAGTATTGCAATAACCGTACTAGTGAATAATAATGATAATAACTGCTTTATGCAGCTTTTTAGCACAGAGATATTTTCCTCCCCTTGAATCTTCAGGGCCTGAGTCTGAGCCAGCCTAATGGCCTGATTTCTACAGCAAAAGACTCATAGACCTGGAGTTCCCAAACCATTTTTCAGCCTCCCTCTGGAGGGTGACAGGTATCCTTTAGTTCTGGGGAAAGCCTTCCTTCCCGCCTGGCACCGATGCGATCCACCGCGTCACCGTGCTGGAGCGCTCCATCAATTCCCCTTGTGCTATTGACAGGGCTGGGGGCTGCCGGGAGAGGAGCTCGCTCCAGCAGTGCCACCGCGCTGGGAGCTACCGCGCTGACACACAGCGGCCCCCGTGCAGATAAATATCGATTGGACAGCTGAGGAGTTGGGTGTCCTGAACAGAGAACTCCAGCAAATTTGCTGACTCCTTCACATTTTGGGGTTAACAGATTATTCTGTTTTGACCTAATCTGTCCAGCAATGCTAAAATCAATATTAAACTTGGCCTGTCACTATACCTTCCTCCTGCTGTGAGCACATTCTCCAGACCACACTAGCGCTAGGAAAGCCTTCAGATTCCGTAGTACAGCTCTCGCCTCGGATCTGGCGCTGGCATCTGGTGTCTTTCCACAAGGAAACACCCGGAGCTGAGGGGACATGTGCAGAGCATCCTGTGCCTCCTACCCCCCTTGTCATGTTCTTCATCCAAGGCAACTCATTCATTGAAGCAGAGAGCAGCCTAATCCCAGCACAGACTGAAATCTTTCGGAAATGATCCCTGCAAAATGAAACAGCCACCAGCACTGCATGCAAAACTAAAACAATGGAGACGGCAGCATTTTTTTTTCCTGAAATCACGTAGTTGGTTCTCTCCTGTTTTGTGCTGCCTCCAAAACGGGAGTGGGTGTATTTACTTATTTACATGCTAATGACAACCAATAATGAATACCGTTTCCCACCCAAAAACTTCAAAGGCTGAGCCAAAGCGGGCCAGCTATTTAAAAACTTACTCCCACTTTTTAGGATGGTAGGGAGGTGAAGCGAGTAGCCTCAAAGCAGGTCTGTGGATTTGCTCCTGTGCCCTAATTCCTCAACTGCCAAGCCCCAGACCCCCTCATGCTTCCTTTTTCACTCTTTTGAACATATTACTGTAAAAATGGTTTTCCCTGTGTTGTGTCCCACTCACTAAGCAATGCATGGCAATTTTTAGGGTATCCTTCAGGAACTCTTGGCTGATCTCCAGCTGATTGGTTGCTTTTAGTGCTTTGTTCTCACTTTCTCTTCTCTGATTCATTTTTTGTCGAAGTTTCTCAAGCACTGATGAGCAAAATATAGCCACTTTGCCAGATTTTCCCTTCGTGAGGTGTAGCTGACAATTTGGCACGAAACGACCCAGCAAGCTGTATGTTGGCTGGTGAGACGAGTGCAATTCAGCCAGTGGAGCCTCTTCGTGGCTGCGTTTGGTCCCCCAGTTCCCCGCACCGGCCCCGCAGCTCTGACTGCCCGGAGCTGCCTGGGCGCTGGGAGGTGCAGGGCTCTTGCAGGCAGTGCTGGATGTGGCCTGGGCTGGGCTCTGTTCTGGAGATAGTTTGCTGCACATTTCTTTTGTAGGCAGCCTTGCCATGGGAAAGATGCTCTTGTGCTTCAGTTGCCCCTGTTTTAACAGATTTCTCTCTCAACCTTCCCCCTCTTTATGATCATTCTCCAGGGAAAAGGCTACTTCATATGCTGCCTTTTAAATGATCGTCGTCGTGGGCCTATTTATACAGTGCAACAGAATATGCACCTTCCACTGGAGACATGCACAATCTTATAACCCCTTTTCTCTGCATTACAAGGGTTTGAAACCTTTTCCCTCTTCTGTGGGGCTTCTTTTGGGTAAGGGCCATGCACGAGCTATGCCATTGCACACCTCACCCTGCTGGATCCTGGTGCCAACTCCATGGGCAACATCAGCCACGAGGTTCTCCCACCTTTGTGCAAGCTGGCAACATGGTTGAGAGAAAACCTTGCCTAGATTTAGTGCATAGTATGTTCCCTCTTCCCTGCTGCCTTCAGGCAGCCATAACAATTGTAGTGTGTCCTGTTTCCCCACCCCATTGTCACTGGATCAGTCTTCACCATGGTTCCCCACCCAAAGGGTCATGCCCATGCAAGCTGCCTCTCACGCAAAATAGGGTGATACCCCATAACACAGCCCCTTGCTTACGTACTGTCCTTCAGCCATGGCCTTTGCTATTCCTATGATGATCTCAAGCCAATTAGTAACTACAAAGCCTCTCCCTTACCCATGTATTTCCTTACGTGCTTTCCTTTCACTAGGGCTGTAAAGAAAGCACAAGGGTGGCTACTTGGACATCTAGAAAAAGCGGGAAAGTTATTATCCTCTTTCTAGTTCTGTGGAGGAGCCTGGTGATCAATTCTTCTGTGCTTCCTTGGTGCCAAGACCAGTCCCTTCTTTAATGCTTTCTTGGTTGTACACAGGCTTGAGATAACCGCTGTATGACTGGCTCCCTTCACAAGTCACCTTCATCTCATCACTCCTTGCTATTTTCCGGCCAAATGGTGTGGCAGAGGAAGAGTGATCCGTGCTTCAGACAACGGCTCAGGAGACGGAGTTTCTGTTGCCAGCTGTTTCAATGCCCTCAATGACCTTCACCAAGCCGTTGAACTTGGCTCTGTCTCAGTCTCCCCATCTGTAAGGGGATATGAACATTTGCAGAGCACTTTGGATTGTTATTAATTCTTCATAGAGTATCTGAAATGTGGTGAACACTTTAAGATGCTATAAAAGTACAAAGTATTATTATTAAACTCAGGAGGAGGAAGTAGCTGGCCCATAAGGTGCTTCCTTCATCAATCCTTCAGAGGAAGGTCCTTATCTTTATGACCTAAACACAGAATTTTTATTCTGCTCTTGTAGAGGGTTAATGGGTGTATTTTAAATAAAGCTCTTCTGACCCAAGCTGGAGGAGCACCATCAAAATGAATGAAGCTGATGACGTCTTAAATTTTTCTTATGCGTCTCAGTCTAAAGCAGAAAGCAGAACTGCCTTGCACACAGTGCAACGGTTTCTATCTGCAGCGGAAGGCTCTGCTGAAGTCACTTGCAATCGGCCCTTTCCTCTTACCCTCCAATAAACAATAGACACAGGGTGACTATAATGGCTTGACAATAGTTGCACACCCCGGGGTTTTGCTGCTCTCATGAAAAAAAAAAAAAAAAGAATGTCATGGACAAATGAATGTTGACAGTGGCCATACCAAACAATTCAAGAAAAAATTGCAGTTTTATATGTATTTCTGCTCCCTTTGTCAATACTTTAAAGATGGTTCTTATTTCAGAGCCGGTATTGATTGTGTATAGGTTAGGCCCCCGGTTCCATTTGTCATTTCTGATATTATAGCGTGTTATCGTTTAAAGCTGTAATGGGAGAGGTGGCTGAGCTTAAAGCAAGCTGGTTGTCTGAAGCTTTGATAAATGGCTAGATGGTCTTTGTTTCTGCAGCAGTGAGCAGTTGGCTGCTATTTGCTTTACCTTTTATCCAAGAATAACTGTGTGATGGGTTCTGGAAGTGAACAGTATCATTTTGTCAGATGTGGTTCAGAACTAGCCGGGTGGTCCTAGCAAAGCAGCTGAGGGATTTTTAACACCCGACAGGATGTGAGCAAAGGCCCTGTATAAAACTGAAACAATTCTGGCTCCACATGGCTGCTTTGGTCGAAAAGTTCTCAGAGTTGTTTTTTAAGGTGAGAGGACAGGAAATGCTGGGGGGTGGGGTGGGGAGGGATGGTGCTTTTAAAAGCAATTCTATTCATATGGAAGGATCTTACGAGAAAGATCAGAAGACAATAGGTGGATTAGATTTCTTTGATGAACTAACAAACTTGCAAATTTTTTGCAGATCTAAATAAAAGGTCTGCTTTTCAGATGCAGTGAACAGCCCCACCCCAGCCTCTGAAAATCAGGCCAGTACAATGTTTGTGCCTGGGAGTCTGCAGGATTGCAGGGAGGGAGGTAGCACACTCTCTTTGCATTCTTTCCCTCTGCATCACTTACATTTCTCAAGGTTTTGGTATTGCTTTCATGAAATCACATCTGTTTGTCAAACTCAAAATGCAGGGTTGCTTTGTATCTCGGTTCCACTTCATTTGAATCACCAGGAGTCTGGAAATGGTAAGTGATCCTTTTCCCAGTGACAGACACATGTAATGTTTGTAGAACTTCTTCTATCAAATTTTGGGTTCACAAAACTGACATGACACCTGTGGATGTTTCAGTCCTGATTCCTCTGAGTCAGGCAGGTTCCATCTCCAATTTGAGTTTAGCCCAGTGCAATACCAAGGTCTGCCTCCAACTGAGTTGAAGCCCATCCCAAGCCAATATTTATAAGCAAACGTACGTGGAGGAATGAGCAATACACTGAAGTTGTATCTCACTGGTGTGACAACTCAGCCGTAATACCTCCATACTCATTCACAGCCTGCTTGTTTGGGGGGAGTCTTTAGTGCAGCTTTGGAGCACTCCAAGCATTGCTTCTGAATCAGTAGCAAGGTGCTTTACCAGGTTGGCTCTTGAGCCTTCAGGTACTTACCCTTCCTTAGCTTCATAATCTGTGAGTAAGAGTTCAGACTACTTACTGTTCCTGCCTCCAGTAGATTGAAATCGTAGCTCTTAATCCTATCACTGAAGTTGAATTGCCCAGACAAGTAGCAGCAGATTGATTCCACCAGTTCCTTTACAGAAATCACAAAAGGCTCCCCAACACCAAAATAGCTCAGACTTTATAGCACTTTCAGTGCAGCTCACAGCGTGATGGCAGGGGAGCTCTGCTTTTGTGTCTGTAGGAGGAAAGAAGTTACCTTTCCTGACATGGAAATAGAAACAAACAGAAAGGTCAGAAGTCAATTCTGCAATTCTTAGTCCTGTAAGTAACACTAAGATTCACCAAGTCCTTGTTTTTTGTGAGATTCCTGTTAGCTCTTAGCTTGTGATAAGATGCATATACTGCAGAAAAGGTTGATGGCACATAAATATGCATCTGTGGGACTGACAAGACAACAAAGATGGCAAGCAAATAGAAAAGAAACCAATGAGATGTCAAACCTATGCAGAAGATACTGGGTCTCTGTAAAATAAGGTTCTTAAGGTTCTTCTTAAGGTTCTTCTCTGTAAAATTGGGTTCTGTAAAATAAGAACCACACTGAATTTCCCCCATCCCTCACACACGTGGTGGTTCAAGACAAATCCAGGCTTCTGTGGCTGTTTGAGAAGGTTTAGTCAGCTCTTGCACCTCTCTTTGATCGTGCCTCTCTGCTGCTCCTGGCTTTGCCTGGAGCTGTAGATGTGAAAGTATTGCAAGAGGAATAATTCTGCGTGTGCAACGCAGCCCAACACAAACAGGCCATGCTCGTACTCCATCGGCATAACATCATCTCTCAGGAGACCTGGCTACCCATTTTCTAGCCCAACCTGAGGATCAGATAATAGATGGTCATGGTGTTTTGGATAACACTTCACACCTCCTGTTGGTTTGCGTGTGCATTAAAGGTCACTTTGCACTCTTCATAAAAACAGGCTGGTTGTGTCCCTGACCGAAACATCCCTGTTCACAAAGCTGTGCCTCTCTGGGCCCCAAAGATGACTGAATTTCAATGAGACTTTATTCTTCAAAGTGAAAGGTGCTGTCTAACAGTAAAATATTGTTCTATTAAATTCAGCCCATGGCAGATCCACTACTGAGGGCTATTGAGGCAAATAAGAGCAGGGTGATGGCAGTGTGTGGTCATAAAGTTGCAGTATTCAAAAATGTAGAAAAAGCAGGTTGTCAGATTTCAATAAAGCAGTGGAAATGAATAGATACATCTCAGAGCTGGTTGCTTCCTAGTGGGATGGAATTTGAATAATAATATCACACTTGAACCAACATCGGGCTGGATTAATGGCTAGCACAGGCGGAGCACTAGTATGGTGAAGCTGCAGCAGCAGCACCACTGTAGGTGTTACTAATGATACAGAGCAATGCTTCTGCTTGTTTGCACACAGAATGAAAAAAATAGGGGAGGAGGAATCTGGGAATTATTGCTTTAAGCTGCAATTTTCAACAAAGAAATCTTGCCATTCCAAACTGTCTAGACCTTTAAAAATAAAAGATGTGCAGTATTTACAATGCTCTTCAGTATTCATGAGGCTTTCCTGCTTGTTGTAAGGCGAGATGAAAACAATACTCAGTAGATTTTCATAAGTGACACGCAACTGTAAGATTGATAGATGATGTGGATTTAATGTATGTGGAGTTCAGCGCCAACATAAAAGCTGTGATGTACCCAAACACTGGGTTTATTAAATCCCTGTTTCCTTAAATGATCATCCAAAGACTTTCACTGCCTTCTTCCACCAGAAAATAAAGAAAGGAAGGTAGGAAAAAAGAGAGGAGGGAGGGGAAAAAAACCCCAACCAAGGGATTCCCCTTAGTTTTGGTAGAGAATTACAGTATCGGAACTGAAAGAGACAAATATTTAGACACTCTCTCTGCATAGAGATTAATGTGAGAGTCAGAAATACATGGAATCCACTTAAATTGATGTGATTTAGTTATGAATGGTTAAACATAAGTATTCTCTGTCAAATGCCAAAACCTATTGTATTAACTCTTTCCTCTCCCCAATGCTCCTGTATTGCCTCTTAAATCTGCCAAATTCTGCTTAGAGCCCAGGGATCCTCTGCCCTACCTCTCTCTGTGTGGCGGGGCCAAAGCACAGCATGAAATCCCAAAGGCTGCTTCGGGAGAGGACTTGGTGAATGCGTCGGGTGGCAGTGGATGTTCCTGGCAGCTCCTGCCTCCTGCCCCTGGGACAGACCTGCTCAAAGTGGGAGAGCTGCGCTGGGGGAGACCACCCTCCTTCGAAACACCAGCTGGGGCAACTGGGGATGGAGTTGCTGGCTCGCCCAGACCCATTCTTTGCTACTCACACCCTCTGGTCCCATTGAGACCTGTAAGTCAGCTACCATAACCGTTGTCCTCATAAGGCATTTCCCATGCACCTTTGATAATTTGAAACAGCGCTTCACCTTTAGTCTGACATCAAGTGGATTATTTTCTCTTTCATTCCAGCTTCACCCGTCAGGCTGCATTCTCATGAATTAGGATTGACTTACGCAGTGTCCCAAATCCTCTTGAAAACGATTTCTGAGTTGCTTAATTTCCACTGTCTCTAGGGGTGCAACACACACATAATCCTTGATAACACCTGCGAGTAACGTTTTCTGCCGTGCATTTGCAGCACTTTTTAACAAAGGTGTATTTGCTTCTTAGTGGAACATTTCACTTAGTTTCAGGGTCATTTCCTGTGACAGCTGAATGTCTGTCTTCTTTATCACCTCAAGATTTAGCGAAATGATATAATTAGTATAGTTGTGCTCCTTAACCCAGGCAGCTGTGCTGGAAATCAGGCCATTTTAGCTCAGTTGAAAGGAGCAAATAGCGTGCAAACTGAAATCAGGCTTTCTGCCTGGACCAAATTTGACTTTTTTAAAACTAGTAATACTGTCATTGTATTTATCCCTTGGTATGAATCATTTGCTTTGGACTGGTCGGCAAGCAATCGTTTGGATACCCCATGGTGTTCAGTGGTATGGAAAGGTGGGCAGTCTGTGCTGTGTTGTGGGAGATGGGGGATGTCATGGGAAACCTGGCCTATGGCAGAGACTGAAGCTGAATACACCTGAGTTCAGGTCCTGTCAGCTCTTCTCCCTGCACTTCTGAACCACTTATTTTTCAAATACCCTTCTGTTTCCAAACAAAAATTTAAATTCCAGTTCTTCTCTGCCCTAGTTCTTCTCTTCCTTAAAAGAAAAAAAAAAAAAAAGGCTAATTTTCCCAAGGATAAGTTTGACATTTTTTTTCGCTTCAGCAATATTTTCTACTGATAAAGCTTCTCATAAGCTATACCGGATATTTTTTGTAATACAGAGGAAGAATTTAAACGCAAAATTGAGGAATAGGGGACAGAAATGGAAGGGAAGGAGGTCAATGCATATCCTCTTGAATTTATAAACTAGTTAAAGTAAGTGACTGTTCACTCCCCTTTAGTTGCTGGTAAATATCCGAGGAAATTGTTTGTGATAGCAACATTTATTCAAAAAAAAACTTCAGAAAATACTTATGGAAAACAAATGGCAAATCCAGTCAATCCAATGTGACAATACATTTGCTATAGAAATTTGAAACCAAGGTGTATATTCATACAATCAAGGGCAAAGAAACTTCTATGTGCCTAGTCCAAGTGAACCTGCATCAAAATGCTGGTGGCAAAGTGATACATTAAGAATCATTTGCAGAAAACTTTTTTGAGTTACAAATAATATGCTGAAGGAAACTTGTAAATTGCATGTAAGGAGCTGAAAATCATCAAATAATTTTGACAATGTCCCTCTTTGGTTTTGCTGCCTGCGCAAGGGTGCTCTACTTTGTGAAGTCCTTAGATTTTCTGCACAGATTAGACTGCATGTGCATGTAAAAATACTCATAATCACCTGAAGAAAGTAGAAAAGGAGTAAAGAAAATGGACAGCTGAGACCCAGCAAATAGAACAGGGAATAACAGGAAAAAATATATGCAAATAAATAAAGGGAGTGTATTGCTATTGTTGTGCCTTCTGAAACATACCTGGTTGTGCCTTCTCAGCTGTTTCATGGAGTTGTTCCCTCTGGTAGAAGGTGCTTTCCTTTACCTACGAAAACCTGCTTAGTGTTGCTTGTCCTCTTTTGTTTTGTTTTTATAATTGAGTTTTCCCATGCGTGAAATCCCAGTATTTTCTTTAAACCATGAGGATTAAATGCTTGAGGGACTCAAAGAATTTTGACAAATCGGAAAGATTCAGGAAAGGCACAAAACTTGGAAAAGTTGGAAGTTCATTCACCCCCGCTTTCAGCTAACATGAGCTCATGAACTTGTCAAATCTGTGGCTTTCTTTTTAAAGAATTAGGCGTGGTGGGGAAGCATTAAAATGAGTATCTAGCCCTTCCCCTCTCTGCTTCTATTCATATATTCTTTCCTTTACCCCTCTTTTCTCTCCTCACTTGTTTATCATGAGGGGTTTTTTCTTGGTTAGGTTACTCTTTTTTTAAATAGCCAGGTCCCTCCAATCTCAGGCCGTTTGCTTTTTTTCACCGTGCTCATGTGCTGGCTTTCGGGTGGGTGTTTAAGGTGCTTGTGTGCCTTGGCATGGGCAGGCTCAGAAATTCACCCCGTTTGTGTGTTCCTTTGTTGCATTTACAGACACAGAATGGGTGCTGTCCACAACTGCTTTGCATATATTTCTTTATCAGTCTGCCAGTCTTCCTTGTGCGGAAAGATGGGACGATCCAGGACTATCACACGTGGTGCTATCAGCTCTCCCAAACAGGTCTTAACCTGTCATTTAACTTCATCACTGTAGAGCTGGCCTTGGAAGCTGACTTTTGGGGTTCCCTCCCGTTTCTTGTGCAATAGTAAATGTATCACAGAAGTACTTCATGCCAGTTTTGAAAGGTAAAGGTGAAATCTAAACTTACAGGAAGTAAATAATAAAAGTGCCGCTGCTGTGTTTGCAGACGGTAGGTCACGCATTGCCGTAGTCACTCGCCTTCATGTGAGCGTGCAAGCATGGCACCTGAGAGTGACCCATGATTTCCTCTTCCTGCCCTGTAACTCAGGGGATTTGAGTTTTCTTCTCATCTCTACCGTAAATTTGGCAACATTAGCTGGATGGACTTCCCTATCAGTTCTGTCACCTTACTATCACAGGTATGTCATAACATACAAACAGGTGCCCCTTTCATAAACTCATCAAGCCCAGATTTTCATGTGGCCGCCGAACAAGCTGCTGTAGTTCTCGGTCCCTCCGTTTGCTGTAAGGCAGAGATTCCTTGCAGTGCTTCCCTTGCTTTGTCTCTGAGGATTGGCATCTCCGCATAATACATCCAGTGCCTCAAACAACAAGGCTTTCACCTTGCTGGGCGTTCTGCTCTAACAATAGTAGGATGAAATTAAGAACAGGCACACAAAAAAAAGGAAGCTAGGTGCTAAATAACAAGGGGGTTAAGACCAGTGTGTATCAGGTTTACTTTCCAGGGCAGGGCTGTGGCAAGTGCACATAGGAATGCTTTTCCCAGGGAGGCAACCTATCATGGATGGGGCTTGAACTTTTATTTGTGATTTTCATGAGCCTTCCAGAGCAGTGCGTTCCCTACACTGAGGTGACTACTTTGAGTTCGCTTTTTTAATTAAGGTTCTGTATTGTAACTAGTCAATGTACATTATTGGGAGAATGAATGTCAATGCCAGTGCTTTTTCTTTCTCTCCTTTATCTTTGTCAATGATTCAAAGACATGATTTATGGTTAGTCTCCGTCTTTCAGGATCATCCATCAAGCGCTGGTTTCACTACAGGGCTCGAAGTTGTAAATCATGCAGAAAGGCTGTCACTCATCTCATTTAACCCTTTAAACACAGGAATGGAAGAGGAGGGCTGTTCTTAGCAGAGCTGTAAGAAGTAGCAATAAAATGACCATTAAATTGATGAAGTTAGACTAATCTATACAATTAATTGCTCCTTGTAATGTAATAATTATTATGAGAGACAATTAAAAAAACAGGGCATGACTCCACCCTCCAAGTTCATTCTGAGAACCTACAGGACTTCAGAGCTCCATAAAATATGTCACTTCTTTGTTTTCTCTTTTGAGCTCCTTTTAGATTTTTTAATGTCCATTACGGACGCGAAGAGCTGAGCTTCACTTTAGAATCAATCACAGGCTACTTCTGATCGTGACCTTGCAGTGACTAAAGGAGGAGTGCAAAAGCCCATTAGCAGTTGCTATTTTCAGCTTTGTAAATTAACAGTTCTTTTTCTTCTCTCTCCTTTTCCCCACTCCACCCCTCCCATTATTTCTCTCTCTCTTTTTTTTTTTTTTTTCCCCCTTTCTTCTTTTTTTTGGACAGGAAGACAGCAAAAAATGAAATGTATAAGTGGCATGGGAGCTTCCGCACTTAGCCTTGTCTCACAGGCTTGAGGACTGGTGACAGCTTTGGCCAAGTGGCTGATTGCTTCTCCGTGTCCTCTCCTGCCAGCCTGGGCCGCCGCTCCCAGGTCACATTAAGCACTAACTTTTCAGACAATGCCTCCACCTGCTCCGAGCACAAAGCCAGGGAGACTGGCATTAAATAATGAGGTGTCTTTCTTTTTTATCTTGCTATTTTATTTATTTATTTTTGGTTCAAAGTGTCGGAACTTGGTAATGGAGGGTTATTAATGAAAAATATATGTTTGGGGTCTATTTGTTTAGATTCTGCAGTGACTTGATGGCAATTTTATCCCTGAATTATGTATGTGTCTGTTTTGCCTAGGCAAGCTGATACAAACAACAAATATAGTTAGAAAAAGATATATCAGTAAATAAACTGAAAGGTTGTAAAATATGAATGTTTATCATCTAGACGGTGCCGCTTCTCTTCTTTTTTACATGAACACTACTTGAGATGGTGTTTAGGAGCTTGGGACTTCTTCTGTTCCAGCAATCTCTGCAGCTTGTCACAAAAATAAATGACACCAGAGGGAACCTTGTCTTACACTGTATTCTTTTGCATGAGCCTCAGTCTTCCTAAGGTACTCATAATTTAAATTTATATGTTGATTTATTGGAAGGTAAGAGCCTACCCTTCTTCTCGTACCCGTGATCTTTTTAACCCAGGCTCTTTTCCTTTTCCATTTCAGTATTTAGCATCTGCTCACCTAACTCCAGGTGAAAAAGAAATGCAGAGCACCAGAGGAAGGTGTGCCTTCAGGATGATGGATCCTCTTTTACTGTGCTGAGGGCAGACAGGGTGCCCCACTGGTGGGGCATGAAAAGCTGCAGCATTCCCTATTCCCCGTGTTAGCCCTCTGTGTACAGAGCTAATTCCTGCTATAAAGAGTAACACCTGCCACTGCTTTGTGAGCCTTGTCAATGATCTGAATTTGTAAACAGGTCTTTTTCTGCATCTTACAGTGTGTTTGGGTTGTGAACTGAAAGTAACTTTGGGGGGAACAAAGGATAAGGTTTTTAGTTGTCTGGTGGGATTAAGAGAAACTTTTAATCCCCCATCTAGGAGATAAATTCTATTTTTTAAAATATCATCCATTGCAAGCATCATGATAAATTAGCACTTGTTTTATTCTGGACTAAAGTCTCATCCCACAGGGATCTCCAAGAATTTCTGCTGCTAAAATATAACATAGAGGAAATTACAATTTTAGCATCTCTCTGCAGTCTTAATTAAGACTGTTCTTCTGATATAAAGCTGTGGTGTCTAATTACCAGAAAGCTGTCAGAAAGTAACTTTTAAAAAAACTGTGTCAAAAAAGAGTTGGGAAGACTGGAAATATTTACTCTATTACAAATTTATAGTGCTAGTAGATTATTTTTTTTTAAAGTCTAGCAGTCGACATTACTAGTAATTCATGTCTCAGTATCCCACCTCACAGGATAAAATCTAGTTCCAGCTCTGCTTCACCACAGAGTTGCTTTTTGTCCAGACAACATTTGGTAGGGTTTTTTGAGCAACTAAGGGAACACTTCCTAGCATTTTTTATCTTACACATCCACAAAGTACTTGAAGTTTTCGATTTCATTGTATTCCACATCTCAAATTCTTACACAAATGTCTACTCATTTACCTTCAAAAGCCCACAGAAACTGCAGTGCAAAACTATTAGTTAACCTGCAGCAGAGTCAGGAATCCACTTTGAGACTCAGTCCTAGTTCCTGGCTTTTTCCTACTGAGCATGTGCCATTGCCTCAAAAAGACTCGTATTTGAGAAAAAAGCTACTCTTTTTTTGCCAAGAAGTGATCAGAGCCTGTGCTTGCTCATTACAGGTCTGACTTGGAAAGCTCACGAACCTCAGCTGGGTTTTGATGACCATCTCCCTAGTCATGAATCCATGACTGAGCTGAGGGGGTTGGTTTTGTTACCACCTTATTTTATAGCTCCACCTGCTGAAAGTCCCTTTTCTCAGATTTGCATAAGCTAAAAAAAAAAAAAGGAGAGGTAATATGATGAATGCTGACAGGTACATTTGCTACAATTGATTAACCACTTTTGCCATCCTTACGATTTTCTTTCACCCGCCTCATGTCTTGCCAGAGAGAGAGGTGTGAGTGACTTTGTCATTGACATTAAACAGTTGTATATACTTCTAGCTGCAAAATGCTATCCCCAGAGTTTGTTTACTCGATCTGTATTTCCAATCAGTGCAGAAGGTTTACTAAAGCAGTTCATTACTGATTTATTTATGATGTATTTAGATAGCAAATATGGTTCTGTCAGCAGTTGCTGGCTAAACAGTGTTGACAGACATTAATAGCATATGGTATAGGAATGGAATTATGATCTTTAAGAGTCTTTGTGTCTCAACATACATTTACAGTTTGCATTTTTCCTAGGTAGAGAGACAGAGAACTTCCAAACAAGAAAACAGTGCTTCTTTTTCTTTTTGTAACCTTTGGGGTTTGTTGGTGGTGACATTAAAATCTTCTGTGCCTGTTTAGCTGTTCAATTTAATGGAAGACAAATTCTCCCAAAGGTTTAATTTACTCTCACAAACTGAAATCACTGCATTCTCACCATGGGAAATGGCCTTAATTTTCCCAGCCTTCAGTATACATCAAGCATATAATTCATTTCTCCCCCCTCAATACTTCCCTCATTAGAAAACAAAGTTTTTGATATTTAAATGTTACATAGTTTAAGTTGAGAAACAGATCTTCTCAGCCCCGTAAAGTGCATTTGCAGGCATGATTGCTTCTCTCTGACAGCAACAGATTTATACAGGGTGGAACAGAAAAACACTTGAATTTTTGACCTTTAATTGTCTGCTTCCTTTAACACCAGCATTTTTACCAGCGTGAAGGAGAAAAAGCAAAAAATGTGGCTGTTCATAGAGGAAGGAAGAACAGGTAGTGCTGAAACCTTGATACTGGTTGGGAAGACTAAATTGTGTTGGGAAAGGACTAGGGAGGAAGATGAATTTCACATGAGAGGTTGCCTCTCAATCACATGAGGACAAATAAATTGGGAAATAATATGGGAAATCATCTCATCCTTCTTTTTAGATTAATGATAACAGAGGAGGTGAAGTGGAAATGCACTGTTTAATTTCCAAAGTAATAGGCAACATTTTGATTTCCATAAAATGAAGTTAATACAAAAGAAAAAAAAAAAACTTTGCTGGAATTAGATTGCATTTCCATAGCATTGGCTGGCCTCAGAACTGTGCTTCAGAGCCTCTGCTAACAAATATTCAACGTTATCAGGTCAAAGACAAGGAAGAAGAGGATTTCTGAAGAAATGCTCAGGTCACACAGAATGACACACACACACCAGTGAGTGTGCGTGTGCTATTTGCCAGGAGTATGAGGGCTTTTGAGTAACAGCTACATGAGTGAATTTTTTTAAATTACTGCTATTTTGGATATATCATTAGTGAGTTTAGGAAGTCGGCACTTCTTACTTCCACTCTTATTGGCAGCAAAAAATGACTATGTATGTGTGTGTGTACGTATATCCACCACACAAAAAGAAACATTAGCAACAAGAGGTTCTGTACAGACAGTACCAAGAAAAATAAAACGTAGAGCCAGTTCTTCCGCTACCTAAATCCATTTACTTCAAAACAATTACATGAGTAAGAAAGTTAGCCTATTGTACATGGAAAAGTTAATATGACATTAACATCTGAAAAATTATTAGAAATTAAACCCAAGTACGGGCAAAGCATACTCCAGATTAGAACCAGGCTTATCTCATCAATGCATGAAGATTGATAGACCCCAACAGCTGGTTGAAATGAGCTGACTGTTTCGGTAACCACTTTGGGAAGTTTGCCTTTCTGTGTCTTATAGGTTTCCTACTCATGTAGCTCTACTAGGCAGTGGCCGTGGTGACATCTGATAGCATGTGGCTGTTGACAGCTCTGGCACATGAAAGACAGGGCCTCTTGAACAGGGTTGTTGGAGGACTTTGCTGTTTGGGCAAATACTTCGGAGAAGGGCTGTTGGTGTGGAGCACTGCTGCCTTGTCTGGGAGCATTAATGCTGCCACTGGGTTCTGCTTATGGAAGAAAGACATTAGGCAGTAAGGGAGTTGCCAAGAGATCTAGCTTGTTTAAACTAAATGTTTCTGAGGCAGCAATGAAGATGGCCATTTTTGCTGGTTCTTCTCCCAGTGAGTGTTTGAAGACTCTTGTTTATAAGAGGCAGAGTATTAAAACATAGCAAATTCTTAAATAATGAGTTAAAAGCAGTTTCGGTCTTTCTGTAGCTTCTTATTTTAAACATGTTTTTCTCTCATTGTTTGTGCAACAGATTTCCAATCAGTATAAGGGAACTGACTGCACAGAAGGAGCAATGAACTGGCAGTACGATACATGTTGAAAAATTTAAAAATTCAAACACAGACTAGTCAAATTCCAGCTGTGCATTGGTGGATGCATACAATACAGTAATTAGCCCATGTAGACAAGGCAAATTGGTAGTCGTTCAAGACAAACCTTGTGCAGGTACTACTAGATCTGTGAAGTGCTTTGCCTTCATTTAAATTTTAGCATACATTGATAAACACATTAAAAATGTCAAATTTTTAGGTGTTGTTCCTGGTAGAAAGAGAGAGAATCAGCCACAATTCTTTGAATGGGAAGTATCATCTGGATTTCAACCTAGTGGATAAACTGAAAGTGTTTAGACAGTCTATAATGAAGTGTTGTTGGCCTCTGGTCTGTAATAAATGCTTCAATTTTATAGTTACAAATCAACTTTACCCATAAAATCTCAAAGGACTTTCTCTACTTAGGAAATCAGCTAGGACTTAGTGTCCATAGCCAGTGTATCCTCATGTATTATCAAAAAAGTAGTGCAGATCTAAGCTTATACAACTCCTACTGATATTAAAAAAAAAAAAAAAATTGGAAGTTTTAATTTCATTTTATCAGTAGTTAGTCCAAAATCTATATTACACAAGGTGCACAAGACTTTTTGTCATCAATAATTGGATTATTGATAGCAAAAAGATTTTGCTGGTGTGAAGCCCAATCCTCAATAAAATTATTTGGTGCGTTTCAGTTCAAGAAGTAGGCCAGTTAATGTGCAAGTCATTCATTTCATTAAACAGTTCTTGTTCAATATTTCTCCATTTTTACTATCATTGTGCACTTATCACTTTATTTCTATATGATTTCAGTCATTGCTTCAGGGGTCTTAGTCGAAATAGAAGTGCAGCACACTCTTACAATAGAAATGCAGTTTGAACATGGATGTAAATCTAATCTGCAAAATTCCTTGTAATGCTTCACTTTCTAAATGCCCTCTGCAACCATTCCCACCACAACTTCAAGAAAGTACCAATTCTTTCTGAATGCCCCAATATAGTCCTGCTCTCTTGATCCCAGCAGAATTTTGAGGAAAACATGGATTCACCTATTGTCGTGGAGGTTAAATCCTGTCCACGTTTAAGGAAACCCTCTTGGACTGATCTCTGCTCTGCACTTGTTTCATTTGATTTATCTTCTGTTGTTCGTAGTTTCACTGATCACTTTCTTATTACTTTTACACTTCCATCCATTTCAGTTTTGTACTCCTTCCTGAGTGATTTCTTATACTGCCCCTGCCACATGCTCCCACCTGATGAATTGTCTGCTCAAACTGTTGATCTTGACCTGGCATGGTCTCTTCCACAGAAAATAAATGATGCCACACAGACATATAATGATGCCTTAATAAACATCCCAGGTACATTCGCTCCTCTGCAGAAGTGCAGAGCTTGAAAGTTGGTGTCCCAAATCCGTGCTGATGCCTGGGAGGCAGTGAAATGAAAGAGGTGGGAATCAGAACAAAAATGGAGAGGTTTTGCTCTTTGTGTATACTTAACCACACCTGAAAATTCCCTGGACCATTTTTCCAAGCTCTTGTCTACATTTACACTTGTGATTACTAGAGACAGAAATAAATACATTTTCATTCTTTAAACATTTTAAATGGCACTTTTTTTAATAGCTTTTTTTTATATTTAGGCTTGCCTGCAGCAGCAATTCATTTTTCAGAAAGTCATTATTATGAGTAATTTGATAGAGGTCAGATGCCCTCTGTTGCTTTTCCTTCCGATTCTGAGTGAGGCCCCAGAAAAAAAAGAAATGCAGGGAAGTTTACAAAGTTTTTTCTTCTCTTGCAGAGTTGGATAGCAGAGACAGTGAAGCCACTCTTTCAGCTCTTTCAGGATTTTAGCATCTGGATTTTTGATCCACTGGACTGTTTAGTGAATTCGTGCAGGCCTTAAATCCAGTTATGGTGGCTATAATATATAGCTTTTTTGTACCCGGTGAGGTTCCTCACTTCAGCAGTGGTTACATCATGATACCTGTGCTGAAGAAGTCGTTTCTGTCAGTAAGTGACCTTTCTGATTATTGGATTTTTTTACCATAACTCATAGTTGTTATTTCGTGCTGAGGTTCAGGAAAAGCTGATCCTCTGCAGCTGCAGCCTCCTGTTGTTGCTGCCTGTTTTTTTATGCTTTGTCCCATATGATAAATTTCAGTTATCACTTAGGACAGGGCAGGAATGCAACACTGAGACTCTGGTGATTATGACCTGTAAATGATCTGTGTACTGGCCCTGGATCTAAGTCCCTCCTTGGATCATTTGAGACACAGTTTAAAAGAACACAGCTTAATATTTGTGTTTCAGTCATTTTTCTTTTCTTTTTTCTTTGAAATTTTTGTTATTTTAATATTCTTGATGGATACTTGGAAATGATATTTATTTTCCATATCAGTTGGAAACTTCTCCTTTTGACATGGATTGATTTGTTTTGCACAAGTTTCTTGCAGAATGGAAGCAACAGTACTAATTTTATTACTGATAATTGTTGGTATTCTTACTATTAATAGGCGTTCGTATCTGCAAGGAAAGAGTAGGGTAGCATCCCAGATTGTCTGGAAAGAGAAAGGAAAGCAGTGGAGGTTATCAAAACCGGGGGCTTTTTGGGGCAGGAAGACTTTTGTTCCATGTTGGTAAAAGATTTTTGTAGGGCAGTATTGGTGTTGAGGGCAGAACCTTAATAAATTTACAATGGTAATAATAAAGGTGCAGTATATTTGCCTCGTCTGTTAAAAGAGTGATATGATCCCCCCAAAACTTTGGGTAAAAATGATTGCAAGTTGGTGCTACCAAAGCCAGCACCTGCGGTCATGCCTCTAGCAGAGGCAGTATGTCAATCAGGACCTTAAAAGAAGTTATCTCCATCTTTGAAACCAATTTCAGAGGATCGTAGATGGATTCTTACCACAGTCGCTGCAGCCTTCTCCCCGCTGATGGTAATGAGAGGGGGAAAGCAGGATGAGGCCCTCTGTGTGCCCCCTCCTTGGGTAGAGAAACGTCCAAACGTTATGTAGGTGGCTGCATACACATTGTATGTATTAAATACCTTTTTGGGTGCCTTGTTTAGGTACCCTGCACTCTGACAGCAGGGTAAGGGGTATGGAAGAAACCTGTGTGCTAGAATTAGTAGGCAATCCCTCTCTGACCTGGGCTGGGTCAGTACCAGGAGGAGGAAGGGCTTCTCTTCAGTGAAGCTTCATTACCTATGGACTGTTCTTTTCCACAGCATGGATTGTATTTTGGCTGTTGTATGTGAATCAGGAACGGCGTCGTGCATGTACAGACTGTGTGTTTGAAGGAGATGTTTTGACCTTTCTCATCTCTGACTGGTGTTGCAAAGATGGAGTGATGTAGAACAGAGATTTTGTGACAGAGTAATAATAAGAAAGAATCTGACTGCCAGTTGCTCATTACTGGATCTCTTTTAAATGCCAGAACCTTCTATATTTGCCTTCAAACAACACTGAGCACCTAAATCACCATAGTAAACAGATATAGAAAGAGACAGAAAGGTTAAAAGTGTACTCATAATCTCTTGCTTTTCCTCCTAAACATGTTTGATAGCAATATTGTTTCTTAAAAACAATATGACCTCATTTGTAAAGCAATATTCATGCTAAACTAGTCAGCTGTTAAATATACCCGGCACTGTGCATTATGATGAAGCTAAACCAGAATTTCAATTATTTTCTGGACACATTTAAAATTATAATACTTTACTGGGTTAGTGTTATAGTTCATCCAAATTACTCACAAACTATCATATCAATCTCTTGCAACTGCTTATTGCTTACATATCTGAGAAGTTAGTCGAAGTAAGATGCTGTCTGGGGTAATGACCTTCATGCTGGCTTAGTGCTTTGATGGTTATGTGGCTATAAGTGCAGGGATGTCTAATGGTCAAAAGTCAACGTTTGTTGGCCATAATATTTGTCACAAAAGAAACAGACTATTCATTTGGACCAACATTTGCAACAGTATGTTCCTGAAAGGAAAATAAAGAGGGAAATAAAACACTTGATGATCTGTGTATTCTTCACTAGTGTTCCTTTTATGCTGAAATCCCAGCAAGTGAAAATTCACACTTCAAAATTATTTGCAGTTTTTTATTGCCTGGAATGCAAGATCCAAACAAAGATGAGGAAGATGATGGAGATATATTTCATTATACTGCCGTTTTCTACTTATGTACCTTATCTAAAGAGATGTTAAGAGACAAATGATGTTGCGTCCGTGTTTTAACCAACTATGAGTAAGCAGCATAGATTTATGAATATTACTGGCAAGTATGCCTTAAAGCAGATCTCACTGGAGCTGCAATATGGCTGTGTATCCAAAGGGAAAATCGAAAGGCCCACTGCTCTTTAGACAAATGATAATAATAGTGCAATTTTAAAGCCATGTCAATATTTTTTAAAAGTAGGCTGTAATACTAGGTCCTAGTCAACAAGTTATTGCAAGGAGCTTGCGTTTTGTGCAGCATCTTCAGTTATGCATGAATTCTGCACTTTAATAAATATGGGTAAGAAGTGCTGTTGGCTTCATCTCTACCCATCGCTGGATTGTGATGCTCAATACTCAAGTAGCGCTAGATTTTCAGTTCTCCATACAAGCACAATGCACTTCCCCATGTACTCCTGCAGAAAATGTACAAGAAGTAGCGTTTTGCAGTTCAACGAGCAGAGAGGCTGGGATTTTGAATGAACAGAAAATGGCTGTTCATGGAGGTTATCCATAAAAATATCCATGCTTTGAACTGACCCTGTGTGACTTGTAAGAGGCCACCTCAGCAATCAGTGGCAGATGCCGGAGTTGTGAGAGTTGAGCCTGTGTCTTAGCCCCTTGCTCCGGCAAATTTTCTATGAAAACTGACTCATTTAATCTTTAGTCACATTACTGAAGTCAGGCTGCTATTGTTTATATATTAATAATTGATTATTAAGTAATTATGGCAATATCATCATCGTACCTCTCTTTATGGTAGATAAGCCTATCTACTCTTACTCCAAATGGAACAAGCTTAACATGTTTCTGAGCTTTCTTGAATTGAGGCTTAAATTCTTCTTCATGAGACTAGGTACTCCATTGTATTTAGCCAAGCTGGTCTGTTTTGAATTGGAGAGGCCAAGAAATAAGCAGCCTTTTAAAAATAATAATCAAATAATTTGTCTCTCACATTGTGCTATTCAATGCACTGAACAAGCATCAGTTATTAACAGAAACAGTAATTTCCCACAGTAGCAGACCATACCTAAACACTCCAAAAGAACTGTGTGAAGGGCTAGTACTTCAAGATTTTTACACGTTGAACATAGTAATGGAAAGGAATATGATTATATGGACCTATTTTTAGAATAAGCATTGTGCTTTCACGCACAGAATTCTTCACTCTGATCAAGAGCTTTTCAGGGAAAGTGTTGATGTTTCACTGGTTTATTACATTTAAGGTGTCCAGCTTCAAGTGTATCCAATGTACATTCAAAGCCGGGGCCCAAGTCTTTTCAAGGGGAATATGCTGCCAAGAAATGCTGTCCATGAGATAAGCCATGGGTGGATTCAATAGAAATGAGTCAAAAATTTATTTTTTTAGGATAAAAAGCAAGAGTCCATAAACATAATCCTCATCTTCTTTCTATTTATGCTTGTATTTAATATAAATGTACTTCATTACTGGAGAGCAGTCTTCACGGCCATACAATAGCAAACAAATTCTTCAGAAGCATCTTTAATTATTCATTTGGCTGTACTATATTTTATGCTACTTTTCATAAATGTTAATCTTTATTATTGCCCTACCAGGAAAAAAAAAAACAGAAAGAAAGAAATACCTGTTATTAAATGACCTATCAGGCTGACATGGATAAATGTTGGTAGCTATTTAATTGTTTCCCATCTGCAGTTTTATACAGTTTCTATCAAACTGAAGGGTAATTTTTTTAGTAGCTGCTTATTTTAAATGTACAAAACCCTTGTGTGTAATTCCATTAGCTGCCCTACAGCATTGCAATCTACAGTTTCCCTGAGGCTGTTGTGAAATATTGATGAAATCCTTGCTTTTGTGGCTTCCTCTGATACACTAAACATTTGTCTGATGTTAGTTGAACTTGAATGGATCTGTTCAGAGTTATATCAGTAGTGACTTCAAAGGCTGTAAGGCTGTTACAGTTTTTTTTTACAAACTGAAGTTTCAAAGCCTTACCATGTGGTACTTTAAAAAAACAAAGTTCATATCAAATGAACCAAAGTGCTAGCAATACACTGGTAAGACTCATTACAATTTCAATTTATATAAATATATATATTTTTTGTGGTTCTGGTTGGCAGCTCGTGCCATTTAAAGAAATTTAGAGATGTATTTAGGGGAGCCTAGGATAATGAGAGAGGGAAAAGATAATTCGAAACTTGGATTTTAAATGAGGTAATCTCTAAATTTACAAAGCCACTCTGCTCTTTTCCACAACAATAAATAGGACAAGAGGAAACACAAGAAAGTCAAAGAGAGGCAAAAGTTTCAGACTTGTTTTCATCGGTAAAGTGATTTACATCGGTGCAATTAAAATTACTAATGAGGAAACCATATTTGCTGCTGCTGTATCCCTTTAATTGTTCAGGATCAAAGGGCATTTTGGAAAGGCCCCTGTGTGTCTGTAGTAGCAGGTAAATGCCATGTGTATTGGGGTCACCCCATGATGTTGGGGTGACGTGGTGACTGCCTGATGCCGGTGCAAACCTTTGCCTGCTGGGGACGGACGGGCAGGTGGGACGGCCGGGGCAGAGGCAGGGGGTCTCTGCTGCTCATGCGCAGCAAAGAGCTGTGAAGGTCAAGTTCTTTGCGTTCAAGTGATGCAACGGCTCGTAGCTTTCATTAGAAGCATATTCGTTGAAAATACAATCTGGAGAATGTCAAACACCTTCAGCTGGTTGAAACAATGAAACTGTAAGTTCCAGGGCTTTGTCGGAAATAACAGAGAGAGATGTTTTTAACCAAAGGCAAATTATTCACTTGCACCGTGAGCCCTCATGTAAGGGACTTGAACTGTTGGCTCTGAACGTGGTTACATCCATTTCTGCAACATCTAGCACCTGGCAATTCAGCCGTTCAAACTGACTGAATCCAGAGCAAGGCAAATATGACTGAAATTGCTTTTTTTTTTCATGGTGCAATAACTGGCTATGTAAACAACATCATCCTTAAGGAAAATTATTCAAGAGAAAACTTTATAATAATTCTGTCCCTGCTGCGGACTCTCATCTCAGCAGAGTGCATCAGCCCCCCTCTCTTTTTTCAGTCTTCCTTTTGCTTGGGTTTTTTCCTGTTTTATTATTGGGTTTGCTTCGAGTTTATGGGTCGCTCACAAGCCAGTTCCCTGCACATATGCTTCCAGCCACTGATCATTTTCATTTGACTCATAACTGTGTGGGATGAAATGTACGAAAGACATAATCTGTTCTCCTTTGTGCTGCTAAAAGTCCCACTGAAGCTGGTGGATATTTTACCTTCTTAACCAGTAGGAAATTGGACATTTAATAGAAAACTTTATAATACAGCTCTAATTAGAGTACAACAAAATGAAAGCCCAAAATTGCTTCATTTCAGCATATATAAATAATGGTTATGGCTTCATGGAATTGCCTTTGCGTGTTAAAATTCAGTTATGGCAGAAGCCACTCCAAGTTTCCTTGCTCCTAAGCGGCAGTGGCTTGCAAGCTTGGCACTGCAGAGCCTGCTTCTATCCTCCAGCAGCGGATTGGTGGTGGAGATTTCTTTTGCTACTCTGCAAGAGACAGAAACTCATGTCTTAGTATCAGCTGCTGTAACTGTTTGAAAAACAAAGTTCCAAAAAAGAAGGAGAAAGGGATACTGGGGAAATCTCTCCTTTGAGATGACAAGTTGTTTTGGACACAAAATTCATCACTAGTGTGGTGGTTGAAAATTTCTTACTGAGCCACTGCAAAATGAATTTCTATGTGATGGTAAATAGTGATAGCAGCAAAAGGTGCAAATAATCAAATAAACATCTAAAACCTTACTCTGGATGCACATGGCCTTAGGAATAAATCCCACATTACCAGGATGCTTAGACCAGATGACAGAGGTGCTCCTTCGTCTCCTGCACCCATGATTCAGAGGCAGACACTGTCTGCTCCCTCCATGGCGAGAACGGTAACCTTCCCCTCCATTTTCTTTCCATCTTGGAGAACTTAACATAAAGTTATGTCCCTGGTACAGAAGTTGTTAACACAGTTTAAAAAGCTCTGAAATCATATAATTCACCCTTGCATTACAAATTTCATGTTTTGAGAGTTCTTTCCATGAAACTCCATTGCATTTCCAGAGTGCTGCATTGGGTTTAGTCCTGTTAAATTCCAAAATGCCTTTGATATAAGAATTATGCAACAGAGTGGGGATTTTTTTTCCTTGGTTACCAATTTATCTCTTCAGCTGATTTTCAAACTGGGATAAATCTATAGCTATGAACTTTTACAAAGAGCCAGGTTAAGATTTGTCTTTGGGTAGCTAATATGGTTAGACATTTTTGAGAAAAAGGAATGAGAAGTGGTCATTATCCATTATCTGCATGAAGTATTTCAGAGAAAGAAACAGCTTCTGCCAAACACAAAAAGATGTTTGAGCTGAAGCCAGACAAGAAGGAAACGAGATCACCTTATAGTGCTGTGAGATTGCTCTACTAATGATGTTGTTTCAAGTAAAACTGGAATATATATGTGAAGAAGTGCAGATGGTGCATGGATTTTACATGGATTAGCAGTGTTGTTCTGGACAATGATTCACTGTCCCTTTTCTTGGCAGAAAATAAATTTTCCAGTCTTGGAAAGAAACGTGAGTGTGTGTATGTGTGTGTATATATATATAAAGAAATGTTTCTCTATGAGGAAAAAGAGCAAATTTGAGGGAAAATAGCATCCACTGGTGGAAAAGTTAACAGTCAGAATGAATGCTTTAAAAAAAAAGATGTGTTCACAGTCTACAATTCAAGGTCAGAAGTGATGTATAGCGTGGTGCAAATTACGGGTTAGTCAGGGGTGTGAGGGCCTGAAAGTCAATACTGGATTCATCATTGGGAGATTGGCTCAGCGCTGTCTGCAAAGCAGGGTCAACGCTCCAAGGTGGATATGGATGGAGTTCTAGACCCATAAGTTCAAAGAAGAGTTTTTGCAGGTGTATTAATGGGACCTGCTTTCTTTTAGTTACTCTGTAGAAATATGCTGGAAATATCTAAGAAAACGTTATCTTTTGAAGAATAAAGAATCATCTGTTTATTGCAAACCTTGTCCTAGAAAAGCAGGTTTCTTGAGTTACCATAAATTCAATCACAAAGGCACAGAGGGAAATTTTTAAAAAAGTTAAAACATTTTAGATTTGTATTTATTATTATTATCCATATGATAATATTATCTTTACTGATGTCATGATTTTGACATATACTATCTTGGGATCAATCAGCACTAGAACCAAATACTTTATTTCCATTTAGGAAGCCAGAAATTGCTTCCATTCAATGCTCTGAAGCTCCTGGGTTTTGCCCAGTCCTCAAGACACTGAAATTTCAGTTTCCCACTTCTTCAGGACCGCACATTGCCCATCTCACATCCCTGCCTGGGCCCGTTTAGTTTTGGTGGGAAAAAGTCTCACCTGGGAAAAGGAGGAAGCATTCATCTTGTTATTGAGTTTGGATTTTTTTTTTTTTTTCTGTAAGACAGCTATATATGAGCATCTCAGAGTTTTGGAATGTCAGAATAAGCCTGGAGGAGGACTGGTGGGAAGAGAACAGGTCACTCAACAATTTATTATATGGACATCAGTATGACGTGTAAAATTTATGTTACTTATTACAGACACTGCATTTAAAGCATGTGGGTGTACAGGCTTAAGACACCCTTTACTTATAAAATAAATAATGCGAAGTCCACTTAAATTAATGTTATTTCTGTTAAATAGGAATATCAGTTCATATCAAACTTCATGTCTAATGAAATCTTACTAAAAAACACTGTTGGAAGGACACATGCATCTCTTGTACCCTAGGTTGTCTGCACAGAAGAGGTCTCCACTGTCCTTAAAATGCCTACAGCAATTTAAATCATTTAAATAAACAAAAGTGGTTTTACAAGTAGGATACTGAAATGCTTTTTCAAAGCTGCCCTGAACCCTTAACCGTTAAAATGGAGCTGACTGATGGTTTTGTGAAAATTTGATGGTGGTGCTTTCTAGTAAGTTACTTTTACCACTTTCATAAAATTGTGTCTGTATCTTATACAGACACAAAAAAAGAGGATTTCTCAGCACGAGTTACTCTTCTGTAAAGGTTATAGTAAACATGTCAATGCCTAATTAAGCAGAAAATTTTATCTGTATTGTGGGGGATGTGCAGCTGTCTGGTACTTCTGCTTCTCCTGGTAAATCCTTTTAGAAGGACAAAGGATAACGTGAGGAAGAAACTACTGTATACATCTTCCAAAGGGAAAAATTACCTTCTGGTGAAAAATGGGTTAATAGTATTCAAAGAATTGGTGCTGAAAGGGAGAATTAAATTTGCACCGACCCAAAACTGTGCGAATGCTATTTGTTGTCTGTTTTGTCTGATTCCTTCGCTGGATTCCCTCCGTATTTTTGTTTTGCTGGGTATAATATGCTTGGCACTGAGCTACACCCTGGCAAGGGGCCAGCGTCGCTACCTACGCTGTACAGTATCTCTAACACCGCGAGAACCATGTCAGTCCTGCTCATCGGTTCGCGCTGCTTGTTTAACAAGGTTACTACTCGTGACGTGTAAGAGCTTTTGCCGCCTCCATGTCCCTCTGTTCTCCTTATCCCCCTGAAAAACACACGAGCTCAGAAAGGGGTACAGGGAAAGTACTATCTGCTTATTAGGGAAGAAGTTTATGGAGGAGGAAAAAAAATTTTATTCTTTGTGTTGCCTCTGCGGTTTGCCTCAGTCTGATCATCTGTAAATGGTAATATTTAATAATGTAAAATTTTATAATGTAAACATTAATATTTGCTGCACCCCAACACGCTATGAAAAGGCTTATTTTTTACTATTTAACACTTAATATTTAGCGTCTTTGCTGAAAGCATCTGATGAAGAACATAGTGTTGCTGCTACTTTGTGGTTATAAGACAACTCATGTAGGTTTCTTAGCCCATCCGGAGAGAGAAACACGACTTCTTGCTACTTATACTGCAGCTTCATCCAGCAAACAGTTCCTCTAGTTCTGGTTCATCTCTTTGGCTTGATGGTAAACATGTGTTGGAAGGGGTGAGGTACATGTGCAAATAGACTGAAAAATTGAAACAGATACCTGAAAAAACTGTGGAAGGCTCTGACCATAAGTAAATAAAAATGCTTCTACTTTTCCTGCCCATCCCTTTTGATTTGCTACAAGGATGTCCTTTGTGCAGGAGTGCCACATTCAAAAGAGCAAAATGAGCCAGGTTCTCAAAAAGTGAAAAAATGGGTTTTATCAGAAGATAGGAAGGAATTGGATTTTACACAAGTAACACTTTTAGACTTATTTACCTTGTGTTCTGAGCTTTGAGAGTTACTTCACAATTACAAATACTAGAGTTTTATTTTAATTTTGTGGAGTTATTTTTAAGGGCAGGTTTGATTTGGGGATTTTGGCTTCTCTTTTTTTTCTTTTTTTTACATACTTACCTGGCACAAAAAGCTGAATCTTAAGCAAACTGAGCAAAGTCCTCCTGAGACTGCAGGCAGTCACTAGGGTTAGCAGCACTGCGTTTGCAGCTGGCTCGAAGAGCCCAGCAACATATGTCCCACAAAGACGTGTGCTTCTGAAATCAACATTTAGCTTTGATGAGTGACTGTCAATAACAGTGAATTGTTTCAATATCTGCTTGCATTGTGCACAACAGCTTTGTGGTGGCTGTTAAAAAAATTACACTGGTATTTTGTGAAAACATATCTGAGCCACTCGTTCTGCTCCATCCCTTCTTGTTGGGGTCTGGGAGTGAATTGCTGACTGTGTTGAGTCATTGTGAATTTATCCACTGACTGCAATGAAGCTAGTTCACCCTTAAAAATCCTGTTCTCCCATTCTTCAGTCTGTTTTTAACCAGGTTGTTTGCTGTAACTTAGGGAGAATATAGGCAGATATAAGGCCAGAAAAAAAAAAAAGAAACTGAATTCCTTAATTAATTTTAAAATTTACAGCTCTTCCAGTATCAAGTTTATCTTGTTAATGAAATAGTTAATTTGTCAAAGAAAATCTTACTGGAATTGTTCTGCTTCTCCAGTTTTACAGTTAACTTTGGTCTACCTCTGTCACATCTGAATACTCTTGTGTAACTTCCAAGGGTTCTCACCCTGAAATTTACGTATTTGTTTTTATTGAAGCACAATTTGCTTTTATGGTACACAGTACACTACTTTTATAAACAAAAGAGTTCCACTTATGCCTATTAGTGCTTTCAGATGTTGTATTTTGACATATAAATTATTTGTGTACATTCTAAAGTGCATTTTTAGGTGATGAATGGCAAAAGGTTACTGTACCTAGATGATGCTATGAACCAGGAAGATTATGGCAGTTATTTTTCTTCTGTTCCTTACCAATTCTACCCTTTCTCTCACTGAGGCTAAAAACAATTTGATAGAATTGAAGCTTTTAGTATAAACTTTAAATTCTTACGTGTGAATTTTCCAACTGTCCCATTACAGGACAGTTAGAATTATACTGCCATGACAGGAAAATTATTAACTCAGAATCTCTGACAGTTATAAAGAATTACGATCATCTGCCAATATAATGCAGCAGCCTTCACAAAAAGAGACATCGTTTGGCTTTTTTCGCTTCCAGAACTAGCAGGCAATAAAGTTGTAGATTAAAACAAAGTCTGGTGAAGAAAACACATAGTGAAACTAGAAAGCTTGAACTGTATTATTCTCCTTTAACAAGTTATTTCATATATTGACATTACATTTCAGGTTATGTCCAAGAGGAAGATTTAAAGGAAGAGGAAGATATAAAGGAGGAGGAAGAAGATGATGACGACAACAACTCAACTGCTCAACTCCAGGGCAGCAACGACACTGGCACGGATGAGGAACACGAAGTGGGTCCTGAGCAGAAAGGGAACTTTAGTTACCAGAATTCCCCTGGCAGTCATATATCTAACCAGGATGCAGAAAACGAATCGCTACTAAGTGATAGTAGTGACCACGTGGCAGATATTAAAAGCATTTGCTCTAGAGAGCCACAGGACCCAAAAAACAGTGCCCATCCCAAAGCCCAGAATGAAGCACATGATTGCATGGACAAAATGACAGCGGTCTATGCCAACATACTGTCAGACTCTTACTGGACAGGCTTAGGGCTGGGTTTCAAGTTGTCTAACTCTGAAAAGAGGAGTTGTGACAACAGAAATGGAGGGAACAAAGCCGATTTTGATTGGCACCAAGATGCGCTGTCAAAAAGCTTGCAGCAGAATTTACCTTCCAGACCTGTCTCGAAACCCAACCTATTCAGCTCAGTCCAGCTCTACAGGCAGAGCAGCAAAATGTGTGGAACTGTGTTCACAGGCGCCAGCCGGTTTCGGTGCCGGCAGTGCAGCGCTGCCTACGACACACTGGTAGAACTAACAGTTCACATGAACGAGACAGGTCACTACCAAGATGACAACCATAAAAAGGACAAGCACAGACCTACCAGCTACTCAAAGCCCCGGAAAAGGGCTTTCCAGGACATGGACAAGGAAGATGCACAAAAAGTACTGAAATGTATGTTCTGTGGTGACTCTTTTGATTCCCTTCAAGATCTGAGTGTTCACATGATAAAAACAAAACATTACCAAAAAGTGCCTTTGAAGGAGCCAGTACCAACCATTTCTTCAAAAATGGTCACTCCAGCAAAGAAACGCGTGTTCGATGTTAACAGGCCTTGTTCCCCCGATTCCACAACGGGGTCTTTCTCAGATACTTTTTCTCCTCAGAAGAATGCAAACCTGCAGTTATCATCTAACAACCGCTACGGCTACCAGAATGGCGCCAGCTACACGTGGCAGTTTGAGGCCTGCAAATCCCAGATTTTGAAGTGTATGGAATGTGGAAGTTCCCATGATACCTTGCAGCAGCTCACAACCCACATGATGGTCACTGGCCATTTCTTGAAAGTAACAAGTTCAGCTTCGAAGAAAGGAAAGCAACTTGTTCTGGATCCTTTAGCTGTGGAAAAAATGCAATCACTGTCTGAAGCACCAGCCAATGACGGCCCGGTTTCAAAATCAACCAGTAAATCATCTGCAGAATGCATAGCTCCCACCTCTGAGCTAAAAAAAGAAAGTAAAAAAGATAAAGCTGGTGATGCAAACAAAGATGAGAAAGCAGTAAAAACTGAAGAGTATGAAGACACTCTCCAGAAACCACTGGATCCCACAATGAAATATCAGTACCTCAGAGAAGAAGATCTAGAAGATGGCTCAAAGGGTGGTGGGGACATTCTAAAGTCCTTGGAGAACACTGTCACAACAGCCATCAATAAAGCTCAAAATGGAGCGCCCAGCTGGAGTGCATATCCCAGCATCCATGCAGCTTATCAGCTCTCAGAAGGAGCTAAGCCGTCTTTGCCTGTGGGTTCCCAAGTACTGCAAATCAGGCCAACAATCACCAATAAATTGAGGCCCATAGCTCCAAAGTGGAAGGTCATGCCTCTGGTTCCTATATCAGCAAACGTGGCCCAGTGCACTCAAGTGAAGAAGGAAACTGATGACAAGGAGGAGGTACAAAAGGACTATGCTAAAGAGGGCATCCAAGCTGAGCCTGCCACACTCAGCCAGAGCGAGAGAGAACCTCTCCTCAAATCTGAAGCCTCTGCAGAGCCCAAAAAGACAGAACCGTGTCCCTTGAAAGAAGAAGACAAAATTAAAGAGGACAACGGAAAAGAAAAACCAGTCCTCAAGGAACCAACAGCAGCTTCTCTTAGTAATGGTTGTGCTGCTGCCAACCATTCGTCTGAACTGCCTTGTGTCAACCCTCTGAGTGCACTGCAGTCGGTACTGAATAATCACTTGGGCAAAGCCACTGAGCCTTTACGGCCTCAATCCAACTCCAGCCCCAGCTCTAGCACAATTTCTATGTTCCACAAACCTAATCTAAATATGATGGAGAAGCCAGCTTTGTCTCCTGCTCCAACCCCACCAAAGCCTGCAAGCGTATCCAGGCACTATTTGTTTGAAAACAATGATCAGCCTATTGACCTGACTAAATCCAAAGGCAAGAAAGCTGAGTCAGCTCAAGCACAATCTTGTACTTCTCCACCTCAAAAACATGCTCTGTCTGACATTGCTGACATGGTCAAAGTTCTTCCAAAAGCTACTACACCAAAACCTGCTGCATCTTCAAGGATCCCATCTATGAAATTGGAAATAGATGTCCGACGCTTTGAGGATGTCTCAACAGAAGTCTCCACTCTGCATAAAAGGAAGGGCAGGCAGTCAAATTGGAACCCTCAGCATCTTCTCATTTTGCAAGCTCAGTTTGCTTCCAGCCTCTTCCAGACATCTGAAGGTAAATATTTATTATCAGATCTAGGCCCACAAGAGCGCATGCAGATTTCAAAATTTACTGGACTGTCAATGACCACCATCAGCCATTGGTTGGCAAATGTCAAGTATCAACTTAGGAAAACCGGAGGAACAAAGTTTTTGAAAAACATGGACAAAGGACACCCAGTCTTTTATTGCAGCGACTGTGCATCTCAGTTTCGAACCCCATCTACTTACATTAGCCACTTAGAATCTCACCTAGGTTTCCAAATGAAAGACATGAACAGGCTGGCTGTGGAGCAGCAAACCAAGGTAGAGCAAGAAATCTCCAGAGTTTCAGTTCAAAGATCTCCTGAAACAATAGCTGGAGAAGAGGACACAGACTCTAAGTTCAAATGTAAGTTGTGCTGTCGGACATTTGCGAGCAAACATGCAGTAAAACTTCATCTAAGCAAAACACACAGCAAGTCACCAGAACACCATTCACAATTTGTAGCAGAAGTGGATGAAGAATAACTCTTAAGGTATGCATGCTCTATAGCGAGTTTTAATTTCATCATTTTAAGGAGGATTCTTAAGATATTTGTACTTTCTTAAATGTAGGAAAACAGTATAAAATGCATAATGTACTCTTGCTTCCTTAATCTAATTGTCTGTACATATCCATTTTATAATGTTTTCAAGAAGAGAGCTTGGTAAATGCATAACCACATTGCTCTATATAAAAAAGTTGCTTCGTATTAGTATTTTCAAAATAGTTCTCACTCTCTTTTTCATTTCTAAGAATTAATCGTTTCACATCCTATGCACTTCAATGTGGAATGCAACAACTAAATGCTACTCTTTGCTATAAGAATAGAAAAAGCAGAAAAAAAGCACTGAAAACCAAAAGATTATTACCTCAGTGCACACACACCATTAAATCTGATTTTGTTGGGGGAAAGAAGACAATTCAAATGTCAAATTAGCAAAATCTTAATTATTCCAAGTTTCTCATAATCTCAAACCTGGCCTCAAGAATCTACAAGTGACTCTGAAAAGTTTATATCTAGAAGTTCGGTTATTTTTTTGTTGATATTGGATATTTGATTTTGTAAAATATTTTAATATTTTGCACTTACTTAAACACTTACTTTTGTGAGTGGCCTTTTTTGTCACCGCATCATTTTAATCTAGCTCTCCATCATTCTTTTTTAATCTTTAAGATGCTTGATTATGTTTGGTTTCATGTTGGTGGGAGTGCTAAGTCAATCCATAAACATCACTGTCTTCAGTGCAAGTTTTCGTATAACCTGGGTGGGGGGGGTTAATGCTTAATTGAGGAAGCAGCTAGATTTTTTACAAGCTTAATATTTCAAAGACCTGTTAGTAGGATACTTCTACATTAGTGTTGCTATTTTTTGCTGAAAGGTGCACCAACTGAAGTACTGCCACAACCGATGTTTATTAACATGTAATGTAATATTCAGATGACATACAATTTTTACATTTTTAATTTTACTTGATTCACAAACTTGAATTTTCTTGATTTAAATAAATATGCAGAACATCAACTAAAAGTCCAAATAGAAGTTTTTTGTTCTAACGAGTTTGTTTCCAGCAAGGCTCTTCCAGTCATTCCCGACAATTTCTCCAGCAGACTCAGGCTCCTCTTCTGTTCACAGAGTAATCATGTGCAGATTCAGATTTTCTCCAACATGTTCATTACTTGAATAACATTCAGAAAAATGAATTCGTCAGACGGTCAAAATTAAAGATGTGTTGTGAGTTGTCACTTCCGCCACCTGCTATTGTGGCTATTCCCTGGCTAATTGAGGGTGCAAGCACTTTGAGGATGAATACCCGTTTGTGTGAAGATTTCACATTTGTTTGCTGCAAATATTCATGAAGCTTTAAGACACACGTTCTGTGTACAGAGCCAGCACAAGGACTATGCATCGCTTAAGCCCCGTTAAAAAGGCTACTTTTGAATAATTTAAACCGCTAATCAAAAGGTTACTTTGGGATGGGTAATAGAAGCTATTACTATAGAGTATCAAGTCAGTATTCAAGTGCAATAAGATTTAAGTTTTGCATACATCTTGTTCGTGCTGTCTGCATTTGACTGGATTTATCTGTCCTGCATATTTTAGCCTTCAAAATTCCATTTAACTCAAAAGGAGTTTGTTTTCTAAATAGGGCTAAAGCCTTTAAGTTTCTATTTTGGCACTTTTAACCCAACATTAGAACTCAACAAATCAATGTTCCTTGTTTATCTGACCATTCAAAATCAACATATCTGACAAAATATCAGAAAACGACAAGAGATTGGCTCAGAAGACTATACCATACTTTGTTTCCTTCCCCACCAGTTAATGATTATTAAGACTCTGACATTCATAGTTTTCACACAAGAGATATCAGAGCAAACCAATAATTTGGGTACTATCAAACAAAAGCTGTCTGCCAAATATATTAATATAACAGATATTTTGGCACATTCATGGCTTAATACATGACAAATGTTTCAGATTTGGTCTTAAAAGCACCGTGTTATTACTAAGAGGCAAACCAAACACCCACCTTTATAAACATGTTACTATTTCTGAGGATTTGGGGAACAAATACAAAGGAAAAAAAAGATCTCCAAGGAAAAAAAGTGGTTTCTGCATTGTAATAACCTGCACAGACACATCGCGGGTATTATTCAGGTGATATGTAACTACATAAATAAGGTACTGTCCTTCCTGCCTTTGGGTACTGAGAAATTGCTGTCCTCTTAATACTCATCCATTTCTAATTTATATCAAGATGCAGGTTGTATCTTACCTTTGAAAAAATATATTTAAATTGCAATGACAGACTGATAGCACTGTTATCTGGAACTATAATTTTAGTTGGTATGCATGATAGCACAAATTGTATGAAATGATGGGGTATTTTGGATAGCATTGTAAAGATTTTATTATAGTTTTGGAGCCGTAAGCCTACTGAAGTTCTGACTATGTTAGACTTGTCGAGGCCAGAGTTTGTTCGTATGCTTTCTTCCAGAGATCTGCAAGGAGACTAAATCAAAAAGCAGGGATTTTCAGAGTTTACTTATTCTTACCATGTTATTTTTAAGATTCAGTATACATTTGAATAATATCATAGAGGGGAGCACAGTACTTAGGAAATATAAAGCGCACTGAAATTCTTAAAACACGCACATGCATTTGCATTTAATTCTTCTAGGCAATATTGTAGTGAAATAGAAATAAAAATAGATAAAATATATGGAAATAAATGGAAATAAAACCATGGAAAGAGTACTCGAACTATAGAAATACATTAAATACTTTCCATATTTTAATGAAATTTACTATTAAAGGTTATATTTTAAAATTTTAGCTATCATTAAAAATATAAATTAATAATCTGGGTTAGTACTGTAGAAAATGTGCTATGTATGTGGATTTATTTTTAAGACCTCTGTGAGGCTGTTTATAAGAAACTTACTATAAATTCTTCTTAAATGTAAAGACATATGTATCTGTTTTATATTCATCTTTAGTGTTTTCTTGAATTCTTCTAACTGATATGGGTTTAGTGATATAATATAAAGTTATGTGTAACATACAACAATCAGATGTTTCTATTCTTTCATTTAACTCACTTCAAATTTGGTTTTATTGCTATTCTTCAAAGAAAACCCATGAACATTACAGAACGTGGCTTTAATTAGAAGTAATTTGTATGTTGACTTATACCTTTGAAGAACATTTGTTCATTTTTTCAACTAAATTAGAATTTTTATGTTGTCCTGAGAAAAAAAAAAGACAAGGCAGAATTGTATTTCTCCCTTTAAAGTCAGGTGAGATTGGCTATAAACTGGTCCATAACTGAGGCTATCTGTGGTCTTATCTACAACTTTTTATAGAAATAAGTCTCTATAGAGCCAAATTTACCAACTTGATTGGGGAGATTTCTTTTTCAAAGGATCCTGATAAGTAAATAAGCAGCTACCTGAGATGAACTAATTTGAAAGTAAGGCTGCTGCAAAACAAAAAAAATGAGTCATAATGATAAACAGTTTTTCTCTCTGTTTCCTCCTTTGTCTTTTTTTAACCATCAAGTTTAAAGCTTCTACAGTGCTTTTTTTCTACTTTATAGGAGACAACTGACATTCTGTGGTAAATGGAAGAAAGAGCAGAGCAGAACTGAAAATCCTCTAATGCACTGACACTAACTTGCCCTCTATTGTTGAAAATGAGCAGGCAATCATGATTGTTCATCAAATGGCTCCTAATGCAGTTAAAGCATTCAGCTATAATTTCTCCTTGCATTTATAATTACTGTCATAGACTGCACACCTCAGTGAGCAGATTAAAGCTATAAACTATTTAGCCGTAGCTTTAAGATGAGGAACTTGATTTGTCTGGCAGCAGTTATTTGTTAGAGAGCTTGACACTTCACATAAAAATGACTCAACTTGATGAAGAACAATGCAGTTTAAGCAATGCAGTGATTTTAAATCAGTCATTATACCACGCCCTGTAAGAATTGCAAAGCAATTTGTTAAATGATATATAGGACACGTAGATAACAGTATGTGTTAAGTATACCAAAATAGAAGATATTTTTTTCCTCTGGGGATTTTAGTTTCTCATTCCTCTGAAACAGTAGGAGCTGCTCTGAACATCATGTTCCACTATTAGCCAATATTGGTGTTACATGGACAAGGACAATTGCATGAATTAGTAGTCCAAAACTAAATTTTAGAGAATTTATCTTGCTCTTCATCTTTCATTTCTTCTTAGCAACAAACATTAGAAACCGACACACCTTTTCAAAAGAATCAGACATGCTGGGACACAGCTGCCTGAGTTGTGTCCACCATGATTTTGTAAGCAGAATTTACCAACAAAACTGAGGGTTCTCACCACTTCGTCAGCCAGGAAGTGAGGGTTCATTGCGATGAAAGCCTTGATTATTCAGTTCAAATGAGACTTTTCTGAGAACAACTTGTTGGAAAATGATGACTTCTCAATGATAAAAAAATATCTGTGGGGAAATCCCATTTTAAAATAGACTTTTCTTAGGATGAACTGGGTCAAATTGCTGAGCACCATGAAGGAGAGGAGACAGGAGAATAGGAACAGGTTGGTCTTTCTGCTGTCTGGAGGAGAAACACAGAGCCCATCCTCAGCAAGGAACTACCTCCAAGCCATCATTCCTCCCTCAAAATAATCCTGTTCTGGTGAAGCCTCAGTTCCCCTAATCCTTTGAGATTTATCACTGTTTCACCTAGTGGTCGATCAGGATATTTTTTTCAATTTAACATTTTTAAATCTTAAACATTTTCCCGGATAGCATTTTTCCAGTCTAGCAGTATTTCTTGTAAAACCAATAATACTGTGTTCTTGGCTTCCCTGAGAGCAGGGCCAGGCCAGATGATACCTCAGAGTGTGTCAGCACAGATATATCAGTGCAGATTTACTTGCTTTTTATGAATACTACAGGTTGCTATTAAGATCGGTACTATTTAACATTGCATTAATGCATCCAACGCACTAGGTCAACCCACATTGTTTCTAGGCTCTGTATAAGCATGCTGTATATGACAGTTCCTGCCCCCAAAAGGCAGGAAGTATTCTGCTCACAAAGGAACAGCAACTTTTAAGTATTTTGACCAGATTTTAACTGACCTTGAATAGCACCTACCTCCTCAGATATTCAGTATTCATAAGTATATCAAAATCTTGCCTTCTCTAGCTGCATCTGATATTATTAAATGCTACAGCCTTCATAGAGAACATTTTTTCCCAATGAGATTTCAAAGGCAGGGTGTCTGAGTCTTATTTATACATTTTTACACCTCGGCAATCAAATTGCAAAGATCAATAACAAAAGGGAAAGACATGAGCGGTATCCAGCCCTCAAAAGCACCTTTCAATAAAAATGATGTAATTTAGGAGGATGATCACTCAGTGCAAATATGATGGAGCACAGATGGAAAATGAGGAACATTATAATATGGCTTTATGGGAGGAGGAAAAGAGGAAGAGATTTTTCACTATTTATTGGGATAATGAACAGATAATTCATGATTATTAAGCTGTAGTCTTCAGGCCTCATTCTGCCATCTCTCCCCATCTCCGTGGTTCAGAACTGGCTCTGTTTGTGCATCTAGGCAGGGTCCATTGGCTGGGGAAGGATCAGGCCTTTACAGTGGTTTTCACACGTCAGCGGAGTCTCTCAGCATTTACACGAGCGCTGCTCCAACTCAGGACCCTGCCTGTGAGAAGAGGAATGAGGTAGAACAAGCAACGCGCAGCGCAGAGCTGATACCCTAATTCTGACGGTGTTTCTTTTTCAAGAAACGTCTCAACGTCTCACCTTCAGGAAAGGGGCAGCAGATCCTGGGTTTCCAGCCTGTGATAACATTAAGACACGGCACCAGGTAGCAAGATCAGAGTCCCCAAGAGAGCCAAAGGGACTGATGCTCGTCCTGCCACCTCCCTGTGTCTGGAGAATCGTGTTTTCCCAAGAGCCAGAGCTGGCCAAGCCCTTGAAGGTGTGAGGTGGCAGGAAAGGCTTCCTACACTCAAGTTTGCGAGAGGGATCCTGCTGTGGGGTGCAGCGTTGGCTCTGTCAGCTCTCCTTCCTGGCAGATGGACAGACAGGATGGCCACGGGGCATGGCAGGACCGGGCAGCCAAGAGAAGGGCACATCGGTGGTCGGAGACAGAGGGAACAGCAGTGGCTTGCTGGAGCGGAGGGAAGGAAGGAGACATGGGGCCAGGAGGGGACTTGTTCGTCATAGTAAATTTACACAATCCCTTTATTAAAACAAAACAGTTCCTCCTCACCTCCAAAATCCCTCCCTGCCAGCACTCGGCACCAGCTTTTCTGCCAGGGGTCAGCACATGCAGGAGTGGGGGAGGGAAGGATGGGGGAGTGGAGGAGGTTGTCATGTCTAATGAATACCCTGAATGTATCGAGATATATATTTTTTTCATTTCAGAAAAGGTTCCATTAAGAGAGAGACAGCCCTAACATGTGCTTTGGCCCCTCATCAGATTTATGAGTATTTGCTCTGCTCTTTAATAGGAAACTCTGCAGCAACTGCCACCTTGCCTGCTCTCCCTGAGATACACAGTGGCTTCTCGGGGAAATGCACTTCATTATTAATGTGAATTTGTACGTTTTTATGACACTGCTTGGGGGAAGGGGCAGGCAGAGATTTCCTGGTGATAAATGCTCATTTCTAACCATTTGTTGTCCCAGACAATCGAAGAACAATGATAAACATTGTTATAGAAAGTGGAGGGTGCCGCGGTGACATTTTTGAAGGGAAAGGAGAGGTGGCTAGAGTGGCTTTGATGTGGTTGTTTCCCTCCACTCCACCTCCTCCAGCAGCTGTGTCAGACCAAGTGACAGGGTGGTCTGTGCGGTGGCAGCCGCTGCCTCCCCTTGCCCGCCTTTCCTGAGGCCAGCCAAGACCCTTCGCTCACTGCTTGCGACAGTGGAGGGGGTGCAGATGAAGGAGACGGAGTTCGTCCTTTGGGAAGCCTGCAGGGTGCTGCAGGGCATCACAGACCTCGAAGCAGAGTGAATGGATGCTCAGAGTCCCCGTGCCCCTCTGCCCCAGCAGTCTCTTTTCTATTTATTATCAAGTGACCGGCACGGAAACTCTACGCACACAGCAGCAGCTGTGAGGCCAAGCAGGCCAGGAAGAGAAAGGCGAGGGTATGGTGCCGTGGTTTACCAGGGCGTTCTCAGCATCCTCCCATTTCCCTTTCTACCACCATGCTCAGCCATGATTAACACAACCACGCAAGAACTCCAGGAGGTGATGAAAACGGTGGGTTTAGGCTGCATTGGAGAACCAAGAAAGTTCAGCCTTCAAGCTCACCCAAAATAGAGGGATCGTGAAGGCCATGACCTCTATGTGCTCTTTTGTTCCCCTCTTCTGCCTTTCCCAGTAGTGCTCTGCACCATCTGGTGAAGGTCAGGGTCACGTTACGCTGTGCCACACAGTCCCTCCAGCTCCAAAAGCCCCGGTGCTTGAGGGAGCTTCCCTGGCCCCCGTTGGGATATTTGCTCTCTGCGTCACTGCCAGGCTGAGCTTCCTCCGTGCTGTGCAGCCTGTAGCCTCCAGCTATAAGTGAACGATTGCCATGTTTTGTGTTCATATTCTATTCCCTCGCCCTAAATATGCACAATCCTTTGTAACAGGAGATGTGCCCGACAGCTGAACAGTGCTAATACTTTCTTTATGACATCTTTCTGCTCTTCTCGTAAAGCTGAATAGTGGTGAGGTAAGAGCAGGCATACAGGGCTGGGTCAAAGGTCGGTTGTGTCCATCCTATCTTCATAAGAACAGGACATACGTGTGGTGCCGTTCCTGTGCACTCTCCCCACCTCCAGATTTACAGTTCAGGAACTTCTTCAGCAGGAGGAAGTTATCTTCCCCTGCTCCCAGAGCTGCAGGGAACAGGCAAGAGGCCTTCCTGATATCTGCAGAAATTTGGGCACAACTGTGAGGCTTCGTGGGGTGAGCTCTGGAGGTGCCCCATCCCAAGGCAGGGAGCAGAAGATGTACAAACCAGCCCATTGTGGTCAGACCGGTGCCGAGCCTTCATGCTTGCTGCTTGCACACACCTGGAAGGAATGAGTCGCACCCAGCGTGCAGAAGGGATATCAAGCCCCCCAACCTAAGGGCATTACACTTTATTCCATTCTCTATTCTGGGATTTTCCCATGATGTGATAAAAATGCCACCCTCAAAAGATTTGTCTTACAACTGTATGCAGAGCAGGACTCGCAGTCTTACTGCAGAGCTTATACTAGCGTGGACCACTAATTCAGAGGAGGCAAAACTGCTTGTTCTGCTGTGCATGGATAGTACTAGTTTGATCCCTTCTGGGCTTGCTTTCAGCTTTTCTAAACCTCCGCAGCATTCTGTCTGCAGACAAAAGTGTTTTTCCCATCTCTTGTCGGAGAACTGTTGAAATTTCAAATGTGAAACTGCTGTTTTCATAGTCATTTAATGAAAACTCACAAGCGCTCCCTGTTTCTGAAAACCCCAAGGTTTATACCATGAGCCACGCAGATTACCTGAAGTTCTCTATCTCAATACCTGTTAACCAATACCCTGGTGTAGTGCGCAGCTGCCGGTAGGTATCTCCATTACACAGCTCCACCTTTGCACTTGTCTCTTATTTCACGCCAAGACTTAGAAGAACCTTTCTGCCCAGTTCCCTGTCTCTGCCCTCTGCCACTCTCCATGCAATCCCTCTACAGTCTCCCCATATCCACAGGTGCATCAGTGCCCCAAGCACAACAGTGGCTACACAACACCAACTGTATTTCTGGGGGAACAAGGCAAGCTACTGGCACTGATCACTGGTGGGACTGTGTCCTCACGGCTACCAACTTTCTTTACAGGGTCATGAAAAAGACTGTCGTTGCCTTTTGCCCACCAATTGATCTACATCCCAAGGGACATCACAGAAGAGGAGTCCCTCTGAGATATAACAATACTGTGGCCCGTTTCTGCCTATGTTCATGTGAAGTGGACGTTCTGCTGTTCCACTGGAGAAGGGCAAACTTAATGCTTCCTTCATGCTGGCTCAGCTCAGGGGCAAACAGCTGCATGGGGATAAGTCTTCACTGAAGCTCACCCTAGACTAGCCATACACAGACAGATAGGCTGTGCGTGGGCTTCCAGCTCAGTAATTCACTTCCCTCCGTAATCCTATGGAGCCCTAATCTGTTGGCCTTGGTTTTTTACAGTGTGAGACCCAGGTTTGTCATTCAGGGAAAAGATGATGGGGGAGGTAATTCTGTTTATTTGATCAGTGTTTTTTTAAAACATTGTCTGTGCTCCCAGGAATTATGTGGTGGCCTTCTTCTATAAATCACAAAAGCACACAAAAGAAATAACTCTCAGTACTTTTCCAAAGAGATTAGGGTGAAAGTTCCTACACTCGTATTTCATGTCTGGAAAAAAATATCAAGAGTGATAAGTATAGCCAAAAAGAGTGTAAAAGCACACCCTGTCATTTGTTTTCCATGTGCCATATGTTTTCTGAATCCTGCACCTCCCACATACAAATTGCATGCAATAATGTGGGGTGCACACATTACTCAGGATTATTTAGTTAAGCTCTGCTAATATAGAGGGAATTAACTTAGATAAAGTCAAGCCACTGTGCTTTGTTTTGGTTTTTTGCTTATTCTGGATTCATAGAGTAGAAAATTAAAGATCCCACTGTGCCAGGCTTCATGTCATTTGGTTTTAATTTAATTCATCTCTTCGATTCTCCCTGTTTCTCCTTCTCTTTGAGTATCATCGGTAGGTGGTCCAAGCATCAACCAGAAGATTTACTGGCAAGGCTAAATGTATGAACACTATGAACACATTGTTTTTCCGATATGATTTAATGACCTTTTTGGCATTCCCATAGCTGTTGAAATCTTCCATAATAATTCCCTTTGGCAGCCAAAGCTCCTGTTGATCAGGTGAAAGCTGATGCAAATGTCAAATGTCAATAAATTTGTAATCCATAAATGTAGTACTTGGTGTTGGAGTAAGACAGGGTTAACCAGAGTGCAGCAGGAGACACCTAGGATATGAGCTATATCTTCTTATTGTGAACAGAAAACAGACAGGAAAGAAATGCCACCTCCAAAACCTCTCCACAGCCAAGTTTTTTTCCTCCTCCATCCTCCCTATTCTCCCTGCGTGTTTTCTGAATTGCTGAGCTTTGACAAAAGAGGGGTTTACGGCCTGCATTTGGCAGAGCAAGTCTGGTGATGCAGGTTCTGTCCCTTGTTCGGCTTTTGACTCATCGTGTGAGGTTGCGATTTAACTTCTGTGTTTCTAAAGGAGCTCTTTACAGTTCAGAGGTTTCAGAGGCTTCAGCGTTTGATCCTGGAAATGATTAGTTATGCAAGATATTCCAGTAAATTAACAAGACCACTTATATAACTTAGGTGTTGCAGGAATGAGTCATGACTCATTTATAGTTTTAAGATGCTTGGAAAGGGCGAGCCATGTATGAAGCCTGGTTTTATATACAATAAAGACATAAGAACAATCACATAATTTCCCAGGAGATTTTCTTAAGGGCCCTCCACTTTGACCTTTGACTCTGAAAAGCTCCAGTTTGTTTGACATTGAAAAAAAGCAAATGTGTGAATACAGTGCCATGAGCATTTGCACTTTGAACATGCTGGGGCTGAACACAGCTGAACTGGAAAAGGCTGCAACAGCTAATGTACTGGGAAAATATAACAGAGGCATTTACTTAATAACTCAAGTAATTCCTTTAGCTCACCTTGTAGAGATTTAACCTTTGAATGAGAGAGTCCCTAGTTCAAAATCCCATGTCTCCTCTGTCCTCATGTTAATTTTTAAATTATATATCATTGTTGAGAGGCCCTTGTGTTGAGCATTACAGGTTATTTTTCATGTCTAAAACGGGGAATTATAACTGAACATTAGCTACTGGCTATAAATCACACGGAACAAAGTGGCATCTGCATCTACTCAGTAACAAGAGTGGGAGAATTGTAACTTACTTAAAACAAGACAGGAAAGAGGACACAAATGGAGTGGCAGAGATAATTGTGACTTGAGAACACTAACGCTTCTTCCAGCTGGGCGATGCTCTGGGCTTCCGTTCTCTGGAGCTCTGCACAACCAGTGTTCTAAGTGCACAGTCACAGCAGGAGCTCGGTCACTCCGGAAGGCAAAGGCGGAGCTGGGAGCTATTTCCCCCCACCCCGCGATGCCACCCACCATGCTGTGCTCACGCCGGGCTGGGGCTGGGGCAGGGAGAGCCTTTTCACAGCCTGGAGATAGCACATGTCTCTTGCTCACTCCCCATCTCCATCCTCCATCAGCAGGCATGAGCGAGTCGTAACCACATTCCCTCTCCCTGGGATATGTTTTTATTTCTAATGGTAGCTAAAGCCTAGGTAAGGAGGAGGCAGCAAAAGGCTGTTAACAGAGCAATTATCAAGGCTGCTGGGTACGGGCTGCCCAGCTCCTTCTCTGCTGCTCGGCTCAGCAGGCAGGAAACGCCGCTGCTCCTGTGCCTTTCTGAACAGCCCACTGATGATACAGCGTTATCATAAAAGACAACAAAATAAGCCTAAACTTCTGGCTGAGCCTGGCCTGCTTCTCGCATTTCTCTTTGATGGCNTTTTTTTTTTTTTTTTCCCACTTTCCTCACTTTTGAGAAAGCTTCCATGATCTCTGGTGTCCTCTTTGGGGCAAGCAAGATCTACCTGTTGCCCTGTGTCACTGGAAAGTATTTGGTCTCTTTCTAAGACAGAGAACATCTTGAACTCTGTACAGCACCTTGCACAGTTTGGTCTTGTGTCTGCTATTGGATTTGGACCCTAATGCATCAATAGCTTAAATTTAAAAAAAGCCATCTACACACGTTTCAGCCTAAGATGCCAGGGTTCACCCAGGGTGCTTGTTGCTACCTGTCTGTTCAGATATTCCTCATTTTGGGGGAACAGCTTTGTGTGTACAGCACCAGCCACGGGAGCTGCTTAACAAACTACCTGAACCTAATGTAGCCAGGGACTTAGGATTAGTTCTCCCTGCAATCCAGGTCTCTTCTTAATAAAAGCACAGACCTCCATAAAGAGATTTTACTGAAATTAAAGCTTTATGTTTCTTTCTTAATAGACAATAAAGAAAGTAGTTTTTACATTTAGGTCAGGTCAGCATCCTGGCAGGAGGCATTTGCTCGGGAGCTGCCACCAGGACAGGGGTACCAGGACACCTCCTGCTGCTGCCCGGTGAAGGTGACCTGCTGATTGACACAAGGGTCTTTTTCTGCTCCCTTACTCAGTGTCCCAATCTGGCAAGTGGGCGCAGTGTTTCCAGGATTAAATTCCATAGTCAATACTCTGTGTCCCTCACAGCTTCCTAACAAAGCCTGGCCTGGCTCCAGCACTCCATAGCCACGCAGCAGGCTCAGAGGCAGCGGTCCCCGAGCAGTAGGTTTTGTTCTGTTTGCCCAGTGGCAAGCACAACAGGTTCCTGGTCCAGGACTAGTCTCTGAGTAACAGTAATTGTAATAGGTGCTCTGCTGATTAGAGGCAAACTTAAGAACATTCTTAAAAGCTTTGCAGAACAGAGACCTATGTGCTATGTATTTATTAGGCTGTTCGGCAGTAATTCAGAGAGCTGAGAATTGTTGAGGGCTTGGTCTGTCTAATTGTGTGTCTAAATCATAGTTTCACCGTGATTCAGAGGTACTAACATTACAGTCTGCACAGAATGGCTTAGGTTATATGGTCAGATTCTTGCAGATGGTCAGTTTGTATCATAAAATTTAAAATTACAACTTGCACCATAAAGCTACTGCCTCAAATTTATTATATATTGCAGCACAACAAGCAAATTAATACTAGATGCAGTATATGCCCAGACATTAATGTGAGCAGAGGATGAAATATTCTCCTCCTGGCTCATTGGTACATGTTCCCTTTAGAGCAGAATTGAATTGCCAGAATCACCAAAGAAGAGGAAGTCACCAGGAGCGCAGTCCTGCACGGTGCTGGGCTCCTGGCTCCGGGGGCACGGGAAGGACATCCCACACCTTGCGGCATGAGGCCCCAGGGCTTCTGAACTTGCAGTTCTGCTCTGTGCATCGTGCATGCCAGAGCTGAGCTCTCAGCAAAATCTTTTTATTATTCGTCATAAAGAATCACAGCCATGAAGAGCGAACTAGGGAAGGAGAGCGGGAACAGGCAGGCACTCTCCCTTGGACCGGTGTAAATCAGGAGTAACTCCACTGCAAGTCCGCGGGATTATGTTGCTGTCACTCGGACATCAGACCAGAAACAACCCCTTTACCTGCAATAGATGAGTGAAATATCTTACCACTGTGTGTCCAGGAGCCTGCTAAGCTTCTTGCAGAGTTGCTGTCAGTATGCCCAGGGCAGAAGCATATTTTTTTTCTTACTGTTGTACATAAGGGCTCTGCTGCAGCCGACAACATGAAATGTGTTAGTTCGGTTTGTTCAAAATGGAGTGTTTTTGTTAAGTGTTGCCTCTTTGATGTTGCGCTGCCATCTCCATCTTTGTCATCATTGCCCATCTTTTTCAATCTAATGAACTCAAACCATCAGTGCAACTTAAGTTCGGCTGTCTGTTCTTGCATAGTTAATATTAAAAATGTACTAACAGTGTGGCTGCGAAATCAAATTATGCACATAAATATGCTGGCATAGCAGAGGAGGCGGCAGAAGCTGAAGTTAGCAACATTGATGCCAGTTCACATTTGCAAATCAACCGTCAATCTGTCATTAAACATGTTATCAAATGATGATAAGTGTATGCTTCTTGCTTGCATTGGCGCGCTTATTCCCGATGTTGATGTGCATTAATGGGATAATGTGCATTAACATAGTCTTGCTTGGATGAACACAAAACATTTTTTATCCATCTCAGTTTGTTTCCCCCTGTGGCCCCCAAGTAAGTGTTTTGTGTTATCAAATTGCCAAAAAATGGGAAAACACATTACTTTTAATTAGCAAAATTTTGAGTCATTATTTTTTTTTTTAATTTTTTTCCAGACTATCTCCTGTGTGTTGTCAGTCGAGGTGGGAGGGGAACACAAAAAAACATTCCACCACCTTCTTTAAGTAAAACGATTAATGTCAGAAACTCAGAGACTGACAATTATGTGCTGTCTTAATGCACTGGCCTTTCATCTGCAGTCCTTGCTTTTGACACGAGTGATGGTTTCAGTTCAGCGATATGAAAGGCAGGAAAGGAAACGATCTCAGGCATTCCCAGCCCATTTTGTGGTGCCTCACTCAGACATGGCAAGCAGTCCTTGAGCTGGCTTCATTTAACAGTTTTGCACATGAGCCGGCAACAGCTATACCTAGAGATTAAACAAAAAGCTGAAGAAGAGCGTGGCTGCTCTGGGAGGGAACTGAGTTTCTGAAGGAACTTCCCATGCATTTGCCGGACTCTGTTATCCCCTCCCACAAGATGCTGCAGTCAGGGCTCCACTCACGGTACATGCTGCCGATAAAATTCCAGGGAAATAAGAAACCCACCCTCATTGGAAAGAACAAAAAGTGACCGAAGGAATAAAGCTGACAAAAGGGGCTGATTATCACCCCACAGTAGACCAAGTGCCTGCCCAACTCGCAGGCTCTGCCCCGCAGCACCCAGGATGTGCGGGCTCAGCTCATCGGCTGCCCAGGGAAGGCTCCATTGCCCTGGAATTGATTTGAACAAATATAAATAATAGTGGTTTTGTTTATTGCTTCTATTTAAAGTTGAGTTGTTTACCCAGCTTTTGGAAAAAGTTGAGGTGGAACTGAACCAAAAGCATCTTTCACACTTACGGGACTTCAAGGTTTTCAAACTCTTTTTAAAAAGTAAATGAAGCAAAGTTCTTCCCATTCCTTGGAGAATGGCTGCTCTTTTAAACCCTTTCATACTTATGCAACAGGGGCAAAATTGTGATGATGTACCCAGCTTTTTACAGTAAGACAATAATAGTAATAAAAGGCAATATGGATAATGTCTGGTCCTGTTCAAAACACCAGGAATTCTTCCGGGAGTTTTACTAGGACTTCACCAGTAGTGTTATCAAATCAGGCTCCAGAGTTACCTTAAAGGAAAGTCAATTACATAAAGTGTTTTATTTTTAGTTTATGAACTTGAAAATAAAACTTCTTCTAAATCTTTTATGAAAGAAATCCTATTATTTATGTGTTTCTAAAATAACAACTTTTTCTCATGTAATAGAAATTTTTATAAATTAGTCTTAGTCTCTGCTTATGAATACATCTAACCTCCAAACATAGTCTGGGATTTATCTTGAATTTTAAAACATTATAACTAGTGGAATAGTGAGCTTCTACAAACTATGAACTTTTTTGGTGAATGGGTCAAACTTTTGATCACTCTTTCTTTTTTCTCAATCTAATAATGCCATTAACTATAGGCATCCTATTCAGACTCTAATTTCTATTATCTGAAAGATTTAAAGGAAAAACAAAAGGGAATAATTATTGATTTTTTTAAAATTGTCTTGATTTTTTAAAGTTGTCTTGATTTTTTAAGTCATCCATTGCACTTCCTATTATTTCTGAATTATGGATACATCAGCACAAGTTTCATAATCATAAAACTCTAATAGCAGTAATTGTATTCCTGTTAACCCTAGCTTCAGCAAGTCCTGTTGTTTTGTACTTCTAAACCGAAGAGCTTGTCTCCTAATACAAAGAGCTTGAATTTTAAGTATATTTTCTGTTACACATCCATTACCGGCAGAATTTATCCAGCAACATTTTTTTTTTTTTACAGTTGTGTAACTTTACGTTGCTTCTACTCCATGAGCTACCTTGAAATTAACTTGTCAAATGTTCATCCCACTACTTAGGGAAGATTCCTAATCAGATGAGTGGACCAATTTGTCATGACTTGGAGGAGAGGTGTTAGAAATCAGACGGCAGTAAAAAGGCTGGCTGTGACGGCTGTGTGCGAGGGGCTCCTGCAAGGCAGCTCAGGCTGAGCTCCTGGAAGGGACTGTTTGTATCACAGGAGGCATTTGGAAAACTGGAGCGAGAGGCATGTCTCGGTGTGGACTCACTTTCCACATTGACTTTGACCCCTTTAATATACTCCCTCAAAGTGCTTCATCACCAGGGCCCAGCTCACTCTCTTTTTGGGCACTTGGCAAAGAGCAGAACAAGGTGCAAAGCTATAGAAAACTGAGCGTGGCAGAACTGAACCCCATCCCAAATTACTGGCCGTAGCATGCTACTGTCTGGGAGACAGCCGGCTCTGGGTGTTGTCTTTGCTACTTCAACCAGTCTCTACTTTGAACAGATGTATTAATCAGGTGCATTAATTTACCAATTTTCATTAAGCAGTTTGAAACAGTGAGATGCTGTGTTATTCCTCGGTATTCATATATCAAAGCAAATGTTGAATGAGGGATTAGCGGTAACAGAGTTACGCTATTCTTCCTCTCTATTCTCCCACTCTTTATTCTTCGCACCGTATCTTGTTCTATTATCTCAGGCCTGACTTTGGAGTGCTTTCAGTTTTTGAAAATGGCAAGTAATTAGTCAATATGTTTTCACCATATGTATCAAGCTCAGTAAAGAGGCAACCATTGGCCTTTGTCATGGCACAGTAAGCATTCATTTTCTCAGCACTTCAAGTAACACTGAGCGTGTGGTGAACGCCAAAGAATTTAATGAGGAATTTTACAATAAAGCATTTGACATAATAATTCACAGTTCAGCACGGTTCACAAATTTGGGGTGAGTCCCCTTTGAAGATTGCCTCTGTCTGTGCTGTTCACACTAGAGACCTTGCAGGAGCTGCTTCTCTCCTGCCTGGTGCCCTGGATGAGCAGGGACTGCAAAGGGTGGATAAATTGTTATGACTCAAAATGGTCCCGGTTTACATCTTCTTGGCACAGATGCCATGTACAACAAGGGAGAATTCTTGAAACCCTTTTTCTCTTCCAGACTGGCTTTTTACTTACCCCCAGCTAGTTAACGCATACTTTCCAGATAGAAATTTTTGCTTTAAGGCTTCCACTGTTGCTGACTGCTAACAATCTTTAAAAAAGGGTCATAATCTGATCTTAACACTGTTGATATGAAGTGGCATTTGCCCAAATTTTGCTATCTCCTGAGTAAAAATACGTCCAGTGTTTTCTAGAGAGAGATGGCATAGACAGCAGCCTTTCCTGGGCCATTTTCTCCTCTTGGGAGTATTGTATTTCTTCATTCCCCGCTGGGTTTCTTTAGATTTGCAGATAAAACATTTGAGCTCAGACTCAGTTCAGCAAATTACAGGTATTTTGTTTAACATTTTGAGGTACGTACAAGAAATAAAGTGAATGAGAATGATGACATAATGTTTTACTGCAGTCATGATTTAAATTTATGTGGCATTACTATTGAAGTCAATAGGACTTTTTCCCGAGTACGTTTTGCAGGGTACAGTATCATTAAAATATGACAGTTAATAGTCTTGTTTATGTTATTATATTTAATGAATAAATAGATCAGTCTGTACATCAAATTCAGTTTTGTTTATACTCTTTAATTGTAGTCTTATCTCCCCTAGAAGCATGTTATATCTTTTAATTTTATAATTATCCACTTTATTCATGTGTGACACTACAGAACTGCTGCTTATATCCTATGAGACATCCAAATACAAACAGATGGAAGACAGGCAACCACTAGGAAATTCAGATCTGGATCTCAATCCAGCTCCATATTTTGGAAACACTCCACAATTTCAGATCCAAGGTCTTGGTTTGGGCTGTTGTATAAAGGAGCAAGGGTAGCAGAATGTGAGTCTAATTTATATAGTATCTCCAAACATGAACTGTCAATAGGAATTTTACATGATCCTTCAACACCTAAATGTTGTTCTCTGTCTCTTGAAAGAGACCTGAGCTTTAAAGGCAGAGAGGGAGCACTTCTCACATTGCTCTTTCTGAAGTTTTTCAAAAAAGGAATTCAAGATTTATTGGGCTGAGGAGAAGGAGCAGAAATATAAGCATAACTTGCTAGCCTAATGGTTACAACACTTGGCTGGGAAGGGTAAGTGCCAGTCCATGCTCCAAGGACTGTTTTGTTTGAACTAAAGCCATGAGGCAAAATGCATTCAGAGTCTTTAGGAGTAAAACCTCAGGGTCTACCTCCTCCAGGTAAGAACCCTTACTAGGCAGCAGAGCTGTGCCTATGCACACGTACATTTCTTCTCTCTCGGCTTGAGATTTGGTTTTGTGAAGCATCTGAAGATCAAATAGAGGATGGAAAAAATGTAGGTTTGAGTCCCCTACACCCTGGCTGAGTCCTCTAAGCCCAAAGAAATCCATAAATCAAAGCAAAAGAGTTTTATAACCGCAAATTCTAATAGTATTTTTAAAGAAAGTCTACAGATCAACCTTTTTATAAATGTCCTAGATTATGAACCCTGAAAGGAGTAACAGTTTTAATGGAGGAGAAGTAACCTAGTAGCTGTATTTCAGCCATAACTAAGTAGATTCCCAAATCCCCAGAGAGGTACACCCTGCAGTAAGGGATCAACCTGCTCCCAGCATCTTTCTGCTTTCCGGGTCTGTCCATATGCAAACCCTCTCAAAGCCTGCTGAATTTTTTAGGTTCCCTTCTGAGGCATCCTTCTTCTCCCAAGCGTGGAAGGTAACTCTCTACTCAAAACATGCAGTTTCCTGGTAACTTAGTTATCCAGCCCCTATGTCCTGCTTTACAGCTGAGTGAGGGCGATGGTGTGCTTTTTATCAGTGCAAATTCCCTGGGGTGGCGATAATTACAAACAATGAATGGTTTGGCAGATGGGTCTCCTTTAGACTTGAGTTAGATGAGCAAATCACTTGGCTGCAGGGCAGCCAGCAAACTCTCGTACCTTGCTGTGGAGCAAGGCTTTTAGAGGAGAAGAGCATCTCTTCACTCATAGATTGCATTCAATGCTGAGCTTTCTCGTTTGGGATCGTTTGGGAGTTGAAGGGAAAAAAAAACCAGAATGAAAAGTCTAAAGGTATGATGCTTATACTGGAGAAGTTATGTTATCTTATCACTTGTAATGTAGTGATGAAAAGTTCAGTAAAACATCCTGGGTGTTATACATGTGCGTAAGAAGACAGCTTTCACATGATGCTGCATGTTCTCCTTTAAAATCTTTCTTTTTATCTGTTGATGTAACACAACAAATGCTTACTGCGTGATGCTGTTTTCCAAACGTAGCACCTTCTTTTGGATCCAGTAGCCAAAGCATGTGCAAGAGCAGGCTGCGAAAGGGGAACACCCATGTCTAAAAGTATAGCCCAGAACAAGCTGCTGAGATTACAAGAGAGCAGCTGGCAAGAGGAGACATGTAACAACAAAAAATTTTAAAAAGCTTAAGTTTCCCCAGGTACATAAGTAGTTTCTGAAAGCAAAGTCTTTACTTAGTATATTTTTTTTTCCTTCTCCTTAATTGGTTTACCTAGTTGCTGGGCAATATTTTAACGTCTTCGATTTTGAAAGCCTCCCTCACCTATTTCGTCTTTGAACAGAACTTCTTGTAAGTGCCCTCACAAAAGTCACCTCCAAGACAGTCATATAAGGAAAGGAAAATCTTAAGAGACTGACACAGCCCAAGTGAATACTTTTCCCAGTTAGCACTTGAAGAAGAAAATATCATAATATTTAAACCAGTTTTGAAAACTTTCCATGAAAATAGGGGAAGGGGAAAAAAAAACATAAAACACTAGTTGAATACAGAGAGAGGCCAAAGAGAGTTCAGTTACCATAGAGATTATTACTGGCAATTGGTACTCAACAGCAGATTGGGATCTGTTACAATATTTTTATTAATCTTTTCTCTTAATTGGTTATTTATGTATTTTGGATCCATCTCTGTGCTGTGTCCAGATTTTACTCTTTACCTGTCACTCTTTTTGACATGAAGCAGTAATGACTGTGCCAGATACCAGGCCTTTCCTCGATTTGTAAACATTAGCAGGGGTCACGAGTACATAAAACACCACGTGGACAAGTCACTGTGCTTGGCTTTGCCTGGCAAAGGAGGAGGGAGAAGCATCGCAAACGCACTCAGTCTCTTCGAGGCTTCAGCACAAGCCCTCTTCTGTGCAAACCCTGATTGCCGTTATAATTGTGATGATTTTTTTGTTGGTACAGCAGAGAGGATGCAGAATGCCTCTTCCCTTTTCAGTTTTCCCTCGTGTCTATGCAAAGCCAGTCATTTAGCATGTGCACATTTCAGGGCATAAACTGGTAACTTAGAAAATATTCTATTGTAAAGCCTTTCCCTCTCCTCCCTGTCTTCCCTTCCTAAAGACTCACCCTGTTGCCTGTGTGTGTTGCAGCAACTGAAAATACCCAGGCTTTTTGTAGCCACTTCAGTGGAAGTGCACTTACAAGCCAATGGTTTTTTTTATGACTTTTTTAATCAATCCGCTTGTAAAAATTCACGTCTTAATTTTTTTTAAGAATGCCCAGTCCCGTACACACCCAATGTTAAATGCATTTTAAAATGCTGCTAGCTTATTTTCTTTTCTGCCACACCATTTGCCTTGAGGGAGATGTTTTTTCAGGATGCCTGAGATCAGCCAGAGGCAGCTGGATTTTCATCCCCTTTTCCCTTCTCATCCCCAGCCTGTTGCTCCCTGCCTGTATCTCCAGCCTTTCTGGTGCAGGGGCACGGTGGAACACTGTGGCAGGGAGATGCCGAGAGGGGAATCTGGCTACAGGGAGTGCTCTCAACTGCACACTGTGAGCAAAGGATATTTAAAAAAAAAAGAAAATAAAAAAAGAGAAGGAGAAACATGGTTTTTTCGCCTCTAATCTCCTTTAGTTATCATGATCTCCAGGGTTATATGTAATGATAGTAGGCACTGCATTTCAGATGGAAATGTGATTTTCCAAGCTGACGGTGTCACTTTAAGTAAACAAAGTTAATTCTGCTTCCTGCTATGCAAGGCCTAATCTCATTACCCAAACCGCAAGTAGCATAACAGAAAATATTCCCGTCTGTCAAAAGAACTTAAAATAAAGGTGGAAATTGTTTTTATGTTTTGCCCCTCTTCTTCCCCCCCGAATCCCTCACTGGACATTAGTGATCGCATCAGATCTATTTAAACCTGTTCAGATCCCTCCACCTCTGCCTGTGGTTCCTTTTTCATTTGATGTGCCTGTAGAATAATAACGTTTATGCTGCACCTTCCAGTTGACACTGGAGCTGGGACCTGGGAGCGGACGGCTGACCCGGTCGTCTTGCTGTGCTCTGCTCTAAGGACGCAGAACCCGGGTGACGTCAGGTCGGCTCCAGGTCTCCTGGAGGAGCTCGAGGTTGTGCTCAGCCCCTTTCCCACCTCAAATAAAGAGAGGCAACCTCCGAGACGGAGACAGTCCAACAGGGAGCCAGGGGGTTAGGAATGGGTGTGCAGAACCTGCGCCTACAGCTCCAGGGGCTTCATCGACCTGTTGCACACACGCCTCTAGTCGGGGAGGTCTTGGCCGCGCGGTGTGAAACGGCAAAGCCGGGCAAGTCCCTGTGGCCGCGTTACCGACACCGCGCAGCGCCAGCTCACGTGCACACTGCTGCGCTGAGTTTGTCCAGCCTCAGCACACTTCAGCTGCCGCCGCCACTGGGCAGAGGGGATGGGGACAGTGTTATACTGAAGGGAGCTCAGCCACCTGGCCGTCCCAGGCATTAGAGAGCAGACCAGTGCTGATCAGCAACCCCAGGCCAGCACAAACCAGTGCAGCACGGCTGAAAGCAAGGGGCGATCTAGTAAGGATGGGGTGGGGGGCTGACGCGCGTCTTCCAACACTCCTGAAGAGGTGCGCTCATTCCCTAGTCATTTCCACAAGTGTAAATCCAGAACAGCTTCCCTGGGTTTTGCACAGTGGAAGTTCGTGATGATTTACATGGTTAGGAGAATCAAGGAATCGGCCTTGCAGACTCAAGCAGGAGTGGACCCCAATGTTCCCAGGTCCGACTTTAAGCAGAAGAAAATCCAAACACACTGTCTAGTAATTCTTAGCTTCCTTCAAACCAGCAGCCACCCATCATAAGAGGATCATTCATAAAACTCTCCAACAATGTTCTTCATCCCCTCTTCATTTAAAATGACCTTTACATGATGATAACATCTGCCTTGCTGAGCCTTAATTGCTTAATTAGAGAAGCAGGTTCTCTTAGACAAACTTTTTTTTAAAAACTGTATTTTTTTCCTGTAAGTATGCAGTTTTCTTTCATTTTAAGCTCATCAGCAGTATTTTAAAAGCTTTAAAAAGACACTTTCAAGTGGTTGTAGTTTGTTAGTTTATTTATTTATTAGCTGTTTGAAGGTTTTGTTTTCCACACTCTTCCTGAGAGGTATTTACAGCAGGAATCTCTCCCATTAGGAATTTCTCCACCTTTCACTACCTCACTTGCATAGCACTTTGCAAAAAAATGCTGGTTTTCATTGAACAGCTGTTATAGGTTCTGGGTGTGCCTGGGGAATTTATTTATCATGGGCAAGTTCTTAGGGTTGGGGAAAATAGTCTGCACCTGTTTACATGTGGAGAATGGCGTTTCTGCCCTCGCTAGGAGCCCCCGTAAGTCTTGCTTTTGCTGTCATGTTCTCCTCGAGCAGGCCCTTTGCAGCAGGTTCAGTTTTTTTCTTTTCTTTCATGGGGCTTTTGAGCAGTATCAGCCTATTTTTGTAGTGGTGTTTTTAAGATCTAGCCAATCAATCTGTTACTGTAGGGTTGCTTCTGACTGCATGATTGTTGATAGTTTTAAAGAAGTTGATTGACTCATTTGTTCTGAAAAGCATTATATAGGTTTTGCCTTAGGTTGGTTTTTTGGGGATGGCATTATTATACTAACGTGCTATGTTGAAAGCAGAGGTGATTTGTCCTGATGCTGTACTGATGCTGATCACAGAGATAAGTCACACCAAAACAACATTTCTAAAGTAAGTCTAGGGGCTGAAGTGGCTACATTCATGCAAAAGCTTCTGCTGTAGCCCAGGCAGCAAAGGTAGCATGTTGGCTGCTGCAAGCAGCCGTATCACAGAAACTAGGAGAAACACTTAAGATGCCCTAGCCCTAAGAAGCAGCCACATATATTTCACCCCAGGAATAAAAGTGTCCTTGCTGTGTTCTTTCTAAAATAACACCTTGCTAGAAGTAGAAAACATCACGATAAAAAAGTAAAAAGCTGAGTGATAAACGACTAAGATGATGGGGGAAAAAAGACCACAAGTGACTTTGGGCAAAAATGGCAATTAAATTACTTGGACCACTTATGATGGTAAAGTGAGGTTTGGACTCCGTTCATAAAAGCACCTTGGACTGATGTTTGGTGTTTTGGACTCCAGAAGGAATTTCTAAGGTAGCTTGGCTGCCTCTTCCCTTTTCGTTACCGCTTCAACAACACAACGCCTTGAGCCTCCAGTTGTGATTGCGGCCCCGTTGCTATTAGCGCAGTACAGGCCAGCAATGAGGAACACTCCGCTCCACTAAAACTAGCAACCCGTGTACCTGGAGGAAGCACTGTTATCCTCACCTGGGAAGGCAGGAGGGAAAGAAATGTTAATGGCCACACTGTGCAGTAAAACCTAAAGGGTAAATGGAAGCCCGTAGTCATAGCATGAAATATGGTATGCAGGTGTACAGTAAGCAGTGTCCTTCTCTGACACCAATGAGTACGACTGATTTGCAGGACTTTGAGACATTCATTTCAACCTAGGTGCTTTTCAAGATCTCAGCCATTCTGTCTAGACTACTTATTTATCTCTTTGCTAGTAAAAATTCAAAGCATGGCAGGAGTTAATTGCAAAAGGTGATATGGCTTCTCTTTGAATAGTTCTGCATGGTGCTTCGGGCAGGCTTTCTCTGCTCGAACTCCAAGCCAGCAAAAAGCCAGGTGGCTGTGCTGGCATGGCGCTGAGCACTACGTAATGCATCTGATGGAAAGCAGGGTTTATTAGTTTGGCACCGCGGTCTCTGAATATCAGGGGTTTTGGATAAGTTCTGGCTGGCCTCCCATTGGGTCAGACTTACCCCTCGCTATATGTGCCTAAGGTAACAGGGGAGTATGCAATCCTGATCCTGCTGATCTGCAAAATTCACGTGGCCTAATACCTGTATAGCTTGCAATGTTATACTTTGGTTTTTTTGAAAGCTTGTGTCACTTAAGTACAGAGAAAGAAGTGAAGAGTACATTTTGAGGTGGGGCGGAAGGTTTCTGTGTGTGGCCAGAAAAAGTACTTGCAAATGGCAAAAATTGATGTTTTCCTTAGCAAAGGCCAAAAAACACTTAGAAATGATCTATGTCTAATATATTTGTTGTAGCCTGAGGTCATAGAGGGATGTGACTTTCCGGAAAAAAATGGATAAAACTTGCAGGTTTGAAAATATGTATTTTAGTTCAGGGCATTTTCAAAGGCTTTTTTATTGTGTCTACATCCCCTACTTCACTTCTACTTTTCACTTCCCATATATTATTCATTATTTTGTTTTTAATAAGTTTTGGCTCAAGCCATTGTTCTCTCTTAATAGTTTGTTACAAATAACATTGCTTGGGTGCATAATTGGAGCCTCTCTGAAATGACACCCAGTGATTATTGAGGTGCAATCCAAGTAACAGGCAGAATGAAGTCCTTTTGTGAGGTCTGGATTTTTTCCTCCATTTCAGAGTTTCTCTGTTTTACCTAATTTCACTCGAAGCCTCAGTAACAGTTGGGTTATGTAGCTGTGCCATCACAGCTCCTTGTGAGGAAGGTTCAGAAGCGAGATAAAAGAGTTGCAAAGCGGAGCTAAAGGAGCCAAACTATCTGGATTCAGTTTCTGCCCACACTATTAAGGCAAATAAATATAAATCGGGGAGAGGTGCATCTGCAAACACACACAAAGACACACGCCATGTGTGGGATGGAGAAGCAAATGGTGCTTGTGTTGCCAGAAGGAAGCATTATCTGCAACAGGTCTCCATAAAAGCATTTTTTTGTTAAGTAGCCATAGAAAACCAAGGCACTGCCTAACATTCAACGTGTGGCTAGGGTCTATCAAGTCTATTGAAAATGTTCGTTTCCTTTAAAATTAAGCACAGTCTGATTTACTTTGTTAAATCCTGACCCTCCTTCTGCAACTTAGATCTCAAAAATCTCTTTTTTTTCCCCTCTAAATGCAAGAGGAGCTTCTGGCGAGGAGCTGAGCAGCAGTTTAGCATGTGGCTGGGTGCCCTCCTTCCTGCTTGACCCTGGCGCGAGCGATACGCCTTCACAAGGGGGACAGTAAAGCCCATTGCATATAACATGCTTTGCTAAGGCAGTGTTGTTGGCTTTATTTTCCTCATTTCTCTCCTTTTCTCTCTGTCTCTAGACCCTGAAACACATGTAAAAATTCATATTTAATTCAGTCCACCTTAGTAATAAATTAATTTCTGAGAAAAATCTGACCGAACTGCATTACAAAGGAACTTGGTCTGTGCAGCATGTGAACATTATTAGGTTACATCATTATGATCAACAATCATTTTGGTATTTAAACAAAAGAAGAAACATTTTTCTATGCCATAAGGAATGTTTCTGAGACCATAACATCCTATTAAGGCAAAATAGGGCTGGCGACAAAGTCTGTTTGATTGGATCTGTGAACTGCCAATTTCTAATGAATGGAAAGAGAAAGGCAGGAGCAGTAGAGTTTGAAAATCAACTAGAATTTCTCCTTCTTTTACTGCTTGTATGAGACTGCTCTCTGTAGCTTCAGCGGTGGAATTCATTACTGGGGATAAGAACAGAGATTAGGTTAAAAGAGCTTTTCGCTGACAAGACCTTATTCACAATGGAGTGCTTTCACTCACTCCTCTCAGGTTTGAAGTTTTCTGACTGTATATAGTGAGTGATATAATAGTTTGTGTTACAATAGTGGCCAAAGGCAACAGAAGCATCCATTTTGCTGGATACTTTACATAAGCACATTAAAAAATAATCTCTGCTCAAAATGTCCATAGGATTTTATTTCTCTCTGGTGTTTTTTTTTCTTTTTCAAAGGAGTATTTGGTTTATGGTTACAGTTTTGAGAACTGTTACCTCGTTGAGCAGTTAGAATAAGCATGAGTCAAAGACCGCCTCTATTTTTTTTTATAACTCAACCTTCCGAAGTCTGCTATAAATGCAAGTAGCAAAGAGATGCTCCAATGTTAAGATGCTGATACTCACATAGTATAGAAAGTGCCAGTGTAATACATGTGAAATAACTTTATCACAGGCCATTTTGTAAGTTCTCTTCAGAAGAGACAGTTTCCCCAAGTAAAAATGTGTAAACTGTATGCAAAATTGAGACATTTAAAAGAAAAAGGAAAAAGAGCAAAACTAATTACAGTTGCAGTTACTCTACTTTTGTTCCTTTCAAGCAGCTTTTTGCTAGGCTTTCCTTAGTTGAACAAAGGAACCAAAGTGAAGCTCCTGTCTGTTGACTCTGCATTCTGCAAACCAAAACCAGGTGAGCCCCTGTCGAGAATTTCCTGTGCTCTGCCTGCTTGCCCTTTTGGAAAACACTAACTTAGTTTTAAGCTCCAATTAAAGATTTGCTGAGGACTAGGGCCTGATCCTTTTCTCATATTTTCCCATTAAGGAGCTTTTCTGTACTCAGACAATTCACTCCTGACTATAAGCGAGAGCAGAATTGGGACATATGGCACTATATCAAAAGATCTATTAGATCTCTCAATAAAACAAACACATTGTTTGAAGTTGTTTAGCTGTTTCTAAAGCAAAGCAAGAACTTCAGAGAGAACACTTTGACTATTGGGCAAAAAGGAATCCTTTTTTTCACTCTTCTCCCTGCCTTTCCACCCTCTTCCCTTTCCTCTTTTCCCTATTTGACTTTTCTGTTAAAATTTTTCCAATGGAACCTTTAAAGTCAGGTCTACAGTAAAACTTTCTGCCAGCATGGTAATTTTGGTTAGGGGTGTCACTTTTTTTTTTTTTAATAGCACTTCTATATTGGCACAGCCTTCAGCAGAGCTTTAGCTGTACTAAAAAAAAATGTGATTTTTGCGGATACAGCTTATTTCATTGAGGGAGCTAGTAAAAACTTAACTGCTAAAAACACTCTTTTGGCAGGACAAGCTGCGTCTGTATTAGTGGGGCTTGCTGGTGTGGCTGTATCTGTAAAAAGTAGGGTTGGCCAACAACTTAACCCTCAAAAGTAGTCATGTTGAAATGTACTTTCTTTGAACTTACTTGGCCTCCATATACTGAAGAAAGGATGGTTGTAGCATAGTAAATTCACAAGACTAAATCCAGCCTTGTAGTGATTAAATTCAACTCCCTAAACATAAATTAGGCAAGTCCCCAGCTTGACTTAGGTAACTTAATCTCATCTGGTAAAAAGTATAGCTGTACTAAATGGAAAACCCATGGCTGTGGCCCTGGCTCTATTCCCCTTTCTTTGATGATAATATTATCATGAAGATATTCTTCTAATATGCTTCCATTTCCCCATGTGTGAAACAAATATCCTGCTATCAGTCTCCATGCTGTAGAAGTTCAGGAGCTTGACTACAAGGCGTTTTGACACTTTGGTACATAAGGGGTATGAACAGTGTTGTTAATACCAGTATAAGAGGGCGCTCTGGCCAGTTTGTACTTGTGAAACTGTAGCACCACTTACTGGTTTTGCTGGAGAAATTCCAGCCAGCAAACCCAGGCAACATTCTTTAGCTTCTCTTGTCATCATAACTATTTCCTGAGAGCTGCAAAGATGTACTCCTTCCTTACCCTGCTTACTGTAGCCCAAAGGATCAAAGATAAGGATTATAATGGTTATGTTCAAGCAGAGGAGTTGTTGATTGGGATTTATCCTTTTAAATATGTGTAAGTCATAGAAACCTTTGCAGTCAGAAATATTGACTTCATTGATCCATGCCAAGAGCAGAAGAAACCCATGTGGGCTGAAGTGGAAAGGCTGTGCGAGATGCTTATAATAAAGATGTTATCTGATAAATAAGATACTGCTTTATTCCTGACCAAGGAAAATTAGAAATCCAGACTTTAAGTACACCGGTCAGTTCATGCCAAGTTAACTGTGGCAGCATTAGTCTTCCATGATCAATATTCAGTATTAGGACCTTGCCTTTCTGTTTCTGGTCAAATGAGACGGCCGCACAGGTTCTGGTTCTGCATTGCTTATGGGTTTTACAAGGAGAACATCCCCATGAATCAACTTCAGGAGCATAATGAACTATAAATGCAGGGAACATCACCTTCATCACTCAGGATAAAGTGAATGTAGTGTAGGTCATGCTATTGCCTTTGGAAACAGCTAAAATCCCCTGTCTGATTAGCTGAGATTACAGAGGCTGACAAGGGAGGCAAGTGGGGTTAAAGGTGCTCAACGTAACTGAAGAGCGAATTGTCACAAGTGGGGCCAGCCCTTGAGAGCGGCTGCAGGGTCTGAAAGTATCAGTTCACGTGAACAAACAAACAAGAAATCCTAAAGGAACAATAGTGGCTGCTGCTGGCACAACAGCCGGCTATGAGGCTTCCCGAGAGACGCGCTAACATGTGGACCCCAGGGATGCAATCTCGGAGGGGGATGTGGTACTATCGGATCTGGGTGTTTTGCCCCATCTGGAGCTATATCAGCTTATCAGCCTGCAAATACTAAGTATAGGACGGAGGGAGCGATCTCAAAAATACGTCTCCTGGTACGGTAGAGACTGTCGCAGACTCGGAAAAAAGGTCAGTTTACAGCCACTCTGCCCATTATCCATTTTCTCCTTCATTGGCGACAAGGCTGTTCTGCCCAGCCCGTACAGCGAAAAAACCCACCCCATATCTGCAAATGGCCCTCTCCCTTAAAAACAGAAACTTCTGTGTTTTCTACAGTACATCCTGCCTTAAACTTTTGAACCCTTTTCGCAAACACACCATGGGCAGAGAACGGGGGGAGTCCTTACCCCCACGGAAAAAAAAAAAACCAAACAAAAAAACCCACCCGATCTGAAGAATTCTCAAGGGGACAATTGAGCACTATCAAACACAACTGCAGTAATACTTTACTGTCTACTGCAGATATTGAGCCCTCATTGCAGTAATTGTCACGGTGACAGAGCTGGGAACACTTGCTGTAATTAGGACAGTTGTTTTGTCATGTGTAACGATCTGAAGAGAAGCAAGGAAAAGAGGCGAATGAGCACTAATCTGCTCTAGTGTAGTGAAGGAGAACCATGCACGCACACACAAAATACAGCACGGCTGCTAATATATTGTAAATTCAGATGAGCAGGCATTTTGAGAAGGTGAAGAAATAAATGTTAAAAGAATACATCTATTCAGGGGAATTTATGCTCTCTCAGGTGTCTGACTATGTGGAATAACAAGTGCAGATGTTTTTCTGTAGAGATTTTTTGAAGGTGAACCTGGTGATATCTTAAAAAAAACCCTCAACCTAAACCGTATGTGCATATATAGAGATATATATAGTTATATACATGTGTGTAGATATATGTGTGTATATATATATTTAAGCAAATTTCTACAGGTGGCATGTATCTTCCTCCAGTTTGCTGCTCCAGCAGTTTGAGAACAGCACAAAATTAAGAAAGCCAGACACTGAAGTATGTAATACACTTAAAACTATCATTTCTATCATATCATCACTATCATTCAAACTATTTTAATTCCTCCTAAGTAACAACTTCAACCTCCTACTTTTTTCCGTTTCTTGTATGAGCTCTAGTATTAAAAATAAGCACTATCTTTTTTTTGTTGTGCTCCAAATTACCTTCTCTTCTGATTCAGTGAGCCTGTAATGGCTGCTATGGTTGAGTTTTATCTGATGACAAACACTACCCTTGTATCAAAAACCCTTGGGAAACAAGGTTACAGTTCTGGATTTGCAAGACCCAGAGCTGTAGGGTATCAAATGCCTCTTGGGTATTCGGGAGGTGAGCATTAATCATACAAAACAAGACTGTACCATGGATTTCTACAAAATTAAGATCATTTTGAAACCAATCATCTCTTAGTCAGATAAACCACCTCTCCTTCAGTGTCTGATCAGGTAACATTCCGGTATCAATCGCATAATTTGCTTACCTTGAAAATTACCTGTAAGTAGCTCAAAATGCTGCTGAGAAGTTAAAGGTGGAATCAATTTATTTGGTAGTTATGACCCTCATCTGGTGTAAACCTCATCTCTACAGATTGCTATTGCTGTATGGGGTACACTTAGATAACTGCAAGACTGTTCAAACAAGAATTGCACTAACAGTGGTTAGAGACAGCAGTATAAATTTTGCTGATTGAAAATTTCCTATGTAAAGCATTTTTCTATGAGAAATTGGATTTTCAACTATTTTTTTTCTGCTCTCCACAAAAAATTTGACATTTTATTTCACAGCTGGAAAAATCTTGAGTCAAATAACACTTGCCATTTAGTGTTCCTTTTTAACGTTAAGCTAAATTTAGCATTTGTATTTTCAGTTATTATTTTAGCTTTCCAGTTTTCACTTTTCAATGAAATCTTTCCTTCACTACTGAAGTCAATCAGAGTTTTACCATCTACTTCAGTAGGACTAAGATTTCACTTTTAATGTTTTACTACATGAAATCATTCTTGTAAGGATCATAAATGTCCCCTAAGAGGTTATCAACCTGTAACCCGTATTTTTAAAAGGTTACGGTGATGACTCAGGGAACAACAGACCACTTAGTCTGATCTAGATTCCAAGTAAAACATAATGATTAACCCAGAATTCTATTAACAAAGAATTAGAGGGTAAAATACAATTAATGACAGCCAGCAGGCTTTCGAGGAATATAAATCTTGTCAAATAAACACACTGTCTTTTTGACAGGATTACATATCTACTTGAGAAAGGTAACTGGGACGATATAATATACCTGCATTTCTCCAGGGCATTTGACTTAGTCCACCTGATGTTTTGCCTCGTTAGGTATTTAAACGCGTGTTAGATGTTTTAAACACTGGCTCACCAGTGGATCTCTCGGTGTATTGTTAATAGATGCTGATGAAATGCTTCTTCTTTCTAAATTGTGTTGGCTGTATAATATTTGTACCAATGATCTAAGCAATGATGTAAAATACATTCAGCAAAGGCTGCAAGGTGACATGGGACTTGATGGAGCAGTGAATAACGAGGAGAAAAAGTCGCTACGTAGGAGCAAAATGAATCTGCAGGTTAAGGGGTTTCAGTCCAACAGAATTCATTTTAATACAGTCAGATATAAAGAAAAACCTGCAGGAGCAAAGAATACAGATTATAGCTATGGGTTATATCTACCTGTGTCTTGGAGTAGATATGTGGATAGGCAGGCAGCTCAACTAAGTTCATAGTGCAGAGCTACAGGGAAACAAACTAGTCTGTATAAATAAAACCAATAATAAATTAAGTAAACAAAAAAACAAGCAAGCTAATCTAAATAAAGAAAATAAAAGGAGAGCATTTTATTCTTATATGCAGCTTTAATTGGGTCAGAGTGTGAAATGTCTGTGTCTCAAGAATATGTGGAAATATTCTAAAGAAAAGTTAGAAGAGGTCAGCAGAAATGACCTGCAGGCTGGATATCCACCCTTGTGCTGTGAAGTTTAAAGAACTTGACATATTCAGCTTATCAAAAATACTGAGAGATGCTTTGATTGCTGTGTGTGGGCATCCTTACGTGAGAGCCAGTTTCTTAGTCTAGCTGAGAAAGCATATTTAGCTGGATATTTATGTTAACCAAATTTAGCAATAAAATAATAACATTATATTAAAATAAGACACAGTTCCTAGTTGTGAAGGTGATGGAAGCTCACAACGGTTTCTCAAGTGCACTCCTGAGTGCTTTATTTTCTTCAAAACAGGATTAACTGCCCTTTTGAAGCATATATTTAAGATCAAGCTAGATTATAGGGAAATTTTATTGCAAAGATGCAGTTCAGACTGGTGTATTTTGTGTATTTACATATGTGTACATGTCTGAAGGGGCTTTTGTATGTTTGTGTGACAAAGCAACACAGCTCATTTATGTGAACGTTAATTAGTGTCTTTGTTTCATACAAGGATATTAATGGATGATATTAGATGGCTTGTTCAACTAGACAACCAAGTAATCCTGTATGTTTTCAGTCTGTATAAAGCCCTTTTCTTAGCTTTTCTTAGCTCAGTAAGTGAATATATTGGTATTTACTCTCTTGTCAGGTAGTTAGGTATTTTTTCTAATCTGTGTTGAGTGTTTGTTTCATTAATTTGAAATCATTTTAATTTCTGTGGTCATTTTAAAAAAATGCTTTCATTAGAATTTCAAATGAAAACATTTTATTTCTCAGAGAAATTTTTTTCCCTCAACGCCAGACTTGAGCTTTGAATATTTGAGGCCTTTTGATGAAAACTAAAAAAACTTCTAGAGCGAGCAGATACCTTTGTACTGAAAGATTGCCTTAGTTAAAAATCTAATTGCCACTGCAAAAGGGGGGAAAAAAGTTCTCAAATGAGGAAAAAAATAAGACAGCACCAGTGTCCTGCATCCGTATCTGAACCTTGCCAGCGCTTCTGTAAGCGAAGGGACTGACAAAATAATTCATTAACAGGAATGTTCTCCTCACAGAGGGGATTGAATAGCTGCACGAGAAACTTTAAAGCCTCCTTTGTGTATCCAAACAGAAACATGGCTCAAAGAAACGAGCATCTACAGAGGTTCGGAGTGCTGTGAACTCTGGGCTATTTGTGGATTGGCTTTGAGAGAGGTGGCTCTTGATTTAAGAGTACATCCTAATACACCGGCAGACTGGAGACCGGGGAGGCTGGCAAGGGAGAAAATAGTGAGGAGAGTTTGCCTGGCAACAAAGGCATAGCAATTTGCTCTGGCGTTGTTGTGAAAAGAAGATGCTTTTGTGAGGAGAGAGACATGTGATAAATGTAGCATGAAAGTGCCGCGGAAGTAATTGTTCTCCCGAACTCAGCTCTGGTCTGCTCTGACTCGCAGAGTCAAGGTCTGAAATGAGGGGATCTGTTCCAAGTCTTGCCTTTAACAAAGCGACTTAAGAGACTTCCTTCCCCGCAAGTATACCCCTTGCCTGCGACCGCAGTTACTGCAATTGTGCTGAGGCCTCGGGATTTTTGCACTGGTGAAGGACAAGGCAGCAGAGCGGAGGCTGGCTTTGACAAGGGCCTGTCTTACACATTTTAAGACAATGATTTTGCTGAATTCAGTTGAGTGCAACTGATAAACATCATCCATGTCTCTGTTTGCCAACTGGATTCAACATCAGGGGAGGTTTAGATTGGATATTAGGAAAAACTTCTTTACCGAAAGGGTTATCAGGCATTGGAACAGGCTGCCCGGGGAGGTGGTGGAATCGCCATCCCTGGAGGTATTTAAAAGATGGGTGGACGTGGTGTTGAGGGACATGGTTTAGTGGTGTTTTTGGTAGTGTAGGTTACGGTTGGACTCGATCTTGAAGGTCTCTTCCAACCCAAGTGATTCTATGATTCTATGATCAGCATTGGTTCTCAGTATCGTGCTACACCTTGGGACATCTTCGGTCATGGTGCCCGTGCTGTGCTAGAAACCTGTCAGTTGTTTCTGATGCTTTTTTATCAGCTTCCCCTGTGCATTTGAGTGACAGCAGGTCCGCAGCACTTACCAGTCACCTGAGGCTGCTCTGATCCTTGCCCAAAAAATATTTATGCCAACTTGGACCATTACCCGCTGCCCCCCTTGCTGTTTGTCCACCATGCGGTTTGTCAGTACACTAAATTATGAGCTCTTTGGGATACAAATGGTCTTCAGGTCGCTCACTGAGTGCCAATTTGCAATTTAAACTTCTGGGCCGCCTGCTGCCGAGTGCTGGCGTTGCGTTTTGTGGTGTGCGCCATTCCTGCAGGTGCATTCCAAGCCCACCCGCCGCAGCGCTGCGTAGGCTCTGGCAATCAGCAACCCGGGTCTTATTAAGAAGCAGTGGATTTTCCTCAAACTCTGATTAACCAATTATGTTTGTTCTGATTTAAATTCTTCTGTCATATATTTCACCATAGGACAGAGCAGTTTACTTGAATTTAAAGAGGGCTGCCACAGTTGTGTAAATGAATGAGATGTTTTCTTAAAATAACTATTTATACATGTAAATCTCTCTCTGGATCTTTTAAACACTTCACATCTCTCCCTCTAACTCATGCAGTGGCTTCTCTCTCTGTCATGCATGTCACATATAACCAGATTGTAAAATCCAAAGAGCAGAGGGCATGTCTCTCTCCCTTTTGTACAATGCCATGTAGTGGCTGGAAGGATGAGGGAGAGATAATATTTTTCTGCCAGGGGCACAACAAATTAAAAGGGCTTCTCCCTAATAGAAATTAAGTTTGAGACACTGTGTTTATTTTGAAACAGCCAAGTTAGTATTTATCTGAAATTGGTTTTAGAAAATTGGCTATTTTTTTTTTCTGTTTGAAAGTACAGTTTCAGCCCAAACAAATATTATCATGTAATAACATTACTGGAAATTTCTGGTTTTCAATTTCTGTTTGGCAGTATGGGTTCAATGTAGTTTTGGAGGAAAAAAACGTGCAGTTGTTAAAATCACAATGAAATGAAAACTTGTAATATGAAACAAGACATTAAATTTATGTGGCATTTCCTATGCACTTTTAAATGACAAATAGAAATTTTCATTGATTTTCATTTTTTTTAGAGATTAAAAAAATGAAAAAAGTTCAGTAGCAACAATTATATCTTCCAAGTTAATTTCTAAGTTAACTGGAAGAGGTATAAACATCTGTAACTGTAAGGTGGTAAATTGTTAGTGCAACAAAACAAAACAGGTACTAAGAACAGCTAATAGCCATACCTTTCACTTATCTTCTTTCAGTATAAAAAGTATTTTCCATATTGTCTGGCTTTCAAACTTATTTTTCTAGGCTGGGAATGAAGTAAATTAAGCTGTATAAAGCGAATGCTCTGCTGCAGTTTACTGCTACCTACCTAAAGCCTCCAAGTGAGGCACCTGTGGATATATATTTAGCTTTCTGCCTTTTGTGGAAATCATTAGATGGCCTGGGAGGGAAGACAAATGGCATGTCAGTGCTGCTGGGGAGCTGAGAGGTACCTGTAAGGGACATGGTGTCCACCGTTGCGTTTGGCAAAAGAAGAGCTGGTTTGCATTGTAATGAAAAACAGGAGATGGTGGGGGTAGCGGTTACTTTTCTCTAGGGAAGAGGATGGAAAAAACGGAGCAGAAGACTTGGAATAAAGGTTTTTAGGGTGGGTACTGGAAAGCCAGTACCGTTGCACCCATGTGGTGGACAGGGCTGGTAGGATGTGGCTGGTCCGGCCCTGGAGATGTGGAGCTGCCCTGTGCGGGGTGGCACCAGGCTGGCGGGGTCCTTGTCACCTGTGGGTGCATCTGAAGGACTCTGGGGAGGCTTGTACCTGCTGCTGCTGATCACCAAAGGAGATGGCTTGCAGCTGCTGACCCTGATCGTGTGGGAATATCTGAAAAAAGATGAATCTCTACCGCCACTCTCATAATGCTGCTAGTTTTATAGACTGTGTTTGTGTGGCCAGTGCCCCTCGAGATACAAATGGCCCATCTCTTGCTTGCAAAAACTATCAATTAACATACCATCCTTCATCAGGATAGGTGGCAGATTTGGGTTTGATTCTATATTTTTCATGAGAAAGGAACTCTGATTCCGGTGTGCATTTAAGCTGGAAAGCCAATTTTTGAGCAATAACGGTTGAAACTTATTTTAGCTTTAGATTTTTTCCTCCTATCTTGAAGGAAAGTAGAAATAAATGAGCTTGATTCACCATTCAATTATGTTAATTTATAGCCCTATAACCCCAGCAGTCATGCTGACATATAAATGATGAAACAGAGCATATGATCAGATGTCCCTATTACTACAAAAGAAGTGCTAAACCAAGGGTAAGTGAAAATTTTGGAGACCAGTAGCGTACAGATAGAAAAGGGCAGTTTGCCTGCAGATCCTGGAAAGTATTCTGTAATACCAAACCTGTACATTTAATTTCAGGACAAACAGGGAAATTCATAGAAATCAGTGTATACTGTTTCTTTTTCATTTTCATGAGCTTAACTTTTTTCTTTGAGTCACTTCAAAATGGAAGATAATGATAATAATTTGGACACTGAATGAAACACATGTATAGCTCTACTTAGACTGTATTTATTTCAGAACTCATATCACTGCCTTCAGTGAAACTATATCATGACTAGATTTGGCCTGTAATTATTAAACTGTTAAGCCCAGTCACATAAAGAAAATGGAGAGATGCTATTACCAGGTAGCTGTCATTAGGGCAGAGTCAATTTTCTGTCTCGTGCCATGAATTTTCTTTAGGTTCCTGACAAATAGAGTTTTTGTGAGCAAGGTGGGATGTGCGGAGCTCAAGGGGGAACAGCTGAAGTGCCTCGTGGTTCAGTGAGCTCAGCAAGCGGAGGCGTCACCTACACATCCAGTAGCATCGTGCCTCTTAGGTCACCGGTGACATAACAAATTCATGACGTTGAATTCACTTCCCCCTGTGATCTTGAGCTGGGCCGCTCGGGAGCTGAGGCAGGGCTCGCCCACGCGGGCTCTGCACACACATGCTGCCACTGTCGAGAGGACTAAACCCTCTGTCAGTTCATCTTTAGTCGTCTTGTCTCTGAGCTAGTGAGCAGAACTAACATAATCTTAAAGCTTGTTTGCTCTGGGACTCGAGCTTTTTCTTTCAAATGATAAAAATCTCTTTTTTCTAGCTCCAGTGAAAACAGAGATTTCAGAAAGTTGTAAGGCCAGCCAAGTGTGCTGAAGTAGACTCTGGCTTCTACTCACTTGCTGGCATTTTTTGACTATATTGGAACCTGTTATATTAAAATGGAGTCCTGAGGGCATTGGAAGCTACAGTATGTATCTTTGGGGAGGAGATTTGGCAACTTCAAATTCTCAGGCAGGATTTACAAAAGCTACAATAAACCAAAGAAAAGCTCATTAAAAACACACTGAATTCGTTTTTGGTTGTTGTTCACAGTAACCCCTTTCTCAATCCCCTGGTGTTTTAAATATCATCAGCAAACTGAAGTTTGTAGCCAGCGACAGGAACAAATAGCCAAGGGACAGGTTAGACGTGGAAATGTTCACGCAAAGTGTGGGATTGTTTCTACAAGTACTCAAGTGTGCACACAACTGCATGGTTTGCATCTGTATCAATAAATGTGCATGTTTGTATATCCATTTACCACGTACTGCGTGCACGGCGTCTTTGCATAGATAAAATTTATTTCACACAACACACTCTTCTGTTGATCAGTATTTTGCACATCGCATTAGTCAGGTTATTGTTCTGTAACTAGAAAATATCGTAACACGGTGATTTCCACCTCGTTCTTGTAGGTAACAAAAAGAAAGGTGAGAGGTGCCAGAAAGTAAATTGGCACTTTCAAAGTGAGTTTTTTGAAATTCTGAAGTGGCTTAAAACTAAAGTCTTATGTATTGACACACAGCTTGCAGACTTCTTTTGTGCAGGGCGGTCCCTTTTGTGTCCTTGTTGCTGTCTGTGGCAGTAGGACAACACAAGCTTGCTGGGCCGTAGAGGTGAGGTGCACCAGAGGACAGTAACTTCTCAGCACCACGTAGCTGATCTTCAACAACTGCCTGAGTGCTGAAGAGCTCTGCAAGCCACTGCCTCTTCCTTTCAAAGAAAATGGGTGCGATTTCATAGCTACCGGCTTTGATACTTGCCTCATTTTAGGCAAGTAAATACAAGCGAGATGATCACTAGAAAGCTTGACTGTCCGTAACTCTGTCCCTCACCCATGGGCCCCAAGAGAGCACAGGATGCTCAAACCAAGTCTCCAGAAGTTGGCAGGTTTTCTCATGTTTCTAGAAAGTATGTAATTTTTCTTAATCCTCCCTGAACCTAAGATCTGATAGTGCATCTAATAAAGCCTATAAGTAGTATTTTATGAAGCTACAGTTCCCTCCCCAGCTCACCAGGGATCATTTTTCTCTTTGAAAAACAGCTCATCATTAGGAATCAAAGATGTTTGATATACAAAATAATTTCCCAAATTAGGGTTTGTCAAATGTAGGTTTGCAAATGTCTCTGCCTTTTTTTTTTTTTTTTCCTTTCCTTCTCTCTGTCTCTCTCACTCTCCCCTTTAGGTTGATTATATCTTGCAACCAGAGGCAAAATGAAATTGTTCCACCTTTTCCCCTCCTTCCATCCCTCCCTCTGCCTTTCCTTATCTTACCCCCTCTTCCCGACAGTAGCTCAGCCGCCGCGGCACCCCCACCAGAGCTGTACCCCCAGGGCAGCCGCGTTACCCTCAGCGCATCCAGTAAAAGCTTCATTAAATCGCAGGTACCTTTGCAGTGCCCACCAGACACTGGTGACAGTCCCCAGGGCTCCGGGCAGGGCAAGGGAGCTGGCGGCGGAGCCCAGCCAGAGGGGGATGCGGGTGGCTCTCCCTCCACCGAGTGCCAGCAAACAGTTAACGGTTTAATACTTTACAAAAAAGTCAAGACAGACTTGTGATTCTTGATGTTAATGAAGGTGTCACACATTGTCTAGAGAAAGTTGTGCCTGGCAATCTTCCTTTTTTCGGATGCCTACACCACTGACATTTCATCTCGCATTCAAAGAGCACTACCTTAATGAAATGCATAATTAACATATTCTAATTGTGCTGAGCGCTGTGATGATTTTGACAGAACTCACTTTCCATGTCTAATTTGATGCTAATTTAATCTGTTCCTCTCCCGCTGACATGACCTTTCTTGATTGAGTTTCACTGAGGAAATTTTTTGATGGATTGATTTATCAGCATTGCGGAGACAACAAAGGCTCAGGGTGCATGACAGAAAACGGAGCGGGAATGGCCCTCCAACGCCTGCACGCTCTGAACTTTCCGGCTGCAATGTCCTCTTTCCAGAGACTGCTTGTCTGATCTACTGATGGAATTCGAGAAATGTGACATCTGTGTGTGGGTTTGATCTCTGCGATAAATACAGTAAATATCTTATTGTGCTTGTGAATCCCTTGGAAGGAAAAACTTCTCCCTTTCCTGCTGGCGTTCCGTATGAAGTGGCGTGGGCCACTGCGTAGCAGAGCGGTGCCAGCAAGGGCAGGCGTTCCCTACGCTTCTGCCCTCCGGCACGTACCCGGGGTTCTTGGACCCCTTTTAATTAACCTGGTCGTTGCTGGCTACCAGCACAACGAAAAGTGCAGTGAAATAGGGCTGTGAGATATATCTCAAAATGTCACCTACTTATTGGGTTGCTTCGTCAAACTTTCTCTAACGTTGACTCATAGACGTGTGTGTTTAATATCCAGTGTGTGCATTTTATAACATAGGCACACATATATATATATGCACACACATTATCTGTACAGATATATATGAATAATTTATGGATTGTGTATATATGATTATACCCTCATTCAAACATTGTTGGGAAGGTTTAATAACCCTCCTAATGTTATGAAATATATTAGTTGTATCTCACAATGTGGAACGTGAGTGTGAGCCTGTGGCAACACACAGGTGTGCAGTAAATCTCATACGGAAATACTGAATTTTTCAATTGTTCCGCAGAACTTCTCTTCTGCATCGGGTGGCCTGTACCTATTGCTTCGTAATGTGACAGCTTCTTCCTACCCTCGTAGTATACCTGGCTTATTAGACGGGGTTCTGTATCAGAAAAAAAGCCCTTCCTGACCCTCATGGTGATCCCTCTTATACCCTGAAGCTCGAGACTTGAGTTATCTTTGCATGTTTCACTACAGCTGTTGCTGATCATAAACTTAAGAGTTCCTTGCACTGCATTAGCATGTGCGTTTTTGCTGCTTTGGAAAAAGCAGAGATAGCATCTCACTTTAGAGATCATAATAATATTTAATTGACAACATTGTTGAAATGAATATTATAAACACCAGTCACATAAATTCTTAATTTTTTTGTTTTAATGTTTCATCTTGCTGCAGATGTCTTTTAAGGAGCAAAGACACATGTTCACTTTCTTTAGGAGCTGATGGACTAGTTTAGTTTTAGAAAGGACTTGTTGATAAAAGTCCTGGATTTTTTTTTCTTATCAGTGGGTAAGCTACACCGAGCAAACAATGGATGCTTAGGGAGAAGGGGAAAACAGGTCCAGAAAGGAGAGGGAGCTGGTGATTCTCAGAGCGAGGGCTATGAACTGCCCAGGCACACACGTCGCCCTGGGGTTTTCTGTCTAGTTTGAGATCTGAGAACCGGTTCCAGACGGACTCGCGTTCAGTGAGCTCTGCGGGAAGGCACGAAGCCAGTATTGAAGGGTTGTGCGGCAGCAAGCACGGGGTGGGGGTCAGAACACCCAGCCAGCACCAAGGGGCTTGCTCCGGGAACGGGCTGTGGCCCCCGGGACACCGCACTTCGCGGCCCCACACACGCGCTGAAGCGAGCAGGGGACAAGGAGTGGTCCTCGTCTCTCTCAGGCTGACCCTACCCTGCTCAAACTGCAGCTGGATTTCTCCATGCTGGGGAATCACACCCCTCTACACCGGAACTGAATTTGGTTCTCAAGTAGATGATTTTTCTTTTTTTTGTTTTTGTTTTTGTTTATTTTTTGAAAAGGAAACTCATTTCGCGATAGAGTCTCTCCTGTCTTGGTTTCAGTTCTTTGCCACACGAAGGGCCAAGGCTGATTAACTCACAGATCCCCTGCTCTGAAGAGGGGAAAAAAAAAAAAAATTTAAAAAAATAAAAATAAGCACTGAAAGATTTGGCACTTGTGTATATATTCTGGCTAAGTCTGTTGGGCAGCTGCATACCAAAATGTGTAAACCACGTTATAACTGTGAAACTGTGAGTCATTCAGTGTTATTTACCATTGATACTGGCAGGCAGCCTGATCTGTTACTGTAATTATGTCTCTGTCTCTACCAGTGAGATCAAAAGTACAGAAATTCCAAGTAATAGGACTACAACTATATTAGTAGGGTGAAACTCTGAGCATCTGGATCGGAGAAAAAGATACTGAGTGCACAGTTCCACAAGAGATCAAAGAGGCAACTAAATCTAATAAAACAGTAATAATTGGTAAGCTCACTTCCAACATATGGAACATCAGAATTTGGTATTAAAATGTTATTTCTTAAGAACTTTAAAAAAATTGGAGCAGATAGTTTGAGGACATACAAGATGTGAGTGTATTTTGCTCTAGGCTCAGTATTTCTGAAAAGAAATACGATGCCTTCATCCATATTTAGGGGACTAATTTAAGAACAATTTAAAAAAAATTTTAAAAAAAGCCTATGTCATCCTAAAGAATTCTTACTTGGATATTTTCAGCTGTGGTCACCTGGGTGCTTCTGGTTATTTTACTGATGAAACCAAATGGAAAGAAGGGGAGCGGAACTGAGTTTGCAGCCATGCCTGTTCATCAAATGCTCTTTTTCATTAGAACAGTTCACTTCAATAAAATCCTGGGCACTTTTGATAAGACAGTATTCAAGGAACAAAGCTGTTAGGAAATGACTTGCTCATAAGTTCCAGCAATAATTTTTGGCCTTAGAATATTACTTGGTGTTTTTCATTGTCAGTCGAAAATGAAAATGTAGCATTTCAATTGTAACCCATTAGAAATGTAGCAAGGCACACCGTTCTGTGCAGTTGATCTACAAATTGCACCAGAATACTTCTGTGAACTTTTGATCTGCCAGTACTCACGGGGGAAAAGAAACAACAACATTCCAAGAAAATGCCTATTAATTTGAATGATTGAATATTCAAGGAGAAGGTTTTTCCTTATCAAGGTTTCTACAGAAGGAAAGTGGAAATTAGTAAAATGTGTTTATTATAAATAGAACTTGACTACTGTAAGAAGGAAAGTTTTTAGCACTGAATGCTTTGCAGATGGGTGCATCTTATTGCAAAATGGCTGAGGACAGAAATATTTGGAAGACGGAAAGGAAAAATTTAAGTTATAGATATAGATAGAGGCAGTGAGTCATTTTGTTGTAACTGCATCCATATTTTGGTATCTCCATTGTTCAGATTTGTTTCTGATGGAGCTATAAAAGCTATGATTTGTATCTGTGGAAAAGTTCTTTAGTGTGTAGGCCTTGCACAATATGGTTTGTGAGAGAATGAGTTTGGAAAGGCACACTGGTAGCTAGATAAAATGCTGGTTAAAAAAAAAATAAACAGTAAAACTACCCCAAACCAGAAACGTGACATCTTTTTCAATGGATCACGGTGCTATTTGCAGTAATGTTTAGTATTGTCTATTTTTTGATCAGCTCTCTGACATCTTAGGAATGATAGTTATGACCCATATAACTTCAATTCTTGTTCTAAGAGAACATCATAGAAAGTATTTTTACAGTAGCCTGAAGGGATATATGGTAAAGCATAGTTTGTGGATTCATTACAGGAGAGTGGCTTCCCATCAGGTGACGGGTTTATCAAATATTAAAACGCTTTGTATTCTTCTTTCTTCCAAAATTGAAAAAGCATCTGGGAAAACCGTTTTGGCCTTGAATCAGTTCAGGTCTGCCCTTTATTTTGGAATATTTTGAAGGATTAACTTGCAGGTCTTTATTCATGTCAAGGAAAGAACGCTAGTGAGATAGGATCATGTGAGCTGCGCATTCAGACTTAAACGAAGAATTCAACCCCACATCTATAAAAATGAGCTGTATATGTACATTTTCCACAGCCCTTGAACTTCAAAAGCAAAGCGAGCAGCTGTCCGTATCTGTGATTGTTGTCACTAGCCCCCAGAACTGCCACTTTTGAGAAACCCATGACTATATATACACACACAGAGTGTGTTTTTATATATATATGTTTAATTCCACTCCCAGCTATGGAATCAACAACAAAACAAACAAACAAAAACTTGCAGTGCCAAAATATCTGAAGCAAGCCTTTTTTCTGAGGAAACATTATTGAGGTGCTGAACAACATTTGATCACTTGCAACCCTTTCAACTGACGTTCTATTATTCACATGTCTTTTTCATTATGCAACAGATGGTGAGTCCTGTCGCTGATTTTTTTCTTCAGATTCACAAAACTTCAATGGATTGTAATATGACCCTAAAAATGAGTAGAAAAAGAAAATGCTTGTTAGGGTTTTATCTTTGATAATAATCCATTGAGAGAGAGAATAATGGCTGACCTCCTATAAACCAAAAAAAAGACACATTTGCCTTATTTTATGAAGAGCATTTGTCTAAAACATTTGACTGAGCTGCAGAATGTGGCCTTCAGCTGAAATGAAAGATGGTCCTTCTGTTGCTACACAAAGCCATATTTGCTGCTGCAAAGTGCAAAAGGATAGGCTGACAAATTGATAGTATGTCAGGAGCGTAACAAACTTGTATTCATCTTCACAAACATCTGCATATTTGTGAAGATTCTGAATGAAAAACATTTAATTTAGAGGTGTCACTTGGCAAATTTAAGATAGCCAGCATGCTGAGGTCTAAACATTGCTAGAAATGTCTTCAAATACAGTCCCTGTGTCTGCTTTCTGGTCACTTATTAATAGACTGTTCACAGCGTTAAAAGACTTGGGAGGGGAGGCTTAGAGGAATTAAAAGCTATGCTCCATATGCTTTTGATGTTTTTTTATCTCATCCTAGACTAACTAGATCCTGAATTATTATGCCGTGAGTTATTAGATCAGTTAGTTTGCAGTAGTAAGTAAAATAATAATAATGCTTGTATCCTACTGATAGATTTTAAAGTTGTTTTCAAACACAGGGCTCAGTTTGGCAAACACTTGCATATCTGCTTAATTTCAAGTACACAAAAGTTCATCCTACAGCTGGACAAAGGGGTCTTCACCTGGTCATGTCATGAGATGTGCTGCTGAAACGGGACCAATTTTGGGGTGGTAAACAGCACGGGGCTGTTTTGAGGCCAGGTGAGAGCCATCCATGCCTTCTGACCTCTAGGAACTTAATCCAGGTCCTTGAATTAGTGTCTGGGCTCTCTCTGCAACCAAGAGAGCAAGGAGTAAACCTTCAGTGGGATATTCAGAGCACTTCAGTTAGGTACCAACTTTTCTCCTTTAGCTGTAGAGGAAACCTGGACTGCTAAACTAAGTATACTTGGAGTAATACTAGTGTTTAGATTCAGTCTGTAGAAAAATTATAATTAAGACTCAAGAATTAGGATTGTTATTTTGTTGATTACTGACATTAATAATACAGAATATTTTATCTGTAAATCATTTCATCTTTTGCACCTCATTTTCTATGATTAGAAGAGTCACAGGAGGAGTTCAATAAGTGTTTGAGTTTAGGTTCTTTTCCTGTAAAATAAAAGCAAGCACATACTCAGATTGAGCTGTTTGTCTTTTAATCCAAATTCATGGATGGATCAAGCCCAGCCGAGATACGAATACTTTTTTTTTTAAACTATGTATTCTGTCTTTAAGGCATAAACTAATTGATATCACAATATCATACTTGTGTAGTAAAGAAAAGTTGATAGACCAGATACTCTGCTGCTATAAGCCAGCATAAAGCTTTTCCATTTTAACCAGCTAAGAGTCTCATTGAATACACATATTTTTGGCAGGACTGGCTCTTTAGACGCTATTATAAGTTGGTCTTTCACATTTTTGCAAAAAGTCTTTCAGGCTCTACCTCTTTGAGTTAGGCAAGCAAGAAGGAATCGACATGAGTCTAACTAAACAAAAAAATCAGCCCCAGTGCCTGCTTCTTGCCAAGAACAGTGCCCCAGAACTAGAGAACTGCTGTGTTTACTGGCCCTTTCATAACACTGTCAGTATCGAAGAGTTGGTAAATAGAGAACTCATCCAGGAGGCTGTCAAATTCTTCTGCACTGCTGCACACCCCAAGATGATATGCTAACTCCTCTACCATTTTGCCAGTAAGCCTGAGTTTAGAGGCTGGGTCAAGAACGAATGACACTTTTCCAGTAGGCTGTCCTTCAGGGGAAATGATTTTATCTTCTTATTTTTTCTCAGTCCTGACATGAAAAGGGATGCTTTTAATAGAGAACAGCTATGTACTTATTAAGTAACCCTAGGTTTCCTCATATCATCACCCCCAACCCATTGCTAATTCTCAGTCACACTTTAATATTTCCGATTCATACAGCCGAAGCAGTTTGCAAACATTCTTGAACCAAGCCAATGCTATTTGTATGACAGTAGCCTTCTAGAAAACTTGCAAAACCAAACAGTCCATGCCCTAACAAACTTTGACTCCAAACAACAAGGCAGACAGAGAGTGGGCAGCAGCACAGGAAACTGTGTGATTTGCCAGGGGCATGCTAAAAATCAGTCGTGGGATGAAGAATAGACCCTGAATCTCTGTTTTCGTAGGCGGACGCTTGCTCCCCCGGCCACAGGGCTTCCTTAGCAGCTGGTGCTCCTTGTTTTGAAGATTGCTGTGGGACTGCAATTACAATTTAATTTCAAAGATTAAGTACACAAAAGACATGTTTAAATTTTGTCCTGTAACTATTGACAAATTAGATCCAAATGACAAGTGAGGTCTTGTCTTCAGTCTCGGGGTTGCTGTTTGTATACAGTAAATGGAGGATTTTTGTCATATTACGAGAAAATATTTCAAGTGCATTAATACAAGAATATTAGAATCCTGGTAGGTGTTTTGCTGTGTTCAGGCAGTTACTATCAGTTGCCAGTTTTGGGGTGTGATGCCTCGTGATTGACACTGTCAACCTGTTGGAGAGTTCAACAGATTTTTTTGAAATGGATTGTGTGGCAAAAAGTGCATAAAGCACTGCTTCAGTTTCCTGCTCCATGTCTGCTCACTGATTCTCTCATCCTACATGTCAGGGAACATAGTGATGTACAGCAAGAGTGACTGTGAANGGGGGGGGGGGTGGTGTGTGTGTGGAAAAAAGGACATGTATTGCAGCAGCCCAGGTGAATTTGACATTCCTGCAGATGTGCAATAACATAATCTGCTTCTTTTCCCCGAGTTCCTCTACTACGGTAGGCTTTGTTGGCATGATTAGCCTCCTTGGTAGCATCCTCCAGAGGGAATTCTACAGAGATGAAATACAAAAACTGCTTTAAAATGATAAGTCACAAATAGGATCTGCCACAAGGCATTATAAACAAAACTAGACACAAGAGACTCATAAAAAAATTAAAGTATAAAGTAACAGAGAAAAACCCGAATCTTCCTGACTACAATCTCATTTGCACACCTGATTTGTTTGCACAGCTTCCAGGATACAACAAGCACAAAGGCAGTAAAAAAAGCGGGCAAATGACCAGCACAATGGCCATTGACTCAGGCATAATTTAGCACAATTTTCATACCCACTAATGTACAGGGTATATGCAGCTCTGTTTTGCAAAGTTTGTAATTTTTCTGCATGTGTGTGTTGCTGAAAATCTGGTCTTAGCAGCCCTTGTAACAAAAAAGGAGATACCGGAGGGAGGAAGAATAATTGAGGAAAGCATTTTCTTAATTTTTAAGGATTACAATTGTCTAACTACTACTATCATCTGGATAAAACTAATCAATGTATTGAATACATTATCAATAGCCCTAACATATGAGAGTGATATATTTCCCCTGACACATTCTCCTGACACACTTTCACTTTACTGCAAGCATTAACTTCTGACCCACAAACGTAGAATTATATTTCAGCATATGTGGGCTCTTTTCAGATCTTTTTTTTTACAATATTCTTAGTCTGCTTGGATCTTGGAAATTTTTTTAATTGTTTTGATCTTGGTCATCTTTTTGCCCTTCCTTAAAGCAAACAGTACTTATTATTTCTATATAACAGTACATTTAGCATAAGGAACCCTCTCTTTCCTATCTTCCTCTCCTATAACTCCATCTTCTGAAAACTTCATACTCTTGAGGACAACCCAATCCAAGTTAATAATACATGTATTAGCCTGGACAGGCAGAAATCTTTAATATTGCTAAATATTTTTAGAGGTAAATATTTCAGTTAAATTATTCACTGTTTTCATTGTTCAGACAACTTATAATTCCTCACTGCCCTCTTTCTCAACTACAAAATATTTAAAACTGTGTTCCCCAGGTTTTAACCTCGTCTGACTTTTACCACCTGTCTCTCTATTCAAGAGGCATCATTAATTGTGTCTACCAAATTACAGACATTCTGCAGTCCTAGTCTGTATACTTCTGCTCTGATGGAAATATGCCTGCCTTGCCATTTCCTTGTCCCTTGGAAAAAATAATAAATGGGGTGACTGGCAGTGCGGTGCCTGCCCACACAATGCCAGCCACGAGCAGCTCGTATGACTGCAATAAAGCTGGTTGAGATGTGACATTAGTGGACAAAGTTGGCCCATGGATAGTCCTGACTGGTCATATTGATGTCACAGTAACGAAAAACAGGTGAATTGCTAGAAGAAGAGCAGCTCTGAGGTAGGTGGCATAAGTGAGTGGCAATCCCAAAGGTCTAGCAGGCATTAGAGACTTTAGCTTCATATTCAACCGATGCAAATTGGGTAGTGTCATAATGGCAGTTAAAGCTTATAAGCTTAAGTGTGAGGTGGTTCTTCCTACATTTTTAAATTGCAAGTCCGGGTGCTAAACCTTAGCTAGCCAAATGAGTGTCTCAGCTGTTGTTCAACCTTGAATCCTGAATCCCTGTTTTTGCGGTACCTGTGCTAAAGGGAAAAGATCGACTGTATGGAGTGATTAATATCAGGACTAGCCAGGAAATAGTAGTTCCACCCTGTGAAAAACTTCAAAATTTTACGCATTCATAATTTGCTTCTCATCAGCGTGAGAAACCATTAAAAAATATCTTGGCAGGGACACAGAAGAGCAAGAAACACTGCAGAAATGTAAATGGCCCAGTAGTTAAATTTGGGAGGGTCACACTCAATGCTATTCTCTGATTTAGGCAGAGTGAGATATGAGTCTTGGTCAGTTATATGTTTAATATGCACTCTAACCAGTCAGCTCACTTGTAGTCTCTGGACTGTACTTTTGTCTGACCTGAAAATTGCTAATTGCAATGAAAATATCATCAAGATGCAACAGAGGCATTTCCAACAATCACTTTTTTCTTCCAGAGAAACACAGCAGTAGTGGACAGTATCGTATATCAAAAATTAAGTTCCTGACATTGCAATTTGGAGAAAGGCTTGTTATGTTGGTAACAAATACTTAAGGGAAGCGTTGTCAATAACAGTCTGTAAGAGATTTTGAGCCCACTGAGCAAGAACTGCTACATAAGTATAAATTAAAAAATATTACTTGATATGCTTCATAAAATTATGCATTGGATACATCAGACTAGTTCAGGGACCTATTGTAAAATTTAGGCTTATATAAGTAAATTTGAGATCTTGGTCTCTGATGAGTGCTCTGCAGCAAAGATAAAATTGCTATCTGTTTCTACAGTAAGCACGTTCTTCTTTTGTGTGCATGGAAATTCCGGATTTAGACCCAAAGGGTGGCATTGACAGACTCTCTGTGAATCTGTGCGCATGTGCAACACGTAAGAATTGTACCATGGTTTCATTACAACATTAAGATCGTATTCTGACCTCAGCATGATTATTGGACCGTACATCAACCTCCATCTTCTAGTCAGTCGACTACATTTGGATGTGGTGAGCATGTGGTGGCTGTAGCTACTGTCAGGAACTGCCAGGCGTTCAGCTGTGTCCAGACAGCTGTATTTCCATCCATAATTAAAACATCCATTTTTTTCTTTTTTTTTTGCTGTGTCAGGTGGTTATATCATGCACAAGCATATTTGCTAAAGCACCTTTCTTCTTATCAGTCAGGTATGACCAAGTTTGTCTTTTGGAATTATTCTGTAAAGATTGAGGCGTTGATTGTCATCTTACATGAATCAGAAGCAACAGAAAAATTCTCTCACCTTCTTCCTGAAGGGAAAAGCATTTATTTCTCCATAGGCAGAGAAATCAGTTCATGTAAGATTAGGAGTGGACAGCATCATGGAATGTTATTTCCAAGGTAACCTCTAAGGCAGCAAAATTAATTAGGCCTGTGGTGTTAAGCAACTACTAAAACAACTGACAATTTAATCTTAAAACTCTCCTTCAACATATCTGGCAAAAGAGAAGCATCAAAGAATATATTAGTGTGCCAACTGTGGTTTTATTTGGGGATAACCTGGACATTTCCTTTCCCAGAGTTCATCTAAGGATTGTTAGAGGTGTGTCTGCTTAAATTTACCACATTGGTTTCTGCTTTTCTTTCCTTGCCCCCCAAACACACTGATGGTATCATGCAAATCATGATTTCTGAGATGATATATTGAGATGTATGCTACCAGTCCATGAAATAGCAGGAAAGTGGGAGGGAATATGCTGTAGAAACCTTTGGTCTGTTCTGTGACAGTGTAAATCTCATACCATAACTTCCAGTGTTGGGCTGTGAAATGCACACATGAGATCGCAGCGACCGCAGGGTTCCGAACCTGCATCCCACCATGGTTCCCTGAAGTGACCTTTGGAGACTGAAATTAAAAATATAATTTCAGGGCCAAGTATAAATGGCTTTTTCTTCCTGCGATTCAACTCTCGGATCCTCCTGAGATGCTCTGCAAGGGGAAGGAAGTGCTTCCATGGCAGTTCTAGAGAAAGCAGCGGCTCAGTGTGCACATTATTAGGTATTTGTGGTAGAAATAATGGGTTGGGTAGGGCCAACCCAGTCCTTTATTCTCAATAGCAGAGAATTAAATAGAGGGAGGAACTCCAGCAAAGCAGAAGCGTATCTCAGACAGTGCATATGTGTGGGCAATGTGCCTCCCTACCTGCCTCCGCCTCAGACTCGTTCTTGTCATTTGGCCACCATAAGTTGGTAGCAGTCACACAAAGAGTTTTCATTAGTGCAGAATTGGGGTCCTCCCAGTGATTTCTGGGATGTTTTTGTATCATGCCGCGCTGTGGAGGATTGCAGTCTGGTTACAGAGAAAAAGGAGCATTCCACTTTGTTACTTAGCATTGAGAAAAACAAGTCTAATTGGCTTCTGCTGTGCTTTAATAACTAAAGAACAACAAAGGCATTTAGTCATTCACATCATTTCCTGTTTTTAAAGGATTTTAAATGTGACTCAGTGATTAACATTAAAAAGTAGCTACTATGCAGACATAAGAACTACTTCATTTTTTAATTATATTTTAACAGGTATAGACTCAATGTTCTTGACATTTATAAGAGGTCCTTCATTTCCAGCAAAGTAACATAATGAAATATCCAGTCCCATGGCTTGATCACCTTCGTGTGCATTCCCAGAGTCGCTGTGGCAGACCGGGCATATATTTGTGTTGCATGTAATATTAAACTAGCCCAGTTCATGGAGTGGTAGTCATAAAATTGAATCACAGGAAAGTGCTTCTACTTTGCCACACATGAAAAAAAAAACCTTTTAATTGGGTTCTTAGGTTTTTTTCTGTTCTGTCTTTGATGTTTGCTTTTGACTGGAAATCCATGCTGGACTCAAGAGCTCTTTCCTCGGTGAAAGTTTTCTTTGTTGAACTATGCGTTTTTGCAAAAAAAGTTTTTGCATTGATTAACTGATATTTTGTGAACCCAAAAAGCACACTAACAACACTCTCATGCTGGTTTGGGTGTCCATGACTGATATTTGTAGAAAACCTCTGCAGTGCCAGCTGGAGCTGGGCCAGGAGGCTAGAGGTGCCATGTTTTCCATCCTCTCTTACGAGGACTGGCCGGAGCTGTGACGTGCAGCCCAGCCCCAACTTCCCTTCAGCTCAAAGCCGAGGATGACCTGGCTCCTGGCTCCTGTTGACCGTGTTTTGAACAGGCGGAGCTGTTAAAGGCAGGAAAGATGCGCGGAGGCGGCGGGGCCACAGGCAGGAGCTGCCGCTGGGGACCGAGAGGGACCTTGTGGGCAGAGACCAGGATGTTTCCGAGAAGAACGAGTAACAAACCCTTGGGGTATACGGATCTGAGCTACCTGTCAGCGGACTGCAGACGTGTTTCTTGCTGCCTCCTCTCTCCCTGTGTCACTCTAGCGTGACCTTAGCAGTGACCAGCGCTTGGCTATTTCCGTGCAGCTTCTGTTAAGAAAAGCCCCCCCTAATACAGTGTGCGATGGCGGGGTGCTACATGTGAGAGTGTCCTCGGGGGCTCAGCCGCAGCGGAATGTGCATCAGCAGCTGGTGAAAGCAAAAACAGGTTTATTTTGCAAGTGTCACGCAAGCATGTCTTGCGTGGGTTTTTTTGTTCCCATGTACCATAAGTTTCACTTCAAGATTTTGGTGTGACTGATGCTAAAATGCAAAGTAAAACCCATTTGAAATCGCTGAGTATCATCTTCTGTTCCTTGAACTTGGATATCGGCGGGGGGGGGGGGGGGGGAGAAAA
>VZSF01005789.1:1716430-1793447 GCA_013398295.1 Chionis minor | reverse complement strand
TGGGGAAGAAAAGCCTTGCCTTCTGCCATACTTTGTCAGTTGTTCGATTCGGTTTGTCTGGCGTGATACATGCCTTCAGAACCCACCACCACGAGTCTGCAGACTGCCGGCATGCCCACAAAAATGTATAAATACATTAAGCAGAAGTCCTGATTTTGTAGGATTGCTGTTGTTTTTCATCCCTCTCCGTGACCGACCCCTGCAGATCTGGGCCTCAAAGAGCTATTTCATGACAGGAGGAGCTCACAAATGGTGTAAGATGTGTGTCATGGAAAGGTTGGCATCATATTTCTTGTGTGTGAAAAGGACAGCAAAAATCACCGAAATGGACTGATAACTGATTCCATAGAGCTTAAAACTCCCTCAAGGCTGAAACATCTTGGGCCTTTCTGAAAAGAGGCATATATTTCGAAGTGAAGGGGGGGAGGAAATAAAAAAAAAAAAAAAAAGCCTAATCTTCTGCTGATGTGGCCTTGGCAATCGACTGAACTGACAAGGCTGTGTATTTGTAAAACAAGCTGTGCTAAGTATTTTTTTCGGCCTCGTGTTTAGAAACACACAGAGGGGGGGAGGAAGAGGAAAAAAAAAAAAAAAAGAATAAATATGGAAATCAAATGTAAAAACTTCTTGCACTCACAACCGGCTTCCCGGAGGGAATTCCTGCCTCTGTTCTCTGCTCTTCCTCCACTCAGCAAAACGACTGCCAGTCATTAAGCGGAGCTGTACGGCACTCGCTGTACAGTAATTGAACACCAATGGGCCCACCCTCATTTGCATCCCCCATCTCTTGATTGGCAGCTGTACATGAAATGCCATATCAGTTGAAAGTATGTTGTGAGCTGGCACTAATGATCCAGTGGCTCCGGGGAAACCTGCCATATTGTAATTCGGCTATCAGGCATGAAAGAAATAATTCTAAGTGCCAGCAATGTGAAGCCGAATAAATGTTTCAGTGCTGCAGGTTGCCAAGGGTGACACTTCTGATTTAGTATAAACGAATGCCCCGTTGCCTTTGGGGTTGGGGGAGTTCGCATTGTATCTGAGATGTGTGTATAAAACATTAGTATTAGAAAATGGCTTCGGCACGGGATGGGAAACAGAGGCCTGGTCCCAGGCGGCGCGGGAATGTTTACAACTAATGACTGGATGAAAGGATTTTTCTACCTACTGTAATGACAGGCAAAATAGGATTTGCTTTCCCCGAGATGGAGAATAATGGCTATGTTAACTCTGCCTTTCCTTTTTCTTTCTCTCCCTAAATGAAATGCTCTTTTGTAAAGAAAATCACATCTATTTTCTTCAGTGTAGTGGAGGGAGGTGGTGGGTTTAACTCCTTGGGAGCGCTGGCGTTTTGGATGGAGGGAGACAGCGAGGAGGTTAAGGGGTGGCCTCTCCAGCCAAGCCCTCATCCCCTACCATAGGCTTCGTGTCCGGAAAAGGTTTTTCGGTAGCCTTTATACTCTTGCTTAATGTTAAAATCTGGTGAGAGATGAAAGAAAAGACTCCCAATGCCTTAAAAATGTAATGCAGGCAGTTTTTACTTTAATATTTCAGCTCCTGCACATTAGTATGTCACAAAAGGTGAGACTGGAGGGACAGGTGTCTGCAGACACTTGAAAATGGGAAGACAATGTGTATGAAGAAGCTGGTGTTCCTCTCCTATTGTGACTGTACACACACAGCTGCAGTAATTGTAAATGTAGCTAATTAATTGCATCTGCACATGGGATGATGGTGGCTCTGAAGTAACTGCAGATGCAGGTACAAAAACCTGCCAGTAATTTTTTATCTTTTTAAGAACCAAATCCTCTGATGTTTTGGAGGAGAGTGCGTGAAGGCGTGTGGACAGTTCAAACCTCTTTTTTTTTTTTTTGCATGTCAGTTCACAAGATAAGGTAAATTCTTAATTTTGTTATCCACACTCAGTCTGCCTTGCAAAATGGCAATATCTTCAAATTTGGATCATTTTTATTAACCCCGTCTTTAACTTCAGAGGGGTTATCTCAAAACCTGGCTGGCAGAGAAGAAAAGCACAATGGTGCAGAAAATTAATCCATTTCTTAAAGTTGTGGCTAAGTAGAAAGGGAAAAAGAAAAACCTGAAAATAGGTAGTTCAGCTTGGTAATGGTTAAGCTGCTGCTTTGCTGAGACCTCAACATTTTCTGCTGTCTGCGTCATTTCACTGTTTTCATGCATTATTGTGTCCCTTTTGTTGTCTCTTGGTTTATACTTTTATATTAAGTTCTTTTGGAACTGAAGCCATTTCTCTGCTTTGTACAGCAGCTAGCGTGGTGGCATCTTCCTCTTTGCCTGGTGGTTCAAGGTATTAGAGTAACGCGACAGGGATCCCCTGGCACCGTGTGAGGTGCTGCCTGTGAAACGCTGGGTCTTCTCTGCTCCCATATGCATCGGTGAAAATGGAAGGCATTCAATATCACTCAGGATCAGATCCTAACTATTTTGTTGAGGCTTTTATTGTTGTTATGGTGCCCCATGATGAGATACCATCTGTAATTTGTGGTCAGTGGGGATGCAGGAAGAAAAATGACAAATTAGAAGCACAAAACGCTTTAAGACGAACGAACTACCTGAGAAAGAATGTGTGTCAGCCTGCAATTTATGAGGATAAAACATCAGAGCTGACAATCTATTATCAGAGATCAGATGAAGCCTAAAATTTTGGATATAGATTTGAATAGCCCCAAACAGAGACGGTAGATGGATTGGTAGGCTGATACTCAGGGATTTCGTTTGGCCCCTCTTGAAAAAAAAAAAAGATTTCTTTCAAACCATCGCTCTTGATTTAGTTTCAGATGTCAATCACTTGGCATCTTCAAAACTGTTTGGAAAAAGTGTTTTGGTTCAGCTGCATCTCAGCATAATAAGCCTTTCAAAAGTGTCTGTTCAGACACTGAATATTATTCCTGTTATTTCTGTGCTGTCCTGCATCATCTGTATTCACACAGATGAGACTGGAGAAGAGCTCTTTGTACACATGGACTTCATACAACCCCGGCGTGTTGGTACCCAGCGTAGTTTGTCTCCAACATTTTTAGGACAACTTAAGGATGGCTGTCCTGGCCCAAACAACAGGTCCACCTAGCCTGACACGTTGTCCCTGACAGTGGCTGGAGGGGGACAGTGAGACCAGTGATGTCACCCCAGCCTGTAGTTCAGGAACTGCCTGTGCCACCGATGCATCTGTATTTCATGGCCCTCCATGTCCACAGCCTTCCACAACCACGTCTTATCACTTCTTTGGCTCATTTATGCTTTTGGCATCTGTGGTGGCCATGAGTTCCACAGGTTAATCTGCTGCTATGTGAAAAGAAAAGTGTTTCCTTCTGCCTTATGCCAGTCTTCTGCCTGACTCGGCAAGCAGCATAGTGGGACCGAGCGGTAGGATTTCCTGCTGAAGTTCCCGGCATGTTTCACCACAGCTGCAAAGCCAGAAGACTTTTCTGGAAAAGGCTGTCAGAAATGCTTTCTCCTTCAGTCCTGGTCTCACCAGGTGCTGTCACTCAGGTGCAATTGGATGGCCATTTCTCCATTATTTTTTTAAAGGAATGTCTCTTCTTCAGGAAGCAGAGGGAAATACTGTTGTTGTCTTTTCTACGTTCTCCCTCGACTGAAAAAACACCTGTTCACTTCTCACTGAGAAGGGCTGGTTTTAGGCAGCTTTGATTTATGCTATCCATATTCTAACTCTGCATCCCCTGAGCCTTCATCTATGACTCAAAGATTTGCAAAATAACCAATATATAAAAGGTGAATTATTGTTTTCTCTTTTAAATATAACGAATGATATATTTGTCTTTGTAACACACCAGCTATGTTCCTAATTTTTGTAACAAATCTCTTTCCTAATATAAATATCCCTGAAGTGAGCAAGATGATTTCAGTGATTTGAGAACGAAATGTATTCCATGAAAGCTAATAATATGGTGCATCCCAGAAGTAAGACAAATATAAAGACATACAAACCAGATGATATCATTTTTATTTTTATAGATGAAAATCCTGAGAAAAGCTTCTTTAAATTACCGAAGTGTAAAAACAAATCCTTTGTAATAAAGACAATAATTTATGCCATAATGAAATCTGTCACATAGTTTATTTTGAGTTATTTAAAATGATTAATTTTGAAGATGCAGTCTGATAGATCCAGAGTGCCTTTCTGCAGGAATTGCATAAGTTTTTTCCAGAAGTGGATCAAAACCACAGTGAAAGTGTGAGCAAAGAGCCAGTCATCTCTCCAGCTGTCTATTTGTGTTTAGCTATCCATGTTTGTAGCTGCAATCGTGCACAAGTCATGCAAAGTAGGTGGTCAAATGCATGTGAAATTCTGCTTGGCCAGTATCAGAAGTAATAAATGTGGTAAGGCAGAATAAATATGCAAAATATAGTACTTTAACCTAATAACATGACCACTTGCAAGCTTTAGCATAACACTGAAAATCACTAATGGAGCGCTGTGCAGATTTTCATGATACAAGCAGTCAAGAATCATGCATAATGGAACAGTGCAACAGCTAACAGCAGATTCACACAAGATAATTTAAACTTGTTTGTATGGAAATGAAGAACTGATCTTTGAAGTGGTCCTTAATGAGATTCTGCTTGATCCTCTCTGTATCCGGAGAAAGTCTTCCGCTTTCCTTTTGCATCCGGCTCATGTTGCTGGGGTGCAGAAAAAGGACTTGTTTAAATTATGAATGCCAATTTGCATCTCCATGATATTAGGTGAGAACTAAGTGCTGCCAGTGACTTCACTTACGCTTGCAAAACTGTTGTTTAAAGTTATATATGTTTATAGTCCACTCCTACGCGATATGTTTCTCAACTTGGCATTCCTCATCAGTGTGGCAGTCTTGATGATACCCACAGCTTAATGCAAATGAATCCAAAGAGATTGTAATAAAATTTTAATATGGATTAAAAAGACAGGAAAGGTATTACTATCTCACATGTATATTCTACAAAAGAACAAGTAGCTGAAATTTTGTTTTTTTCTTTTTCTTATGGACTTTTTCATTCCCACTCATACACCTGAGCGCTGCAACATGCTGAAAATAGTTCTGCAGTTTATCATCAAAGCTATAAAACTCCACTCTAAAAGGGCTGGAAGGCAGACACAGTGCTAGTGCATCCTGGAATATCTTAAACTACCGCGGAGCTTCTGAGCAAACTCCCCCATACACCGTCAGAAAATATTGCTGAGTGATCAGCCTTTTCTAAACCTTAGCTCTGTCTCTGAAAGCGTCCATCTGGCAAATGAGGCTTTGTTTGTGCTTTTGAAAGGCAGAGGGAAAACATTCAGTTGTTTTTTTCTATCTGTTTGTTTGTTTGCACAGCTCAGGAGATTAAGGAGGACTTTAAATAAAGTTAATGATTCTGTTCCCATGAGGGGAAAACACCTTTCTGTGAGCTGCAGGTTCCCTCATGTATTTTTGTCTTCTGATGGGACATTTCTGCCTTCAAAGCAAGCAACCACAGCAAATATCTGCAGATGACATTAGTCTCCTAACCTGCTTGCACGCTTTTTTTTCAGACTTCAGTTTTAAAAGGCAGATAGTTCTCTGTAATGAAACAGGGAGGAGGAACAGAGTTTATTGTTGTTCATTGGTTGGGGTTCACATAAGGCCACAGCAAACTAATACGTCTGGGTTGACTGACTCTATGAAGAGCACCATGGAAATCTTCCTGCTTTTCAGAACTGAACGAAAGAGTAGGTGGGACTTGCTGAGAGGCACAGGAATAGCTCCTGTAAAAGTTTCCTGACGGCGGGTATATACTTTAGCAAGGGTTGCCCTGAAAGGCATCCCGCCTCTCCAACGGGACAACCAGATGCTCTGAGCTCTCTCTTCTGACCGTGGTTAGGGACTGGTGTGGGGTGAATATACCTCATATCAGCCAGCTTAAGAGGTGTTTGATGGCTAAACACAGATCTCATCGGAAGAAACTAGAAAGAATATTTGACTTTGAAAGAAAGGCACATTATGAGACTTGGAGCACCTTTGGTTTGCACCAGGCTCAACAGGAGTTGCTGGGATGTAGCACCCAGCAGGAGCCGTTCTCTGGGGTCACTGGGTTTTAGGTCAGCCCTTCCCTCCTGCGGGTTTCATTTCTGATCTCTTCACGCAAGTTTGTCGTCTCCAGGGCTGTCTCATCAGCAGGATGAGCTGCCATTGTAAGGCTGCTGAGGATTTCTGAAACTCTTTCATGTCTTGTACAAGCAATAGGAACCAACCTTTGGTGTCACATGTTTGCTTCATGTGGTTGTGTAGTGGGAAGGATTCTGTCCCTAGGATTAGTTTAGTCCCATTTTCCAAGGTGATGAAAAAAACCCTTTTTCTTACGCTATTTAACTTTTTTTAATTTAAATGTAGGTGTAAGGAATCCAGTGTTGTCATTTTTTGCAGGACCAAATTAAAAAAAACTCATGCAAAATTATTTTTTTTTTAATTGTACACATTTTAAGCATTTAATTATATTATCTTTACAAAGTCAGTCAAAGCAGCAGAAATTGTTAAATCTGTTTAGATAAGTTCGGGTTGGTTTTTTCTTGTTCCTTCATTCCACCATTTTCTAACATCGATAGCACTTTAGAATGTGATGCTTTTGATGAGCTACTTTTTGGAGAAGTTCTTTTTGGACCTGCCGCCTTTGCCCCTAGTAGATGCAGAAGGGAAGGATCTCCTCTACGTGCACCCCGTACCAGCCATGCTCTGCAAGCACCAAGATGCTGAGCACCCATGGCTGGGGGGGTTTGGGGCTGGCAGCCCTTTGGTAGAAACATGCGGCACCTTCTCGAGCAGCTCAGAGCTTCCAGCTCATACAGAATTGGGCAGAAACATTAGAGGACTGAGATGAACTTTAGTTTATTTGTACGCACACTCTTTTCACTATAAATGTCACGTATGTTTTCTTTGCTTTTACTGAAGCCCATTAGGGTCTATTCTGCTTTGCTATGTACAGAATTTACACACCCAGCTAGTGTTATTGCCTAAGGGGATCCTTATAAGTTTTATAGCACCCATATAGATTTGACAACTTGCTGCATCTGATTAGTTATTGTGTTTACACAATGCCCTGAGCATTGAATGGATACCCAGGGCGGGCCCAGGCCTAAGAGATAGATTCAGTGGCAGATTTGGCTGTTGGCTTCTGTCCTGAGCTAAATCACTCCGCAGCCACCGCGTTCCCCAGCCGCTCGTGGTAAGAAATGACAGCTGCGCAGCCCAGCCCCTCCTGTGCTTCTTCACCAGCAGTGCCTCTAGCTCTGCTTTTAAAAGAAATCCACGCTGAAAAACTTTCGCTTTGTCATATACCCACGGGTAAATTAATGGTGTGTTCTCTAGAAATAATTAGCTGTTAATTTTTCTTCTGGATCACTATGTAAGCAGGAAAACTAAAAAGAAAATTGAGATGTCTGCTCTCCTATTTTCTCATGTAGAAGACTTTCATGGGTCTGTCTCATTAAGGCTAGTAGGTGTTAATAGTAGGTGTTAATATGTAAATCTGCTCCTAGAAAGGATGAGAAACAGCCTGTATTTCAACATGTTGACCATGTAATTACAGACTGATTACATGCTTACATATGTGCTGTTTCTAGTGGGACAAACGAGAGATGAGGAGGCTGGTAAGGTCACACATCTACTCCAGAGGTGTCAAAGCCCGTTCTGTGGAGAGGGCCAAATTACGTTTTTAATTACGATCCAGGGACTTGCACTACAGCATTAAGGTCACATGCTACCCTTGATCCACAGTGGTCTCCTGCTGAGGACCCTGGGAGGTTTGCATAAAGATCAAGGCTAGAACGAGACTCTTAAGAAATAAAGGAGTTCCCCATTAATAAAGGCTCCCAGTGCATTTGACATCACTCAGTGGGGAAAAAAGACATTATATATGGCATGCTTCAGACTACAGCTAGCCTTGCCTTGTTTGCATATATTCTGGCAGCAATTGGACACACACAAAGAGAGCAACTGCAAGCGCAAGGTTTTCTGGAAAGTTTTCAGAGCTCCTTGTGTCAGACTTGTTACATGTAAATCCCCGTGGTTGGTGCTCTTGCCATTGTGGTTACTACATGTTTTATTTTCTTACAGGGAGAACCCTGATTTTTGGACAATGCTGTTTCTCCATCCTCCAAAATTCTTTCCAAGCTCCTCAAGCTTCCCTTCCCCCCCTCTACTGAAGCATCCAAAATAATTTTCCATACCTGAAAACACAGGACTAGTGTATTTGGTGATTTTTAGAACATGTTTGAAACAAGCTTTTGACTAAAACTTGCACTGAGAGGTCTCGTGAAATTGACTCTGAGGAAATATTTGGGGTCTCCCTTGCATTGTAACCACAGAGTAATGCCCCAAAGAGGGAGATGTAACTAAATCTGTCGGACCCAACAGGCACTGATTGGAGCTTATGTCAGTGTTAGCTGAGCCATCAGATCGCTCTTGACAAGAAGCCGTGGAGAGCTGATGTTGCATGAACTTTGTGTTTTGTTTCCAACCGAGAGTGCGGCTCTGCACTCCCCAGCGTGTGTGTGTGCGTGTATGTGCCCACGTGTGTGTCACAGAGACGGTCACTAGCTCACTCCTACCAAATTAGCCTGCGTAACAGTTGGGGTAATTTAGGACTTGCACTGCCTGATCATTGGTACAGTTACAACAAATAAAACATTTTAATATGAGCAGTCACTGAATGTTTACTGTATCATATTGCTGGGAGCTGAATGTGTGCCAAATGCTATAACAGAAGGGAACATATGAACTCCAGAATGATGACACTAATAAGGAAATTACAAAAGGCCCAACAAATGGCATTTGTGTTAAATCAATAATGCTCTGTTTGTTTTTTTTTATTCTAATCTTTCTTCTTAAAAAAAAAAAATTATCTTTCCAAACAGTTGGCAATTCCCATTCTTGTTCTTCTTCCTGAACATAATTAAAAACATGTTGTGCGTCTACTTAAGACATCAACTTTCCCAAGCCTGTCTTGTCCACTGCGTTTTAAACAAAGACACTTGTTTTGGCATTGTGCCCTTAATTAATCATTTGAGGCTTTATTGCTGTACAAAAAAATGTCTTTGTTTAATGATTCATCACAGGCCCAATTTCTACAGAACTTAATCAACTACAGAACTAACTTTCTAATCAGCTTTAAAGTAAAAGAAAAAAAAGAGAACGAGATTGCTTTTGGTGTATTGTTTTGGTAAGCATTCGTTCAAGGCACACTACTATTTTGGGCTATTTATGATTTAAAACTACAAAGATCAGATTGGTCAGTTAACTTGGGATTTCAGGAGCAGGAAACCCATTACTTAGTGAAAAGCACAATCCTTGAAGTCCTCACCAGCATCACTGGCACCCACTTTCTGTGCAGTGCAACTGCATGGCGCTAGGCAGGCTCCAGACTTTGAAGATAAATTTGCAACATAAAGTTCAGTATGATAGGAAAGAAATAATGAACATGGCTGGTTTTATGAAGTGCAGAGACTCTTTTTCACCATGTTTGCTCTTCTCCTGGCTCTTTTTTCTTTTTTTTTTTTGGTAATTTTTTTTTCTTTTATAACATAACGTTCTTCCACTTTACTTTCATTTAAATCTCCTATGGGTACTATCAAACTTTTGTTCTAGTGCTAGATTTTTACAGTAAATTAATTTCCCATGAGACAACATAGGAGAGTCTTAAATTTGCTGTGATTGTTTTCCTCTTCCGTTTGATTTGGAATGAAAAGTTCAAGAATAAGGAGTTCAAGTCCCTAAACGAGACAAAAGAAGGGCTGTGTTTTAGTGGCCACAAGCAGGACCTAACCCTGGCAGCACGAGAAGCTCTGCAAACACCTTGCAGGATACACTGCCTGCTCTGATACAGATTACACAGATAAAACACACACAGATTGCAAGATGATAGTCTTTGGCTCGTTGTGCAATTCATCACATACAGCTGAAGTGCAAGTTAAATGACTGACATCTGACAGACACAGATATGATAGCTCAATTATTCCAGACGCGGGAGCGAAAGCTACTCTGAATATCACTTGAAGTTGTCAGAATTGCACCAAAGTACCCCCAAGATGATCTTTTTTTCCAAAATTAAGTTTTTATTTGTAATTATATAAAAATTCCTAATTCTCTAAGCCACTGTACACAGCTTGCACTCTGTCAAAACATGCCTACATCGAGTAAATATATTATTGCACTATGTTAATATGTGTTATGTAATGGTCATCTATATTAATATATTCTTCATGTAAGATAATAGTATTCATTTACTTGAGTTTATAGATTATGCTGCTATCTCCATGTAGATTTTTACTGCAGAATTTCATTTTTCAGGTCAGATAAGAAAGTATTTGATTTAATAAGCAATGCCACGCTCTCCGCATTGCAATGAGTTGGGCCAGTCCTTTCTACCCCTCTCAGATGAGTGTTTGGTTTGGGTTGGAAACAACAAAGGAGGTTTCTGTTCGCATCATCACTGCTGTGTCCAGAAGGTGTTAACACCGTAAATAAGCTCTGCAGGGTCCCCAGCATAGGCTGCCAAAGCCAGACAACAAAACAGCAAGACCCTTTGCTTTTGTGACCATCTCGTGGAGTCTAAAAGACCCAAACTCCAGCAGTTCACCCGTGGCACCCGTGAGAGCGCTGCTCGCACCGGGAGCAGGATGGAACCCTTCTCCCATTAGCATCGACTGTGAGGAGAGATGGTTTCAAAGCTGAAAGCTGCTTGTTTGCGTTTGTTGATTTTGATGGTGGGATGAGGTGTCACAGGTAGGGGTGGGCGACGTGCAGGGTTACCAGCTCAGCTTCCCAGCAGCCAGGGTTTGCAGTGGGAACCCGCCAGAGCTCATCGCTGACCCAACAGCAGGAGCAGCACAGGGTCTGAGCCCTGCTGTAATGAGCTCTTACAGTCCTTACTGTGCCAAAGCCTCGCTCACCTTTGCGACTTTTCCTTAGATTTTTGGCTAAGCGCTACCAACAGCCAAAACTTTATTAATCCCCACCCTGCGCTGAATCCTGGCGGCGCTGGTGGCAGCGCGCAGCGGCTGAGCGCGACGGCAGCTCGCAGAGGCGAGGCGGCGCGGCAATTGTCTATTGTCTCTCCTCCCAGGAAGCGTACTTAAAAGCATCGGACGTGTCCTCTGGCCTGATCACCAGGGTTACTTTTCTTTGCTACTTGGCAGCTGCAAAAAATGAAACCCAGCTGTAAAAAATAAGAGTCTCTTCTCTATTTGGCAAGGTCTCTTTGGAGTTGGAGTGTGTGTGCGCGTGTGTGTGTCTAGGCAGGACGAAAGCAGGCTCGTTTAGCAGTTTAGTCTGAACATGTGTTCACCACCAATTATATTCTTATATACTCACAAGTGCGGAATGCCTGGTTAAAGCTAAGGTATAACGTGCGTGTGCCTGTGAGCGTGTTTAAGGCAGTGCTGAAAATCAGGCTGCCGCTCTGCAGCCCCAGCGTGAGGCACACTGGCACAGCACTGGCACAGCACTGGAATAGCACTGGAATAGCGCTGGGGTTGCTTTCAGCTAAGCGGCACCCTCTGAGCGTGCAGCGGGAGCGGTTGCCAGTGATGTGCTCTGGCCATTTGGCAATGCCCGGCTTTCCATTATGCATCTAAAAAAATTCCGTGTGCAAAAGTCACTTTTTGTAATTGCAAGGAGAGGAACTGAGCCACAGAGTGATGGATTCTGATTTTTTTCTTCCCATTAGGATGATTTAGAATCGTACAATAAGCACCACTGCATGGCTGCTAGATAATGCATGTTATTAATTTGGCACATACTAATGCTCTATTTATGTAATATTTCATACACTTTGCAGAGCTTCATATTCAGAGAGCAACTGTAGAAATAGAAGACATTCAGATCTGTTCCTGGCATTTCTTTTTTTCCTGAGCAAAAGAGTAGTAATTCAACGAATTCCTGAATCGTGCAGAATGGGTTTCCTCATGTTCTTCCCTCAACCACCCCTTCAGCCAGTCAGCTGGCCCCTAAGAGTATGGGAACAGGTAATAATTAAATCCTAACTCTTTGGAGCTAAGCAAATGGGGACAGGTGATAAAATTAAAGTGGATAAAATTAATGTGCCTGACTTATCATCCCCCTTAGAACTTGCAAAGTGGCCTGCATAGGTGTCTCTTTTTGCACTGGAGTTGGTAATTTTAGCCACTTAGACTTGCAGGAAGGGCATCTACTCCTCTGTTTATCAGGGCTCAGACACGTTCTCCACCTGATGGAAATACCTGGTAATGAACCAGAAGGAGCTGCCGTATTAACTTCTGGAAGAAGTATTAGCGGTTGAGGACTTGCAAGTCTGGTCCTTATTGTGAAAATCCAGCTTGTAGAGAGAAGGAAAAGTGGGAATCCTACAAGCGAGAAGTTGGGAAACTGAAGCAAGTAAGAAAAAAATCGGCATTCACCTGAAAGTAAAACTACAGACAGAAGAGTGACCACTTAGGCGGAGTTCATTTAGGAAACAAGTAGCTGAACCTTGGTTTCCACCTCCAGGAGTGTTTGTGTAACTTACTCTGCAGTAGTACGTAGAAGATCAGTGGTGGCTACATCCAGTAGACTATTCAGGAGAAGGCCTAGTCCCAAGGATAGCAATGGAAGACGTGTCTCAAATGATCCATGAAAGCTCTCTGTGATTAGCTGGTATTTGAGCTCTTTCTTGCCCTCCTACTTTCACTGCTTACCCCAGATTTCAGTGCATGTGCTTTGTGCAGCCTCTCTAGTACACCCGTGTTGATGTGAAGTAGAAAAGGTTGTTGCTAAGTGACATGACAACTGCAAAGTGCTTTTCAATTTCTTTTTCTGTTTTCTACTCCCACTTTCCGCATGCATCCTGTATGGAGAGTTTGCTGCTGGGATCATCCCCGTCTAGCAGCGAACACTGTGTGACAAAGCTCCAGGTCACATTTCTCCCAGAAGTCACACGGATGCTGCTGTTGCTGCCCTGATGCTTCTTTCAGTTGGAAACTTGAGGTTGACCCAAGATCATTCCCATTTTTCTTTGTTCTTGTGTAAATTTGGGTGATTCAGTGTCCAGTCTGAACTGGGTTTGGTGGCATCTTCCAGTGTTCCTGCACTCTTCATATACAGCCAAACAAAGCTTTCGGCCCAAACAGGGCACAGCACAGCCAACTTCTGATCTCTGTAGCTCAGCCCTGCAAATAAACCTAGGACAGAGTTTTGACCTAGCTGCTCTTCCTGCTTTATCTGTGCTGTGGCTAACTGTCATGGGCTGTAAAGCACCAGGTTCTGTTGTAGTGGAAGAATTCTATTTACAACACCCTGCTGGTAGTCCAAGTGTCTCTTGCTGAAGCCCTCCTCAAGTTATTTCATCTATTGGCTCTGGGTAGGAAAGTAGTTTAATAAAAAATTTTTGAAAAACCTAACAACCAGACTTCAAACAACTAGATTCTTTGAACTTTACCTCTTGCAGCAATCTTTATACTACTTAAATCTCCCTTCATGGAGTTTCATTGGCCAAAACATATCCTTTTGTTTGGTGCCAATACAGTGACTCTAATGCTTGATGGGCTCCATCAGGACCTACCACAGTGAACCACAGCTTACCATAGCAAACCACAATAAAATGATAACAGTAAATAGCATTACAAATCTTGTGCGTTTGTCTGTCTTGGGTCCTTCTCTATTTCGTACGTAGGTTAAGCCACGACTCCTTGCCACGCAGAATTTGTGAGTGAAAAACTGGCATTACGCCTGCGCTATCTGTTCTTTACCACATTAAAAAGGTCATAAAAGGATAGTCTGTTAAAAAATCCTGGTGCTGAAGAGAGCCTTTGCACTGAAATAAATTCCAAGCGAGATTATTTTTTTTCAGTCTGGGAGGAGGGGAGCTGCTAGAAAAAAATGTGAGCTCAACTATTAGCTTTCCACTTGTAAAACTTCATATATCACTAAATATATTGCCCGTAGAGGACAGAAGCTGTTAAGACGGAAAAGAATTTTGAAGATGGATGAATGACAAAGACAAATGAAGATTTTTATTTTAGCAGAAGTTTCCAAGTGCTGTCTCTGGGTTGGGAGGGTACTGTTAATAAAGTACACTTGACATATAACTGTTCAAGTTCCTGAGAAACAGCTTTGCTTTAAAGTTCGGTAGAGGATCAAAAAGAGTGAATTCTCTGTTTTTCTCTATAAAAAAGAAAAAGAAAGCCCTGAAAAAGGATAGGTTTTTTTGGGAAACGGCATCTATGCCTTTTGTCTTTTCTTCTCTTTGTGGTCCAGAGACAGTGCGTTGACTGACTTCTTCAGAAAGGAGATCAGTGAAATTGTCAGTTGATTACTTCTCCTTGATTAGCATTTATAAGAGCCCTGTGATACATTATTTGCATTCCTATTTAGCCGTGATTTTTGTGGGGCAGCAATGATTAAACTTGTCACAGGGCCTGATTGACAGGGTCAGATCTTCACTTTCTACTCTTTTGAAATTAAAAACAAATGTGTCAGCTCCCTTCATGGGCCGCAGCGCTGTGAAGCTTGCTTGCCTTGTCATCGCAGATAGGTCAGGAATGTTTTAATTTTAGGGATGGATTCTGCTTGTCAAGCAGAGTGTGATGGCGTGTAGTTCTGGAGATGAGATGTGAAGGGTGTAAAACAAAGAATGGAAAGAACAAAGACAAAGACACTCACATTATTAGACAGATTTAATTAGTCTGAATGGATATTATGCTAGATGAAGCAGTGAGCTGTGAAATTAACCCTTGATTACGGATTGGCGGATCATGCTCATAAAGAGAATCAAACCTTGGTGAATGGGAAAGAGGTGCTGTACTACCCTCGCAGCCTTCATCCCCACGACCCCTTCCTGAATCCAAGAGAGGGTGAAAATCTTTGAAGGAAAAAGCTGATGCTGGTGGCATTTGGGAAGTTAGGGCAGTCTCTCCCTTTTTCCTGATGTCTGAAGCCAGCCCATCCAAGGAGCTGAAACCGGGCAGGTTACATGGAGGCAGATTTTTGCGTGAAGGATGGTGAGTGATGACTCCCACCCAGTTCAGCCCATTCCCTGCTGGCAAAGCGGTACACAGGCAGCGGAGAGCCCAAGTCCCCTCTAAAGAATTATTCCCACATCATTCCCACCTCCCTTCCCAGCACTACCAAGTAGGCTGGATATTTCTGCTTGAAACCCTATTTTGTCACGAAAAGCTGTGGGTTGATACGATATTGCTCACCCTCAAGTGAGGGTTTAGGCTTCAGAAAGGCTGGTCTCTACAACCTTTAATTCAAAAGCACTGTAGTGTCCCAAACGCTGCGATAGTGTGGGAGATTACGGTAATGACAGTCGAGAAGGTGCTGTGTTTCGCTGCATCCGATGGTGTACAGAAGAGGCACTTCAGCCTTTTGTGTGCTTCTCATCAGCATTCCCCAAAGCACTGTATCAAGAACTACTCCTTCTAATTAGCACTACTGCAACGGAAGAAAACAAATAGAAAATACAGTGTTACTCTCTTGTTAGTTCCTTGTCATTTCTTCCAAGTTGTTCAACTAATGGAGTAATCAGCCTTTATGTTAAAGAAGCGGGGGAAAAAAAAGCCAAAGGGCATTAGGTGCACTAATCTACCAATAGGTGTGAGGCCCCTGCTTCCCTCTGGCACATTTGAAATGCTTACTTTCAGTGCAAATTTGCATGCTGGAGACTGTCAGATTAAAAAGGAGTGAGACATGAAAACAAGTTAGGTGAGAGACTGCCTAGAAATGGCGGCTGATAACTTGCTGAATGGCAGTCTTACCTCGGTAGTCACGTTGAGCCTCTATAGGTACCATGCTGCACGGTGTTACTTCTCATACCATTTTTCTAAAGGTGATATCAAGAATTCTCATTTTTACTTAATATATAGTAGCATTTAAGTGGTGTCTGTATGTGGAGTGAAACGAACCCTTCGATGAAAGACCTACAGGAGATTAATGAAAGTCATTATCTTTATGTGATAGCAGAGAGTTACTATCCACAGAAAGAAAGGAATTTCTGCCTGCACATCTTTTCTCCCCTAGTTTCACCATCTCTTTTTGTACCCTGAAAGAGAAGAGGCAGCATGAGACGGTGATGAGGGAATAGGACATGACATGAATCCCATTGCTAAGTCTACTACTGAATTTCTGTTGGTGTTAGAACAAGTCACTTTGCCATTCTCCAGATGAAAACGATTATTTAAGGACAAAAGACTAGTACTTATCATTAAACCTGAAGACACAGACTAGTTCTTAGGCAGAAAAGCCTTGTCATTGAACTGGTGTTTATGCGAGCAGTCACACATTAGTGTTACTGCTTTCAGGGGCCTCTCATCAAAGTCTTTATTATTACAAACCTATTGAGCCGTATCCTCAGCTGCTGTGAATCAACATAACTCTCCTGAAATTAATGATGCTACACAGTTCTACATCAGCTGAGAATCTGGCTCTTCCTTTCTAGCTGTTTATGTATTATTCAGCTATATTATTCCAGTATAGGCCATACAAAACACTGTGCTCTTCCGAGAAGGATCTGCTTTTCAGACTCAACATTGGCCCCTTGGGGCAGGACCCTTGATTTGGGTCTTCCCAGTCCCTGGTCTGGAAGGCTAAGTCATAGCTTGTATAATAATTTAAATAAACAGTTTTAATTTAATTATTTGATTTAATAGTTTCTTGCCACCTCTGCTGCTTTCAGCAGGAAGCAGTGCTTTGGTTACCTGTTGCAGGGGAGGGCTTTGCTGGCAGATGCACAGGCGTTGGACATACCGGGTGGAGACACTGCTGGCCTGTTTTGTTAAAAGCGTATGAAACCAGTGGAAAAGGCAATCGCTAATGAAAGGGAGACCTCTGTATCAGCTGTCTATGTATTTATTAAAAATGTGGATGAGTTTTTTGATCTCTTTGTTGCACTGCTTGCCGTGGTTCTCTCTCTGGGCACTGAGTTTTGTAGCTTGTAAAATCTTAGCATGGCTGATTTTGTCATTGTGGTGCTCCTCCCGCTCACTTTGCAGAGAGAGAGACTTCGACCAGTGCATTCAGCTTGAATAGGAAGCATCGGCAGACAAAAGGTATCCAAAGGAGAGGTTTGGACAGAACCATTCAATGGAGAAAATGTTGAGTAAATGCTGGAGACAGCCCTATAGCATTGCATCCCCCCCTTCAGTGAGGAACAACAAGCACTTACATATGGAACACAATGCACATTTGCTCGGATGTTCAGTTTTATATTACCGTCCTGCTGTTCACCAGTATAGCTGAAGAACTGGAGCTAGTAACACTGGCCCCATTTGCAAGGGCATTCCTGCCTCTCTGATATGCCTCTATAAAGAGAGTAACTCAGTTTAAATCAAGGAATTAACACTGGTGTAAAACAGGTGTGAGCAGAGCAGACTCACACCGTTCCCCCAAAGTGGCAGCTCAAAATCATTGCATTTCTGCCTACCAGATACAGCGTATGTTTTCTAATTATATACGCAAGATGCTCGCTCACCTGAGGTTCAAGTTTGCAGCACCCTTTCTCATCACTCACTTAATTCAAAGAGCAAGAGCAGTTATGTGCCCCCCACCCTTCCTTTATTTTTCAAACTGAATTGTTTCTGTGGTAGCTTGGTGTGTCAGCTTGTAAGTCTATAAAACAGTTTTCTACCAGCTGGAAATCCAACATGCTACATGAATACATAACAGTGCTGAACCAAGAAGGTTTGTAATTCAGTAATTAGCTGTAATTAATGAACACAAAGTGAAGACTCATTTACAGTTTAAATTATCACATTAGCTCCTGTCACCCTCTATGTACACAAAACAGCAGGAATTCAATTATTTTTATTCTTCAAAGCTAATTTAAAATTTAAGGAATGCCATTACATGAAATAATAGGTAGGAAATGTAATAGAAATCGCTGAGAACAGTTGGCCATCCTTAGAAGGGGAGGAAAAAAATGCTATCAGTGATGATTTGGAAATGTTGTTTCATCTGTGAACAGATGAAGGATTGAAATCTACGCTCTTTTCAGTGTATTTAAAAAGAAAACGAGTTTGGTGGTTGCTAAGTCTTTGTGCAGGAAGAGCCATTGTGCATAATTGTAAAAGCAGTTGATACTGATAATGCTGTTGATAGTAACATGATGACAGCATGGAAATGCTCACACCATTATCTTTAATGGGGCTGAGTCGATTGCAACAGCATCGAGCCCCTGTAATATTCACCAATCTTAGTTGTGAAACTTCAGCCTAGCAGGCCTTAAGTAATTGTCACTTTGCAATCTGCCTGTAGTTTGTGTGTGTGTGTACGTCTATGTAAAACGCTTTCATTGTGCTTTTAAACCCACCATGATGCTTCTCTCTGCAGCTGCCACTGATTTTTTTCTTTTCTCAAACAGTTCAATAACAAGAGAATTCCAAACCCATCTGATGCCGCCTCTGTAGCTCCCACATATCTGCATTACAGCCCTTATTTTTTTGTTCTTTATTTCTTATTCAGTTGCCTTTTCATTTTAAATAGGCCACTGGAAGCTACACCGTCTAATTTTTCATAGGTGATCGACTGCTGACTTGTGGGTTTACGTAGACAGAGGGAAGGTAGCGATAAGCCAAAGAGAGGGGATTCTATTAGGGAAATGCAGCAGTAATTAATGAATCCTGCCAGTAATTGGGAAGGTGTAAGCCTCTGTAATATCGTAATGATAGTCATCCGTTCTGTGCATCCCCCATCACTCCGAACGATCCCTCATCGTCTCTGTGATCTCAGACACTTAGCCATGCAAATCTTCCTGACAGGACTCTATGTCTTTGTCTCCCTAATTGGACAGTATAGAGTTGTTTATGGATATTGCAGACATTTAGACCTCAGTTGGAGGTTGTTCAAAAATCGTTAGCAAAGTTGCCTTAACAGCATTGTCAAATATTTATTTCCCTGTTTCAATATCTGTTTTTAACCCAGGCGTGGTTAGCGATAGAATTAACATTTTGGAGATACACCGTCTCGTTCCAGGCTCCGTTTGAGATTGTTATTAAGCCCTTTTCCTACAGAAAAAGAGAACAACAAAAAAATCTACCATAAGTCCTCATTTCTCAAGGATAAAACACGATATTGTAGGGCAAATGTGCTGCTTTTTAATACCATTTCCATGGGGAAATATTAAGAATGCTGACAAAGGCAGTTCCACTTACAAAAATTACAGGAAGCTTATGGGGCAAAAATTCCAGTTTAGTATAAGCCAAAATAAATGGAGAGTAATCCCATTCACTGTACCACTTCAAGTGAGAGCAGATTAAGAATCTGTATCATATATATTAGAAAAACTATCTTTTTCCTCGGTCGAGACTTGGGGGGTTTAATTCTTGTATATAATCGTCTATTGGTAGTAGGTGAAAAATAAGATACAATAAATGCATCTAATGTTGTGCTTTACTAGAACAGATCTTTTTCTTTTAGAAACTTGGTATTTAGGGGATTTTACGTTTTTGTGCATAATGCATTTATTGTATATGATTCGGGGATTTTCTGAGCACAAGGCAAAGTCTTGCAAAGACCTAGACCATGAGCAGGAGAAGTGAAATTGAGTTTAAAAGAGAGCACGCTGGAGATCCAAAGACAGCAGCCGGTGTAGCCACAAATACTCGCAATTTGGAGTGTCAGGGAGAGCAATCAGATGGATCAGGCGAGTGAATTTACAGTCCTTTGGTCATATGCCATTTTACTCAGACAAGTTGTCCCGCAAATCAAGGGGATTATTTGCCTCAGTAAAGGACCATCAGGTCTCTTTTTTTTTTTTTTTTTGTAACTACTAAATTAAGCCCCTAATTCTGCAAACAGTTAACTACATTCTTACTTCCATTGCCATCTTCTCTCACAAGGCTACTTATTCTAGCAAAGGTAAACATTAATATATTTCATATTTTTGATGAAAGACCAATATTCAACTGGCATAAAACCAGAAAAAAATATATGCAAGAGTTTGTCTAAAATAATAATTTGGGCTTTTGTTTTTTTTCAAACTCAACTCTGTTTTCTTTACACAAACACAGGGTGCAAAAAATTCTGTTTCTAGGAAGAATTTCTGAAAGTATTAATTTGCGTCTGTCTGGCAACTATCTTGAAAGCTGTTTGTAGTTTTGGAATTTATTCAGCCAGGGAGCAGTAGAAATGACACATTATATAGTTGATTAATATAGTAAATAGCAAATTACTGAAGGGGGAATAATCAAAGCCATAGTTGCAGCAAATATTTACCTTATCTGATTTCTCTCGGGTTATCCCAGAGTTTTAGGTACCTCCCACAATCAAACCTAAAAGTTAAAGAAAACAAAGTAAAACTATTTGCAACACAAGGAAAGGAATATTTATTTTTTTCCTTTTTGGTGAAAAACTTCTGCATATGTGTTATATTTTTTCATTTTAGCAAGCTCCCTTTTTTTCAGTTAGTAGGTCTTTTTATGATAAACTTAATGCTCCCCTAAAGCACCACTGATGTCGTCTGGAAACCCGTGAGGTTTTCAACCCTCTCCCTAAACTGCTGATGGAAAAGTTGTGAGCTACAGCACACAGAAAAAAATCCATCTCTTGAAGGTCAGAGGAGGCAGTGAACTGCCTGACTGTTCAGCCGAGCACGTCCACAATGCCTGTCCTGTTCCAGCTCACGTTTTGCCATCCCTGAGATCGTTGCAGGGACAGAGGCTGAAGCCAGGGTGTCCCACCTCTCGGACATCCCTTGTGCTGAACACGAAGCCCGGTTCCCTCCCGCCTGTGATGGAGTCACAGGGAGCAGCTGGAGAGGAACAGCCCAGGTTCACCCCAACCACAGCTGGTTCAGCCTCTCCCTCATCTCCAGGCTGATGCCACCAGGTTTCTGCTCCCATTGTGCTACTGGTCCGGGGGAGACAGTACTGCGGGATGGGATCAGATTCTCTGCGGCAGACAAAGCAAATTGGCTCTGGATGTGCCTGTTAGAACCTTCTTCTCCAGAAAATGAATGCATTGGCATTTAGGGTTTTTTATATACGCACATGCATATATAGATTTAAAATCCCAGCTTTAGAAACTTATGTTGGTGCAGCAGCCTGTGACACTGGATACAAGCTGCTGTGCAAAGCAATGGCCAAATGTTTACATAAACACATAAATAAGACAAATAATTTTATTTTCATTATTCATATTTTCTGCTCTTTCTTTTCCTTTTTATTTATGCTTTAAACAATGGTTACTGTAAATATTATGATAAAAAAGCCTGCTTACAGTGGACAGAAAGATGATCAAAAAGCTGTGATATAGAGCAATTCATGTTTCTTCTTTACAATCACTAACGAATCTTAACTTGAACCATGTTATGTTCCCATGTGAGTGATAAGCAATGATTTATTATGAAGTGTCACGAAATCGGAATGCCATACAGTGAGACATGAGCTAGTGGAAAATGTGTTCCCTGTTTCCCAGCCTCATTACTCAAAGATGCAGTGTCCCTTTCTCCAAGTCTAATTTACCTGGCTTTTTGAGGCTTTTCGAGGCTCTCTGATATCAAAGGAAACGGCACCAGGAGTGAAATACCTGATCCAGGTTGTGCCATTCACCTACTGGCACCACTAAACACGTTGCAATGACTGGGAAAAAGGACCTGCTTGGAAATTCAAAGCTCTTGCTGTATCAGACATTTGCAACCCTAATGATGCTACCCCCAAAAGCAATTGCTTAGGATTACAGCATCTGTTGCCTCATCAGTGCTGTCAGCGCATGAAGAGGAAATAAAACAGGCATCGCGGAGCAGGCAAACGGAGAAGTTTTCTTTATGCGTCAGAGTTTCTTTTACTCTCTAATGATTCCCTTCTCCCCATGATCCTAATTCAAGTAACTGGCATGTGATATATTTTGTAGATAAATCAGCAGCAGAAGAGCATGTGCAGTTCTGGCACCACAGAGTAGGTGATTTACTTGTAGCTCTCACTGAGCGCACAGGTTTGGCTTTTCAGGTGGGAATTTGTGTTTTAAGTGCTTCCTCACAGAGAAAGAAGAAAACCAGCATATTGCACGTTAATTCACCTAAGCTGCCCCCCTCCCTTGCTGATTAATGCTGTCTCCAAAGTGGCATAGTCTTAGATTTTAAGAAGTTTTCTGGGTGTCTCTTTAAAGGACCTGATCCTGAAAGCACTTGAGCTCGGGCAAATCTGGGGTGGAAATAGGTGCTCCCGCCTCGCTAAAGGCAAGAGTTGAGTGTGCTTCTGTTCTGCAGCAGGAGAGAGACATGGAAGCGTGAGCCTTCCCAGGGAACTGTGGCCTGGATGGTCTGGGCACATCCCAGAGCAATCAGAAAGATGCACTGACAACTGGAATCATGAACTGTTTTTTCTGGAAAGGCAAAGCCTCTACCCATTAAAAAAAAAAAAAAAAGAATATTTTTATCCCAAACCAGAGATTTAATCACACCAGATTTGTTAAAGGTTTACCAGCAAGAGCAGTTTCTGTTTCAAAACATGATCCTATTCTACCACAACAAAATATGATAGAAGACCAAAAAGTTAAACTGAGCAGAATAAACTTGAGAACAAATTTATATCCTGCAAATTCTTTCACATGAAAAAAAAATACATTATATCTAGGCATGTTACAACTAGTTCAGTCTGTCTTAAGGCAATAGGAGCTGTTGTTTTTCTTGCAGAAAATGTGGAAATCATCAGAAGAAAATTAACCAGAACTCATCCTTGTCTGAAAGGCTGAGAGACTCACAAATTTCAAAAATCTTTTTTCTATAGAGATGCTTTATACAGAATCTTTGTGAAGTAGAATCCAGAGAGTAGTTGTCTCACAGCACTGACAATGTCTGCTGTTCCAGAGGAGACGGTGTGTGATGTACCATCCTGAAATATTGTCAGCAAGCCTGGAGATATGAAGGCACTTTCATAGTAAGGCAGGGATGAAAGGAAAGAGGTTTGAGTTTGCTTTTTTGTTTTGCTTTGTTTCATAGTCCTAATAAAATGTACCATTGTGCTCTTAACTTCTTCCCTCCCATTTTGTTCAGCAGAGAAAGGGAACAAAACTCTCTTGCAGAAGAGTTGCGGTGTTGAGGAGGGAGGGAAGAGGCACAAGTTCCTTCCTGGAGGAATTCTCTTTAGCCAGTGTAATATCAAAACAGCTTTGAGGCCGAGATAGGATCAGCACCTCCCTGCTCTCAAGTATCCTTTGCCGTCTCACCGTGCAACTAGACATTTTAATGGCACAGCTCAATAGGTGGGCTTGGGAGAAAACCCATCTGCAATAGCCTCTAATTTGATGATTAAGAAATTATCTCCAGATTTGAAAAAATGTGGAGTTTAACCAGGAATTACCTCACAAGGGAAACAAGGAGGCACCTGAGGAATTAGGCAGCAATTGCATAAGCACTTGCAGATGACAATTTGGCCTTTTTAAGCACCTAAATCAATTGGGGAAATGTAGCTTTAAGTGACCCACCAGTATGTCCTGACAGCCATCTATGTAAGCCCAGGACTTGAACCCACCACCAGTGTCCAGATGGTTTAACCATAATTGCTTTGTCTTATCTGTTCTAAATTCACTTTTTTTCAAGGTGTGTTACACAAGCTATTTCTCTTCTGGGATTTATACAGGTGGCATTTTAAAATGTAGCAAGCACCCAAGTCTACAGAACCTGCTTGTCACAGAAAATGACACAGTTTGCATGTGACCTGTAATGACAGTTGCTAGTTGAAAAGAAACCAGAAATTCAGCTATATCTTCCACACTTTGGTTGCAGCTGCCATCAACTAAATCTCTCTCCAAGGGCAGATGGTGCCCTGTACAATGAACAATTTAATCTTTAGCAAATAGAGAAACTTTGCCAAAAAAATCCACTTTTTTTTTTTTCTCCAAGAATAGGCTGTCAATAACATGTGCTCTCAAATACATTGTGATTTGATGACTATACTTTATTTATAGGAAAAAAACCCAAAAAATAAATGTTCTCTCATTTATTTTTTACTTTGCAAGCCTCTGTCCGTTCCAGATACCCCTCTACTGGGCTTTGGTTGTGTGCACAAGCGATTAGGAGGAACCAGTTAAGTGTCAGGATGTTTCTTTCTGCCTGTTGGGTATCATGTGTGCTCTTCTTTGTTACTGAACATGTGCGTATCCTATGTCACCTTGAGGCCCAAGCCAAGATCAGGGGTGAAATCCTGGCCTTTCTCAACACAAGTGGCACAAATCCCACTCTGTCCACCAGCCCAGGATTTCATCGCGTCTCTTGGAAGACACGGGGAGCTGCAGCCCCCAGTTTTTCATCTCATTCCATCTAACAGCAAAACAGCTGAGGCATGCAGGGATGTGAAATGATTTGCCTAAAGCTATGCACGCCAGATCTCAGAGGGTGGGAACTGGGTTTTCGCACCCAGCCCGCTCTCTTCCCTTCCTCTCCTGGCTGCCTCCGAAGGAATCGAGCGTGCATAGATTCTGGCAGCAACACTGGTTGCCCCTCCTGTGCCCTCCCTACACCCGTTGTCACTGCCTTAGCTGCCTGGGCCCAAGCAAAGACCTGGACTGCCCAAACTGTCAGGAAAAAAAAAAGTCTGTTCTCCTTGCTGATTTTTCCCAGCCTAAATAGCCCCCTGCTCTGTGGTACCGCAGGGTCGGCACTGGTGAGCGGTCGCGTGCGGAGGGAGGAATGGGGCTGCTTCAGCCAGCAGCGCTCGCCTCCAGCCTCACCGCATCTCTCCTTCACCCCTGTCTTCTGGGGACGTGTCTCATCCTTCTTGCTTTTAAAACACTCCCGGATCCTTTTCTAGTCATTCACAGAAGAAACTGCCTGCCCTCCGGGGAACTGCTCAGGCTAACACATGTCAGCACTTTCACGAGCCGTGTTGTTCAGGTGGATTTGGAGGATCTAACTGTATTTGTTCAGGGATGTTTAGTAACCCTAGCGAGCTGGGCACTGCTGCACCTATTCAGCAGCTCTGATTGGGCTGCTTTTTGTCTAGAAACGCATATATATATATATACACTTAAAAATAAAAACACATTTATGTTTGTACATTATATTTATATTTCTACATAAAATACAATGTATATGCAGAAGAATTTTTGCATGTCTCTCTTAGGTCTTAAGTGGCATGGTTGGTCCACAGACACGCCTGCACAGACATGCTCCTCAAATGCCGACGTTGCTGTGTCTGCGCAGCCCCGCCACCGCGTTTGGTACTGTGAGTCCCCAGCTCCCGGTCGCTGTGTTCAATATGAATAGGCACATGAGGAAGAGTTCTGCTCAGCCAGGATCACAGCTAGGAGATTGAAGTCATATGGCACCACATGCAGAGACATCAGAAGTTTCTGCAAAGAAGAAACTCATAACATGAAAGTCAATCAGGATTTTTGGCAGGTTTCAAGGGGATTCTTCTATAAACCGTTGGGTCAGGCCAGCTGAGGTAAATCAGAGTAACTTCACTGACCTCCTGCAGATGAGGTGCTTTGCACCAGCTGCAGGTACATGCTCTGATGACCTTGCTGCTGAAACCCAAAGGTCTTTTACCTGGCCTTGGCTTTAGCCTCTTAGCAAAATATCTTCTACAAAGAGTTTTCTGAGATAAATGCAACTTAATGGCTTCACGTCTTTATTAAATGTAGTTTCCATCATCCGAGGCAATGAGGTCTCTAAATTCCTCCACCTGGGTGTTACTGTAGTCAGATGATTTTGTATTTAGGCAGACACACCCCAGGAACATCTGAGCTAGAGCCCACATTTCTTTTCCATTATCTTATCCCGCATGTTCATAGGCTTAAATCATGGGGCAGAAATATGTTTTACAATAAAGGAGACCTTTTTCCACACTCCCCTCTCAGTGTGGCCGCTGGCTCAGGTTGAATATGCAAAGTCTGGTGCCTTCTGCAGGGACACGAGGGGCTCAGGGACCTGCTGGTGACCCTGGTGGGTTGTGGTGGTGTGTCCTCCTCTCCCTGAGCTCTGTTGGGCAGCTGACTGCACCTTCCGGGCAGTGCACAGTGCAGCTTCTCGGCACGACACCCTTCCGTACAGAGAACTTTAGGGACCTTTTCCTGCTGGCATCCTGTGGAACCTCTGCATGGGTTTGGGTGGGTGCTGCACCCTCAGCAAGAACGAAGAAGAGCTGAAAGTATTAGTTTTCATGAGGTTTATTCTTACCTCTCCCAAAATGCTTTCCCATCCTCCTAGAGTGTGTTTTCTGAAACAAATACGCTCTGTTTATTTATTTAATGTGCTGTTAAATGACCTTCTGGAAAACTATTCCTGCCACAAGGCTTTAAAATGGATGGGCAGGCATAACTTAAGAGAGCATGCTCCTTACAATCAGGATGAATCATTTGAGTAGTTACTGTTTAGATTGATATAATTTTAGTTATAATTATGGGTAACGAGAAGGCATTTAGAGTCTGTAATATTGTAATTCATGGTGAGAGGAGTCCTAAATGAAATAAAATATATCCAGATTTGCGTTTTCTCCCTATCTAGGTATTATGAACATGAGCATGATTCTTTAAGGAACAGATTTTCTGCTGCTGTAAAAATCTAGCAAAAGTAGGTCAAAAATGACATCTAGAGACAGCATGTTTGGTAACCACAAAGGGACTGTCTGTGTCTTTCTATTTGGCCTTTTAAGAGTCCTGCAATTTATTACTGTAGGTACAGCTGCAGCATGCAAAGGTTTTGATCCATAGACTCCTGTGGACTTTGGTGGGTGGATCACAAATACATATTGTCATTTTTGTTATCCCATTACACTAATAGAAGGTGATAAAATTATATTAGCAAAGATCTGGAAATACAAAAAAAAACCCAAAAAAACCATTATAAACACATGAACCTGCTGTCATCTGCCTGGCTCTAGAGTACCATCACACTTTGGACTGTGCCACTGAAGTGGTCAGTGTTCTCCTGCTGAACCCAAAACCAAACAGGGACAGCGATCCCCAAGCAAAGGACTTGAACAGCACGCCGTGAGCGGGCAGCCCGTGTCCGTGGGAAGCTGCACCGTTCGTTTAGCGTGGCTTTTGGCCATGGAGAAAAGGGAAAAAGGAGACAAGAGCAAATGAAAGCATGGGGTTTGGCGTGTGTGAAAGGAGGAGTGAGCTCACCGCTGCTCTCGTGAAGCAGGAGCCGTGCGAGGGCTGAGGAGCACAGCTGAACAGCGTGGTGCCAGCCCGCGGAGGCTGGACACAGGCACGATTAGCTGTTGACATACACTTGACAGTTGTCTCAGATTGCAGACGTGTTTGAGAGTTCCTGTTTCAAAGGTTTCACAGCTGTGTTTTTGCGGCAAGATTTGAATGAGGAGAGGGAAGCTGTGCCATGGACAAGGAGTGGGAAGGTGATTGTTAGAAGGAATCCTGAGTCCTGACATATCTGCATTAAAATAGATAGAACTTTTTACATCTGTTGATGGCTTGATAATTAATGTTAAATAAAAGCAAAGCTTCAGTATTTCCAGCTGATATTTCACATATGCTGTACAAGACATCAGCATAGTGAACACCCTCAACCACATTTTCATAATGTAATTTAAATGATAGAGTTTTCTTTATGGTACAGGTTGAACTACATTTCAACAAATGCCCAGGAAGCAACAAACTTTGCCCGTCAAGTGCTCTTTGAACATCCAAATTGCTATGCCCTAGGCTGCTGGTGACAAGCTCTCCACATACTCCCTGAATCTCTTAGAGACTTGATAATGAAATACATAAACTATGACCCTTATTGATCAGGGCTCACACTAATTAATTTCCCAAAGTCTTGTCCCAGCCTGCAGTGATATCAATGCAAAAAAAAACCCCACCAAGGATGGAGACTCTGGTTGGCCAAAAGACCAAGGGGTGAAGTACTTATCCCATTGAAATCAATACCAAGTCCCAATTGATTTTAGTCAGGCATTGAAGTTACCGTTAGTCAAGTATACGGACGCTTTGCCTCAAAAGTTCATACAATTGCCACAAATGGCTTTTATAGCAGCTCTAAACCAAAACTGCCCGCACACATGCAGCAGTGCAGAGAATCCCCTCCAGCTTCCCAGTGCCTTGTTCTATCTTATCTTTCCTCCAGCAGCAAAACCAGTCCAAGAGAGATTTCCACCCTTCCCCATTGACTGTGCAGCCCCAGCCCTGCACTGAGGACTTCGGCTGGAAGTGTTTGTGTGGCCCCTTGTGAGACACATTGGGGGTGGATCCAGTTTTCGGCTGGGGTGGTGTGGACCCACGGACGGTTGCAGGGAGGCAGCCGAGGATTGTATCGTACTATGGGTTGGAAATGCTAGGATGGGGTGAGAGCTTCTGAAACGGGTTTGTTGCCAGAAGAGTTTCTTTCTCATGGACCTACATCCTGACTGATGTGCCTCTCAAGAGCTCTGCCAAGGGTTAACAATGTCCTTACTCTTGCTCTGCGCATGCTCCCCTTGTGACCTGGGAGCAACCAGGAATATTACTAAGGTGATTTTACAGCTGGTCTAATACAAGGACTTTCCTCACAATGAATCAAAAGAAAAGGAGGCAAGAGTTTGGCTTTTCAGTTTTCCAACTGAAAATATTTCCCGCTGGCAGGGTACCAGTGCTCTGCAGTTACTTTGCTTCAAACCAAGACTTCTTCCCAGATTTACTACTACATGCCGCTTAATTGTCCTAATGACATTCTGGAGGCAGAGTCGAATTAATCAAGAGTTATTGCTCCCACACTCAGCTGTTTGACCACTGCCCCTGATGCTGGTCAATGCGGGACCAGCCCGTAGCCTCTGTCCCCTGCACCCATGAGTTAGGCAGGTGATCTGCATGTCAGAGCTGCCACGGAGCTTGATACGGTCCAAGGCAGGACTTGGCATACCACAAGTAGCTTTCCATCCTGGTGAGGGCTGCAAAAAATCTACTTGGAAAGGTAAAGTCAAATGCCTGTGCCATCTCCGCAGTCTGCACTTGGACCATTTGCAGAGAGTGATTCTGCAGCTGAGAACTCGGCCTCAGAAGCAGCGCCAGCTCGTGGCATTACTGTACTTCAGCTCTAGGCATTCTGGATTTCTTTAAAGTTTGAATCAGGTGTAAACTGACACAGCTTTGTCCTGTTGCGGTGAAAAATAAAGCTTTGCAAAGTGTGAATTACTCTGCAGCATTACCTCTGAAACCTAAAGACATTTTAACGTGTCAACATGGATTGCTTTTAAAATCTTTTAAGTGGGAATAACGATTGAAGGTATTTGCCACAGTTTCAAACTGACTTCCATGCGTCCTTAATTGCCAAAAGTCTCTACATTCAGCTGCCAAAACCTCTTCTTCCCTTCCAACAGTTTCTCCATAGCAGGTTTGGGTTGCCAATGCAAAACTCAACATCACTGTGAAAACTGAAAAGGTGAAGATATTGTAAAACAAACCAAATTATAAGCCAAATAGCATGAAGTCAATGTACCTTTTTGTTTTCATACAGAATTTTTTTAAAAGTTGAGTTTATTTTACTTTAAATAAAGCTACTACTGACTTTCCAGTTGATTTAGCCAGAACACAGGGAACACACCGCAGGATTTGAATTTTGTTTGCTGAAATGTCCGTCGCCTTGAACAGATAATATATTTTTCAGTAACGTATTTCTCTTTGCCCGCTGCTGGTCTTTTTTGCTCTGTGCTCTCTCCAGATTGACTCTCACACTACTTATTGCCTGTCTCATTTCTCACCCTATTTTTCCAGTTGTTCTTTCTACTGCTTTTCTCAGTATCTCTCTCCCATGTCATAAGTAAAACAGAACTCAACTTTAGGCTGAACTTTTAAACCCACATATTGAAATTAAGTTAAACAAGCACCTTCTGTCTCTACGTAGAAGTAACTTCACAACTTGAGTCACTTAGCACTTTTAGTAGTTGCAGAATGGAAAAGGTCCAGTGGAAGAACGGTGGCTTTTAGTGCCGGGGAGGGGAGGTGCTTTAACAACCAGAAATAGCACAGCAATAGTCCAGTAATTTAGACACCCTGTGAGTACCAAGATGTCCAATTCACCCTGAGGACTTAGGGCAATATTCTTGGCTGGCTGTAGAATAAGGCTTATCATATTGTCCAGGTTTAATCAATATGAGGGAAAAGCAGAGACGCAGGGTAACACACTCAGTGGACCAGGCGGAGCCACACCATCAGTTGGAGTTTACTCATTAATCCCTGCGCAGTTACGGACATAAAGTTCTGAGGGGTTTTATTCACACTTCTGTGTCCTTACTTTTGGCGAGCCTCTGGGTGGACAAAGCTGACTCACTTCCCAAAATTTCTATTGAGAAAATTACACATTCAGTAAAATCTGGACTCACGATTACAAAGCTGGTAATGCTAGTTCTCATTATTGTGCTTGCAGGACGAATGCCTTAGTTCCAGCTCTCCAGCCCAGGCTTCCCGCACCCAGCCTGCCTCTGCGCGTCACTCCGATCCTGACATTGAACTCACAACAACCCGGACTGAGAAGACTGCCAAAAAACTCCCGCTATTCTTCTTCATCCTCACTAACAATTTGGTAATGAAGTATTGATTTCCACTCCCCTGCTTATGGACAATATTAGATTTTCATTGATAAACTGCACTGGGGCTGTCTGGTCTCCGCTGTCCCTTTTTGCTGTCACTAAAACAAAGTGCCACTGAAGTAAGATAATGACTGAGAACATTGATGTACTTATTTCGTCAATTTGTAACACTTGACAGGAAAAAAAAAATTCTTCATAGTTTAATGTCCAAGTGTGCTACACAAGATGCAGTCACATTGGAAGCTTTACTTTTCATGGTAATGTCCATTTCCTATTTATAACCCCTTTGGGATAGTTTGTCTAAAGGAAATGTTTCTATTCTGTGCAGCTATTACTGTTGCACCTGGGTTGCCCAATCCAGTCATTGCACTAGGGATCAATACATCACAGTAAGTACAAGAATTATTAAGTTAAAACAGATTCTGAGCCAAAAAACCTCTGAACAATGTTAATCTTCTGTGCAAGTTGTTCAAATAGTTATGCTTAACCATGTTGCTGCCAAAGATTTGTTTAAAATGGATTATTTTCAGTTTGTTTTATTCCTCAGATATATATATATATATTTAAATCTCCATTACGGTTTATGACAAGACATACGCGATGGAGCAATTTTTAAACGAAAGTACTATTGTTAGATTATTGAACATTATATAAATATAGGTATATCTATATATAAATATCGCTATATAAATATCTATATATAGATATAAAAGAATAAAGGTAGAATTCCTTTCTCAGTTAGGTGAGTGTAAATCTAAATCTCTCTGTTGTAGTCAATGGAGTCACATTGGATTTATGCCACCGTAAAAGAGATCAGAATCTGGTCTTCGCGCTCTCTGTCCGGCCCGGCTGCTCCTGCCGGCACGGAGGGGCTGGAAAGCACAGCTGTCTTCAAGTCAACCGAGACCTGGGGAGAAGGGGGCTACAAAGACGGCATTTTCAAATTTGTGCTTGTAACTTTTTTCATTAAAACTTTGAGGTCCCAATTTTAATTTGTGGAATATCCACGTTAATAATGAGATCTAATTAAGACATCCATTAAAAGCCCGTTAAAGTTAATTTAACGTAAAAATTCCAATAGAACTGTATTAGATTTTCTCCATTAAATTAACGTTATGGATTTTTAACGGATGTCTTAATTATACATTATTATTAACGGGAATACTGTATTACACAGATTAAAATCGGGTCCCGAGTCAACTCACAAAATCTTCCAGGATACGCTAATGTCACGAGTCTCGCGTTACCTAGTGCACTGCTTGGAAAATCAGGCGCAGCCCTGTTTACTCACGCTGAGCATTTCCTCGCAGCGAAAGCAACCTCCAGTAGAAAAATCCATCTCTGCGTTTAACGATGAACTTCCCCTATTCTCCAAGGAAAAATAAGTCTGGATCAAGTTGTAAATCACTGCTCCGTTGCAAATGAAATATTCAAAGTATGCTAGGCATGAGTTGGGAAGAGGATCTTTCTCAAATAAGAGAGGGCTTTGGGGTGTCTTTTACTATTGTTTTATTTTAGAAGTTCAAGGATATAATTAAAGTGCAGCATCCACAAAATCAGCCTAAACATTTTCACTGCATTCCCTGTGGCTTGTGCAGAAGGGCCTGTTTTGGCATTGTTTAGAATATTTTGACATGATCCCTAAACTCAACATGGAGGAGAAAAAAAGGCCCTTCTTATTTACCTCCTAGGGAAAGTGTTGCCCTTATGCCACATATAATAGCAAATTGCTTTTTTTATGGCATGCATAACCTAGATGGGAAAAAATATGGCGCTTGAGGGAAGGAGGGAAAAAGTAAATGAAGTTCCAGGAATGTCATTCTGAAGTAATGAGGCATGGACAGAAAATATACCCCTCACATCATCGGATTGAGATGGCAGTCGAAATAGCTTCATTGAAGTGTCAGCACTCATCCATCAATCAATCATCCACAAGGAAAAATAGCGACAGTACAACGGGGCGGCTTTTATGGGATTTACTCATGGGCATAGGGAATAGCAGCTCAAATGTAGTTCTGACATGAAAAGCAAGGTGCTGATATTATTTTTTATGATGGGAGGATCATAAAGTGAATTGAGAACAGTGAGGTCTGTCTTTGCTTAACCTATTCAACTGGAAATGAACGGAGCTCAACTGGAAACGAGCAGAGCCTTCAGATGGGTTAAGATTGAAGCCTGCACCGTGCTGAGCACCGACCATTGACAACAAAATTCTATTAAAGCAAAATCAATGCATTAGCATCGAGCTCCTCAGAAGCTGTTAAATTGCACAGCCCAGTTCAGAGTTATTAAGTGAAGTCGCACAAGGTGGGTCCTGCAGCACCGACCCAAAGGCAGCGAGCGCTGCCGTGAAATGCCACTTGGGAGAAACCACGTGCGTATCCCCAGCCCTGCTGCTTTCCCCAAGCTTTGGATGCTCTAGAAAAATATTTGGCTTACCGTGGCATCCGACAGGTGAAGTTCCCACCAGCTTACGATGGCCCTGATCCTGCACCCTGTTGCAGCTGGGTGTTTTGCCATCTGCTTGGGTAGAAACCCTCCTTGCAGTATGTTTTGCTGCTTGCAGCGGTGGCCGAGCCACAGGGATGCCAACCCGGGCTGGTATCAGGAGCAAAGAGCCCTTTTCCTGCGAGAGGGTGGCCCCATGGTCCCGGCCAGCCTGTGACATCTGGCGCTGGGGCTCCTTGGGGCATCTGCTGCTTGGATTGGGCAGAACAGAGGCGTCCCTGGTGCCCCGTAGCTGGTGAGCAGAGGGCTCGTGGTGGTGACAGGACACATGGTTCCACCACAACCTGTCCCAGCCCCAGCTGTGCCAGCACTCGGCAGCCCAGAGCTGAAAACCTCTCTCAAGATTTTTGGGAGGGCCAGTGTCCCCGAGGGAGGTCTGGCTGGCCCAGCAGCACATTTTGCTCAGGAACCTTCGCTCTGGCACGGGCAAGCGCAGGAACAGCTACTTCATTTAAAATCTGGCCACAAACCTTTATTACACAGTGCTAAACCTTGATTATTTTGCCTGCATCACTGTCCTCTGGGGACATTTTAGGTACACATTTGAATTAAGTGATTTTTTATTTTTTTTACAATATGATATAAAAAAAGAAAATGTACGTCGCTCCTCTCTCTTTCTCTGTATGAAACTGGATGAGTTGATAGTTTATCTGTCATATAAATCAGGTAACACAGAAAATCATTGCATCTTTTCTCTGTCGTATCTACTCAATATCTATCGTTCTGACTTTTATTCTTATTGGAGATCATCAAAACATTAATTAAAAGCCTGGTGATCAAACAGCCGAATATTTATGATTCACGTCCTTGCTTATTAACAAGTGGCATATTGATACACCACATATCCACGCTGTTTATGCTCTTGCACTGCAATAAAGCAGTAAGAATTGTTACCCTTACACACTGGTATGAGAGATTTATTCAGACTCTGTAGCTCCCTTCCCACCACCATCTATGTCAAAATAAGCTTTATCACCTTAAAAAAAAATGTTCTGTTTTAAAAGGGGGAGACATAATTAGCATCTCTTTGGAGCCTAATACATAAGAATTTCAGTGGACCAGTCTCAGGTGTTTTTCTGAGACTCTTATTATTTAAGCTGAGAAGGAGAAGGACACTTAACTTTAAAAATGGCTGTCATTAGTACAATAATAATTGTTGGTTTAGAAAAAAAAGCTTTGAGAATCTGCTAACAAACCTGCCCAGTAATTACTTGTCAATGCAACTTATCATGGGTTTTATTACCTACTTGTAAAAGTATTTACAAGACTGACCTCCCTAGCTTTTTTAGAGATCATGGAGGATATAAGAAGTCATTTTAAAAATCAATAATTATATATTAACACGGTAGGAATTGAAGCCTTCCAAGCAGATTTTACAGGCTATTGAGTCAACTGTCACACATTCAGATGGCAAGGACTGTTTCCCTAATTTTTGGCCTTTTTTCTTTCCTTCATTGTGTTTTGATACAGTGCCATATTTATTGATTAAATTATACCCACGGTTCCATTCCTAAAATAGAAGGAGATATTCCCACTGCGACACATCCATGCAGGCTTTGCGCGGGAAGCAAGCTGCCCTCGGTGACCAGGGAAGTACAAAAGTCGCCGAGTTTTGGCCCAGGGCAGCCTCGGGATGAGAGCTACCGAGGGGAGCTTTGCCTTCCGCAGCGTTGCTCTCTGCTAATTACTAATGGCCTCATCACCCCGTGAAGGCGCTGCCCTGGTTCGGGCACAGCAGCTCAGGTCAGCCCTCGGTTTGCTCTTGCCGCGGATGTTATCTTGCAATCAAACCTGTTGAGAAAACGCAAGGGAATGAAGCTGGCAACGTAATTTTTGGCAGAGGTTTCTTCCCAGAGCAGAAATGACTGTTCAGCGCCCGAGGCCAGGCTGGGCTGAGGCCACCGTCCCCGTCCCCGTCCCCTCTCCGTTTGCCATCGTAGCGCTCAGGCTGGAGAACGCGCCTTGGCTAAGTGGAGGTGGATGCCGTCACACAGGGCTTTTGTCTCTGGAAACAGATATACGATGCAATTTATATTTAAAATTCTCTCTATAAAGACAGTATTGATCACAGATTCCAGATCAATACGTTGCAATTACAGCAGGCTTTAAAGGCCATCTGTCCCCAAGCAAGAGCACTGATATAACCACCTCGAGATATTTTGAAAAAGTGCTGCTGGTATGTGCCCATCTTCTTACAGTACAACCGGACATATTATTTTTGCTCCTAGGAAGCTGTGTTTAGCAGCTACATAGAGCTGTAATTCCTGGTTACTGGCCACCCACAAGGAGACCTCAGGCCAGCTTCTCGCCGGGTTTTGAAGTCACAACAGGGTCAGTGACACTGTGGTCTTGCTGGCCTGGTGTTCCTGCTCCCCCTCACAATTTATCCCACAGGTTGCAACTTTCCTTTTTGCCAAACCTCTGACCTCAGTTGAAAGTGATCAGCAAGACGTTACTGAATTTCTCTAAAATTAAGAACTCCTTTCAGTAATGGGGCTGAAGAGTTTGAGCTGGACATCGGTAGGTATAAACTGAGCCTTATTTACACGTGACAGATTGGACCACAGTGAACGTAAAGTTTTGAAACTTGTGGCTAAAGAATAAATGATATGCATATAAAGGCAGATTTCAATTCACATTTCACCGATCTCAGCACCTAATTTATCAGATTCTGAAGTGAATATTGATGGCCCTGGATGAGCCACTAGGTAGCGATTCCAGAAAGAAATGCTTCCTGGATTTTCTTTTTTCTTCTTTTCTTAATTACTTCCTGCAGCGGCTGACTTCACACAAGCAGGCAGAATTTAAGATTTTTGTTCTCTGATTGTCTCCTGAAGGAAAGCAAAAGAAAAGAATAAAAATAGTGGGTTTACAGTGATAACAGAAGCCAACATACCTTTGCAAACGAACACACGCCAGGGAGAGGGTGTGCGTCCCGCAGCACGTTCCTGATCGTCCCTGCAACCGCCTCCCTCCTCGTTTTAGTCTTCAGCTTTGTTCATACCAACTTCTACAAAACAGAAGCCAGATTCTGAATTCAGTTATTCTGGTGTAAATCCAGAGCTACTCCTTCGAGCTCAGTGTATTTACCCTCTGCTAACACGGCTCCAAACACTGGCCTAACCTTGGATTCCTAACGTGTTTAGATGGTTTTGAAAACAACTTCAGCAAACAGTCTCTAGCTTCGTGCAGATTAAATCTAAGGCACAGTCTGCACTTTGGAAGTTTTATAGTTATGTCAGGGAAGTGATTGCAAAACTTTGTTATTGATGTGTCTATGCTGGTAAAAGTCCTAATGTAAAAACAGTTGTATCGCTATAAAGCACTTTATACTGGTACAGCTTATTTTGCTTTGCTGGACCACTTTTATACCAGTGCAAGCACTTTTATCCCAGTATACTTCAGTCTACACTAGTGGTCATTTTTTTGTTTTAACTATGCTGGCAAAAATGCGAAGAGTAGATAAAGTTTAAGATGACACTGTTGTTTCTCGTACCAAAGTGTCTGTACAATATTTTCTTTGAGAGTATTTTTAAAAGTGAAATAGCTGTACCACTGGACTTAACTGCAGAGTAATAAACTTCCAGTTCATCATCACTCTCAGCTCATGAAATGTCTTCAGGCCTTTGTAAAAAGCCCTGTTTGAGACAACAGATTAAATACTAATCCTGGCAGGTCGTACATCTCCACTTGAGTTCATACCATCTAGCTGAGCAAACTTTCTTTTTTTTTCTTTTTGATCTGAGTAAAGACAAAAAATTCTTTCATTAAACTTCTTAGATGAGATAGCAGGGGGGAAAATAACCCCATCAATATTTTAAACAGAAAATGAAAATAACAGCTTGCAAAAACGCAGCTACATGAAGTGCAAGGAACGCTTTCCCTCGCAACCCGCATCCCCGCACGGGCACCAGCCCCAGGCGAGGGAGGTATTTACAGGACTTAAACATCCATGCAATTGTCTCAAATGTGGAATATTCATATGGGCAATGTTTTCACTTACTAACTAGGCCGTGTAACATTCAAAAATGACCTATCTGTATATATCTAGGCAGATATGCAGCTCCATACAAATATCTACCCCCTAGATACCTTCATTTCTTTGTGCACCACCTCTGCTAATAAACAGGCAAGGATGCTGGGGCTGACGTTGCAGCTGGGCACTGTTGGCACCCAGCGAAACAGCAGATACCTTCAGGACGTACAACGCAGTATTTTGGCTTTATAATGCAGCAAATGCTGGAATGTGCAATACAGGTTGCAAAAGCTGACAAGCTAAACAGTTCTTATTTGGCTCAGGGTACTTCACTGTCGTATGTCTCTGGTACAACACGCCCTTTCTAGTGCTCAGGCACCGCTTATTAATCCTTTGTTGGTTTGGTTGGGTTTTTTCTGTACATTTGTTTTGGGTTTTTATTATCTCAAATGTGTCAGCGCGAATCACGAGATCCACCCCCATTTTAAATAATAGAGCATAGTTGGCCATAACAGCAAATTTGACAGTTTTGCTCTGCCCCGGCGCTTGTGGTAGGTAGTAAGTTTGTTATTGGCAGCATCTTCAGGTTACATCTGTGACCCGTGGTGTTAGGTCTAGAATTTTGTTTAAAAAATAAAATAAAACGAAAAAAAAATAATCAAAAGCTCATTTCTCTTTAAAAAAAATGTATATACTACAAATCGCAAAAAGGAAAGATTAAACACATTTTTTTATATTAACAACGCAAATGGGACTCCTTTCCGAGAGGACTCACGGTGACTTTCTCTGTAGAATGTTTCAGTGCTTATGCACTAATTTTGTAACAAGTGCATGCTGTATAGAATATATTGCCTGTATACTTAGAGTGGAGGGGGGCCAAGCTGCTTTTCATTGTGCACTGCAGCTTGTTCGGATGAAAAGTTACGCCTTTGATGCATTTTTATACTGTACATATTTGTATATATTAACTATATTGCCATGTTATGAACACAGATTTTGTTATATTTGCTTGTTTCGGTTTCCTACAAAAAAATTGGTCCATAATGGGGGATATTTTTTTTTTTGTATAGAAAATATGCTAGTAATTTTTGTTTATTTGTTTTCTTGGTCATCATCTTTTAATGGTTCCTAAAGGAATTAGAGCTGAGTTTTTGGAGGAACTCTGAGAAGCAAGTCTGTGTTTGCATGAGACCTGCCCAATTGCTGGCTATAAAGGGGGGCGGGGGGAAGAGGGGAAATCTAAGTCAAATTTTGCTTTTAAAGCATGCTTAGTCCCATGGGAAAACTCATACATGTACAACTATTCTCTTTGTATTTTATCTAATAGTGCCTGAATTTTTTTTTTTAATGTCTTCTTGGAGGAACAATTCATAATTGTCAAAATTTGAAACATTAGCTTAATTTTGTTTTCATGACCTCTCATTTCTCCTCCTTATTTATTTTGTTGCTGTTTATAATGGGCCCCAAGGCCATTTCTGACATTGCAGTGTTCTTCTTCTACATTAAGGATGTTTTTAAAATTACTAAGATTATTGAGCCAACAGGCTGTTTTAATCAAAACCATGTTTCACTTGGTTTTGATGATTATGAATGGTCCTTACAATGGAAAAACCCCTTTCTGCTGGGAGGACTGTACCACCTAGTGGCCCTAAAGCTTCATCACAGATATGCATCTTCCCAATATTTACTGTCTTTCTCAAAGCCTAGCTGGCAATTTTACTTCAAATTATTTGCTTATTAAAACTAACTTAAACTAAACAAATTGATAATGTTAATGGCTTTTTTTTTTTCCTTTGGCTGATTGCTAAATAAATTCGTATAATTTATACTAGAGGAGATTACTGCTTTTATTGTTTTGGGTTCCCCCAAACCAATTATTAACAATCAGGACTATGTATCTCATTAAATTTAAATCAGGTCAAACCTATTTATCTAAGGCCTTTTCAGATTTACAGGAAGATGACTGCATTCCAGTGCATTTAAGATGTATTTCTGTGTATGATTTTGCAGTATTGAAATCTATTAATGGTGATTTTTTGTTCTGTATTTTTACCACAGTAAATACATTGGCAAAAAAAAAAAAAAATCCCTCAACTTTACCACAGAAAACATTACTTTTTATGCCCAGGGATTTTTTTTTTAATAAAATCACTGCAGTTTTAGAACTGTAATTAAAGCCCTGAATAATAGATCACACATCTTTATCTGTTGTGTTTAAAAGGAAAAAAAAAATAGCCCAAACTGTTCACATAATCCTGAATGCCTCATTTCCATAAAAAAGGTTTCTATACATATATTATTTACATTTTTAAACATGGTAATTCTTTCCTTTGTGGCATAAAATGTCTCTTTTCCACTGCAGCTATTGGAAAGCGACTGCTCACATCTGAAATGTTATCGTAATTTGCATCAGGAAACCCAACTGCAGACATTAAGGACTTGGGTGTGTTCAATTATGATTTTGCTGGAGGCTGTCCCTCATTTTAATGCTGCACTCATTGAACTACCTTTCTGAAATCTAGCTGATATGGTTCACCATAGACATGCTTCACAACATCATTAGCTTTGCAAATGGCTTCATTTCAGTCAATGCAGACTTCAGTTTTGGCCAATTGTAAAATGGAAATTTGAAAAGGAAAAAAAAAAAACAGATGCACTTAAAACATGAAAAGAATTATTTATATGATAAAAATATATTTAGATTTTCAAAGCACAAGACTGAACAGAAGTGCTCTTTTTATGCTTTCTGAAGATGTTACTGTTAAAAGTCTTTCTACATCAGGCTTAATAAATCTGTAATGACATTTGATGGATTGATTTTTGTGTGGGTTTTTCTTTTCTCTCTTTCTTTTTTTTCCCCTTTCTTTCTCTGCAGAGAAAGAAAAAGACTGACCTGGAGAGGCTGTGGGAGTGAAAAAAAAACCACAGGAATGTGCCTGTTTCAGTAAAACTCATGAACAATTTCTAGCAGCCTCCCTTTCCCTTAAATAATCATCACTTAAAATAAGAAAAAGAAGAAAAAAAAATCCAACTGTGCCCCCCCTCTGCATTTGTTTCTACAGATCTTTCTCTCTCCCTCATCTGGCTCCTCTGACCACTCCATGCCTGGGTTATTTATGGTGTAATCTACAGCGAGGCATTGGGCTGCTGTCACACAAATTCAAGGCTCGCTAGCCATAAACCAGGCATGATTGAGATACCAAATCCCCTTCTCCCCGGCGCTCCACCTCAGACGGATGGCTCTGCTTAACACTTACTTTCCCTAAGCACTCCCTGGCCCCCCGTAACGTAAGGTCCCCTCACGCGGGGCCACGTGTCACGCGCCCGAGTGCGGCAGCACACGCCGATGCCGCCCCGGCCGCGGTGGGTTATTTACTGCCGACGAGTCAAAGCTCTCCCTGGCAGACCTTCCCCAGCCTTGTACTCATTAAGTGTGGATGAGTGCAGTATCACCTCTTAGCCGTGTTTAATTGCCGTGGCTCCTCCTCACCGTGATGAAATGTACAGTGAGCGGCAGCGCCCGTCTCCGGACAGCCACCGTCCCCGGGGCAGAGCATCCTTCCCACGCTGCGGCCAGCCCTTCTGTCCCGTCCACGCCTCGCTGGTCACTGAAGGAGAGGACAGTTGGCGTTGACCAGAGCGGGGGGAAGCGCTGGATGCATCCCCCCACTCTGCCACCACCCTTCTCTTCGGATTGCCTCCAAATCTCCTGCCTTTCCCAAGCTCTCCTTGGGTTCCATCCAGCCTGGCATGGAGGACAGAGGCCACCACCCGTCCCTCCTTCAGCCGCCCACCCTCAACACGCAGAGCCAACGCCAGCGAAAGGCTTCACACCCTCCTGGGACCCCCCCCCAAACTCCTTGGTGGGCCCATCCTGCATCCACACAGACCCAGAGCTGACCTCCATGAGCCACCCTTCAACTTCTGCACGCCGGGTAGCTCGTTAGCAAACACACTTATGAGACAGTGCCTTGGATCCTGCAACCCTGACTTTTCTTTTTTTTTTTTTTTTAAGTGATTTTTTTTTTTTTTTTTAAAGGAATATATTGCACACATTTCAAGAAACCCCTCTAGGGTAAAATAAAAAATATATATAGATGGCTAAAATAACAAATGAATCATAAAACTTAGAGATGGAAAAGGACTATTAGATCATCCAATTTATCTTGCTGTCTGCCAATACAGGTTTGTTCCCTGCAGACCGCTCCCCAGGGCTTTGTCTAGCCTTTCTGACTTAACTCCAGCACGCGGGGTCTTCTGCCACTTTCCTGGGAAGAATAGTTAATGGTTTAGGCATGTTTTATAGGTACAGGGCCAAATCCTGGCCTGAAGGGACTCTCACCTGCGAGGCGCACAGGCGTTGACCCCAAATATTTCAATGACTCCACAAAGCAGCAACACACGCACCACTCGAGCGTGTTTTCACCTCGTGCCCTTGCACAACACCGCCGGCCCACGCCACCCCGTAAGGCTGCGGGGCCGGGACCGTGGTCCGCAAGGAGCTGTGTTCCGTCTGTCCCGGAGCCCCAGGTCCAGCCGGCTGGGCAGGATCAAGCTCCTACCCATGCTGCGGCGTTCCAGTCTCGGTGGAGACTGCCAAACCAGCTGTAGGCAGCTCTCAGCAGGCTTAAGAGACTGCTCTAATTTATTCCAAGGGTTTGAACTTGCATCTCTCTCTTTTTTTCTTTTTTTTTTTTAATTATTGGTGATACACTCCAGCAGAAGAACAAACAAACAAATAAAATCAACCCTTCAGCTTCTCAGATGGATGTTTTGGCTACAGGGCAACTTTGAAAGCTGGTTCAATTGTTGTTTTTGCTTTCATTTTTTGCTGCTCCTTAAAACTGTCTTGATTTAATAAAAGTTAAATGTTTTCATAGGAAAATCAGGCTGGGTCGTTTGTGATTCTTTTATGTACAACACGGATATTACATTATTCAACAATTCAGGAATAAATTTAATTCTGTCTACCTTCTACCTTTGTTGAATGTTTTACAATTTAAATAGCTGGTCTGACAGTGAAGTCGGGGTCCTGAGGAGAGATCGATTAGCTCCAGAAGGGCACCGAGGTCACGGTGCGAAGGACGTCGGGTGGGACATCACCAAGCCCGTGGGAGGCAGGAGAGGAGAGGAGAGCCTGGGACCAGGGGCTGGGGTTTGCCACTGGCAGCTGGGATTATCTGACTCACCTTCCCGAGGCGCCACCAAATGGGAAGGAGCCACGGTTTGCTCTGAAATGCAAAAGTGCAAGCCCTTCCCAGCCAGCCCCATTCACCGGCCGTGGGCGAGGGGGATACCTGGGCTGGGGACACCGCGGCGTGCGGCCACCACCTGCACCGGCCACGGGCTGAGCTTTCCCAGTTTCCACAGTTTCGGGGTCGGGCTGGGGCACGGCTGCCGCGCACACCTCACCCGGCACAGCGCCTTCAGAGGCTGGTGTCACTCGGGGCACTTTGTTAGGAAGATTTATGGTTGGGAAGACAGAAGTTTAGAGGAACATAAGGCAACCCTACATACCCTCAGCATCTGTTCCCGGCTCACACTGACTCCTCAGCCCCGGCTCAGAGGTGGTTCTGGAGCAAACTGAGCTTCTAACTGGGCTCCAGACCTCAGGCTGAGGACGGGAAAGGCTGCAAAGGAAACAGTCCTCATGGGAAGAGAAGGAACAAAGACTGTGAGAAAAACAATCCAAAACAGAGTATAAAAGCTCAGGTTGTATCAGCTCCCCACTACGGGGAATGTCTTTCCTTGTTCAGGGGGAGGAGGGGAGGCCCCGAGGATGATGATGGGGATCCTCCCGGCAGGCAGCACACACAGACACTCCGGCTGCCGGCACTTATCCCACCCAGGGCAAGGAGCGGGGCGATCCTCTCCCCCTCCGCCCAGCAGTGCACACGGGGAGCGGGAGCGCACTAGTGTGGGCAGTCGTGCACAGGGCCAGGCTTTTGTCACGGCAGGTAGAATTAACCAGCCACACCAAAAACAACCAGATTCAGGCTACATGTCCGCGAGGGCTGAGCAGTGCCCTCCTGGAGTGCCGTCTGCTCATCCGCCCTGGTTTGGGCGCTCAGCCACGCACGTGGCGCCATCGGTGAGCGAGCAGGAAAAGGGATGTGCTCGTACGGGATCCAGGCAGCAGCAGGGCACCCCGGCGCGCAAAGAGGCACAAGAGGGGGCACGAGCTCCGGTGGGTGCCCAGTTCCTGGTTGCCCAGGCTGGGCAGGTGCCTGAGGCACCAGCCGCATGCCCTGAAGGAGTTCTTAACCAAGCTTTGCTTTGGGGAAACACCATTCAAATACTGCCTTGATTTTCCCTCAGCACAGCAGCCCACTGCAGTCTGGCGGAGCAAGGTCCGGATTGCTCCATTTTATAAACTTTAGGACTTTGGCAGAGTTTTCTGCAGCTCAAACAGTAATCCAGGCAAAGCCCTTTGATGCCTCCTCCGGTTGTCCTTCAAAATACACCTGAGACCCGAAAATATGAAGTGCATCGCATGTCTGAAGGGCCCTGGTGAGGGAGGAGGAGGCTTCTGCAGAGAAGACCAGATAAACCTCAGCACTAACAAGGGCATTTGGGAAACAAAGGCTGCCTACACACTGGGAATATTTATTGCAAGGGTGGTATCATTTGAAAGGTATTTACAACATTTTTAATACAGAAAAGACACACTTTTGCAGGTGCATTTACGGATATACGGTATTTAGGGACTTTGTAGAGATGCGGCGACGAACGCCGCCTTTGGGCTGCCGGAGAGACTCGGGGCTGCCGCTTGTTCCTACAGTGACCGGGCACGTTGGACATCTCAGGTGCTACCGCGAAGGAAATATTAAATTACATAAAAGAAATATTGCCCAGAGAAATACACCTTAAGCATGAAGTTCCTTTTTTAAAAAAAAATGGATGCTGGTTTTACATTAATACTCAACTTGAACTTATAATCATGCAAATATAGCTACAGTGCCTCAGTCACCAGAGCTGTCCCTCCACCAGAAAGTCCTTTTTGCTGTCAGACTGTCACTAATCTTTATTTTTAAAGCCTTCACAACTAAATCCACTGAATCTGGCTTTGGGAGTGTGCAGGTCAGTGGCGTGGTGCAGTTCAAGTGTGATTAATGTGTCCCGAGACTGGGCACTCTAATTCCAGAGCCAGAAATTACTGACAAGTTAAAAAAACCAAAAAGCCAGAACCAAATCCAAAAAATTTACTGTAGCAGGACATTCAAGTATTCCCATTTACTTCCCAAAAACGGAACAGCGTTACAAGTGTTTGAGAATTTTGTTTGCTTGTTTTTCTGAAGTAACTAATGAAACATCAATAGCTCTGGATAGGCTCACCCCAGAATGCACTCAGGGTCAATTAGCAAAACGAGAAGCCCCTGAGCTTAGGAAAACAGCAATAATGCATGGCTAGAGAAGGGGGAAAGCACTTTTTTTGATATAAAAAATCCATCTGTAAGCAATTGTGCTAATGCTTTAAAGATGAGCAGCTCAGGCTTTCAGAGTCAAACAGGAAAACAACCAAAATTCTTATCGGGAAAGAAATTTTTCAACCTGAAAACAGAGACTGTCAAAATGTCAAAGGCCCAGATTTAGGTTTTGCTAAAAGAGACTTTTACAAGACCCAATTTGAATGGAAATGTTGAGTTCAATTACCTTTTAACCTCAAGCAGAGGGAGGGAGACAAGCAATACAAACCTAAACACAATGCTGAAAGTAAATCAAAACGAAACAGAAATTACTAAGTGCGAAATCTCGTCCTGAGCTGATTTTGCAGCCCACACAGCGCGAACGCACAACATTAACATCGGGAAGGTGTTTTCTGTTAAGGTGTTATTTGCACTAAAGTTTACCAAAAAACGGAGCCTGGAAAATAGGTTACCTGGACAATAAAGATAACTGAAGCGCAGAGCCATTTCTCCTCGTTTAACTGAGAACGGAAACCTGTGAGCAGATGACGGAAATACCTTGGCCTGCTGGTGGGAAAGCTGGGGAGTTCCTGGCGGTTTTGTGAGAGGTAGCTGGAAGAACACAGGAAGAAGAAAAAAGAAAAATGCAAGTTTGGTGAAAATGTATTTCAGAATTAATTATAATTTCACTCAGTTGTTCTGATCTTCTCTTTTCCTGAACTCTATGTGCTCAACTTTGACATTAAAACTTCTTTTGGTTTGCTCAGAATTACTTTATTTAGCAATGTTTAATTAGATCTTTGAGAATATACATATATATACACACACTAAAAAGTCAGAAGTGCCCTAAACTGAAATAACATATTTCATGACAAAATGTGATTTTTTTTTTTTTATTTGATAAGATGGAGCATTTTTTGCTTTAAGTAAAAAATCTATTTCCTGATTTTCCAAAATTATCAGAAAAAACCAAGTCTGTTTCCTCGGTGCACAGAGGTAGCGCAGGCTCCTCCAGTTCACTCTCTACCACTTGTTCCAATAAACTGCACCAAAGATGGAGAGATGAAATCACAGAAAGGTTCTTTGCAAGCAATTATTCAACAAGACGAAAAATCAGTAATTAGGTCATGACTTTCAGAGAGGATTAATGAAAACATTTTATATGTGTAAAATGAGTTTTAAATGCCAAAGCGCTCCATAATTATTTATTAGACCAGATTTGCTCATGCAAATAGTTTTGTACCTAAGCTTCACGCAGAGAAATGTCTGTCTCATAGTGATGTGCACCACATTATAAAATGCATCATTTAATTAATCATAAAATCTTGAGCAGTCAAAAATAATGGTAGCCAGCAGCTAAACTGCACACTAAATCTGCTCTGTAGCAACACATTTCAGTAAATATTGATAGGGTGAGAAGAGAAAACAGGAGATAATGTTTCTGTATCTACAGATTTCCTTTGGTTCGTCTCACTTGTCGGTGAAGTTTTCTGGTTATACTGTGATTTCTGCCGCACAGATTATTTAAATAGGTCAACATCTTTCTGCGTGTATGGTCTGTTCTGGGGCAGCTCTGTGTTTGTTTTATTTTTATCTACTTTATGTTATGCAATTGCTAATTAATTTAGGAATCTAAAGTAAACTTGGCCTTAAGATATATCGCACCTTCAGCCCAGTGAGCTGCTCTGTCTCCTGGCGGCTTGTCTCTTCCCTTCGCCTATTCCAGGTGTCTCTCCCTTGCCAACACTGCCATCTAATGCCTAAACACCCTCTAAGCGCCAACTAGGAGAAGGAAACACGGTACTGAGATACCTTTTCCGCATCACCTCTTGATCCCAAGACTGCCGAGAGTCACCCTAGACCTTCCACAATTAATGAAGGCAAACGGAGCAACGCTGACTCTTTGGAGGAGCGCTGCACCCCCAGGCTGGAGGGGACGTCCTGCCCCGGCTTACAGAAGCTGAGGCACTTGTGAAGTGTTGAACACCAGAAGCCACGGACTCCTGGAGGCTGCAGAGCCCAGCGGTGATGAGATTCTGCATGTAGAGAGCCAGGGATAACCTCAGTGGAAACAAAGGGAGGAAACTGCTAAAGAGGGAGCGGTATTGCCAAAATCCAGAGTTCCTCAGTTCCAAGCTTTGCTATCCTGCAGAAAGATCCAGAGCGAAGTATGCTACTCTGCTTTCACACAAGTATGGAGAAGGAATACGAAGCTGCTCTATCTGCCTGAAGCAGGTCAGGCTCAGTTCAACTCGAGCCAGTAACAAAATTAAGAACAAAATTAAGGTGATCTGGGAAGACACCCCACCTTTACATTTAACCCCATAACGAAAGAGATGGTGTACTTACAGACCCATGGTCAGGACAGAGGCCAACATGGCAGTCTGAAAAGTGCTAAACAAGAGAGAATTTCTTGTTTTGTATCACCACGCTCCAGCCAGCAGCCGGCTGCCTCCAGAGTCATACACCAACCGCTGCAAATTGCTACTGATTTGTGCCAGATTTCATACATGGCCCAATACTGGGCTCAGTAACTATCAATAACGAACTCCAAACTAAATAAAACTGTGTATCATACAACTGACCCTTGTTACAGATAACAATACATGTCAAAATGGGCATGTAGTTACTCCATCCGCATAATTGCACACAGCAATCATGCTGTAGCATGTTTGGAAATGCTAGATCTCCTTTTCCCCAGTAATCCTAAATCATACGAGGATCTTCTGTAGGAACTACTACTTTAGATGTTATGAATTAATATGAAGATGAAATTGAATTAAATGTACTGATTTTAATGTCATGAATGCACTCATAACTATTTTTTCCCCTGAGAACCATCTGCAATTTAGAGACTTGCTAATCCTAATTAAATGCACTTTTCCTAAGTGTGTGCAAATGAACAGAGAAATCTGCTCAGTAACACACTTGCCTATTTTCCTCTTTCACAAAGGGGAAGAAGAAACCATTTTGTGATTTAATATTAGATCTTCCTCATAAGAGAAAATAAGTGTTGCTTTTTCATAATTTCAAGACATACAGTAGCCTGACTGCGTGCCTTAACTGGCAATTCATTAAAAGCAGGGGAGGCAGATCCCTCAAACACACATTTAGGATGCTGATCCGAACAGTTGGAGTCATGGCAGAGAAACACCGTGTTGCAGTCATGCCTCACAGCAGGCCAGACAGTGCCCAAAGTCCTCTGCCCCCCTGCTTGGAGGACCTGGCACTCTGTGGTTATTACGCAAACCGCTTGCCACAGGGCTTCATTGGCACGAGGCAGGGAGAAACCACAGCAGCCCATGGAGCCAGGAGCACGCCTCACCAACCCCTCTACCACAGCAGCTTTGACCACGCCAACAGCAAAAAGCCACCCTCGCTGTACTCACTGGCTCCAGTTAGTTTTGTTTTTGGCCTTCCCCTCCAAAGAGTAACGCCTTGCAGTGAACCCAGCTGAGGCCAGGAATAACAGTTATCTCAAAGGAATGGGGAGGAGGGGGAAGTTTTGACAATATTAATGTCGTTCACAACCAAGAAACCAGTTATATGAGAAAACAGACATGGCAGCACTGAAAAAACCCACTTCTAAAAATCGCAGACTGTTTGAAGATGCAAGAGACTCAAAGCCAAAGACTCTTCAGTCTCCAGCTGAATCTCCTTGTACTGGTTCCATACCTTTAATGCCTCTCTCTCGAGTCAGCTAGCGAGATTTGCTTTTTAATTTGACTTTAAATTCAACAGCTTGCACGGCTCACAAATTGGTATGGCAACGTAGGCATACCTTAAGTCTCTGGAATACATATCTATTATCCAGCTTACCTGAAACTGCTGAAGGCAAAAAGAAGGACGCTGAGCAATCCCAAGAGGCACTAAAGGAAAGCCATGGTTAAGAGCAAGGAAAACTTACAAAGCTCACACTTACGCTCGTACCCTGTCTAACCCCATTGTCATTCAGCGTCGCACAGAAATTTCTTGACTGGGTTACCCCAAGCCCAGCTAGATGTCTTCAGCAGCAAGACTCCAAGACCTCTCATTTGTGCACTAAAGGCATTGCAAGAACCTGCTGTTTGCAGAGCAAGTGACAGATCCCCACATCTCCTTTTGGTCTAAAGCTCCCACTTCAAAGCTTTTATCCTCTGCAACAGCACCGCTTTTACTGAAGTCAAGAAACTAGTCTAACCTACTTCTACAAACCTTATCAAGGCAACAAGTGCCAGCCTAGCACAGGAATCAAAAGCTTAACCTGTGATGTCAACGAGGCTGTGGTCACCTTTAAGTGCTCTTAAAGGCAGTTGATTTGTATTGGGGATCTCATCTGATGAGCTCCCTTTCTCTCAAGGGTGAGTTGCATTTGACAAGTCTTTTCTAGCTGCTTTCCAAGCTCATAATCTAGTTTCGGGCTATGGTTAGAGGTGTTGGTGAGGTCTGACACCTCAGGTGAGTCCCAAAAACACATCACACACAGACTTTTTTCACAACATATTTGGTTTCAGAAACAGTTTAAGCCCATACAAACCCTGAAGCCTCACCGAAAAAGAAAAAAAAATCCATCCATGTTCCCCTCATAGTTTTATTACCACAAAGAATGCATGCATCTATTTCCTTGCTTGAAGGAAAATAACTGAGAGAAAACCAAAAGGTTTCTTCATTATTTAAAGTTTTCCTCCTAAGCATCACAGACAGATTTTCTGGGAAGTGACTCAGTATTTTCATATAAGGAACTGAACAGGGCATGAATTTAGATTTAGTTATTGGCAGGTTCTCCTTCTCCCCCTCCCCCAGCAGCGTGAGCACAATGAAAGGTCAAGGGAATACAAAATTCCAGGCAACACATTTTAAGCTTTAAAAGCAAGACACAGAAACCAGTTTTGCAAAACACCAAGTCTATATTTACATCCACATGTAATAATATACTCAACTAAAGTGAAATATATCATAAATTAAATGAGTAATGTGTGCCTACTGCTTGACGACTTCAGGTTTCAACAATTAAAATAAAACAAAATGGAATGAAATAAATACATAAACAAACAAAAAAAAATCAACAATTTGTACCTCTATATATGCACTGTTATTTCCAAAGAAACATACAAAACCAGTAGTATCCCAATAGTTAATACTGATGGGCAAAGTGTATTCTGAAGCACAGGGCTGTGCTGCCATGAAATAGAGTCTTCATGTCCATTTTTCCATTCCAACCCCAAGATGCCTACCAAAAAAAAGCCTTGAGGGAAACTGTACCAGCATGAAGGGAGTTTAAAAACAAACAAGTCTTAGGTCTGTTTGCCGAAATATCTTAAAACCAGCCCTGTACATTTTAATCACAGAACCCCATAAGGTACACAGATGATAGTTACAGCATGCATTCTATAAGACTCATTGAAAGATCACACAAAAAAATAGATTAACCATTTTCCAAGTGAATTCATCTTCAAAAAATAGGCTATAAAAGTGCAAAACTAGGAAAACAAAAATCTAGATTATGTACATATGGCTCAGCTTATGAACAGGAAAAAAGGTAAATAGTGTACAATTTCCTGATACACAGCACTTCAATACATCGCCAGTTTACAGAGACATTAAAAATAGGTCCCATATACAGGAACTAAGACATACAACTGGAACATCTCAAGTTGCATAATGAAAAAACAAGAGTTTCTAGGTTTCGCTATTTTACATTTGCTGTATGAGGGAAGAGAGCAAAATGAACAGTGCAAAATTTTTCATTTTTTGTTTTACTAAAATATATGGAAGTCAAAGCCAGGTACAGAAGACATTAACTCTTAACTACAGGCTTTATGAGAAGCAACTAGGAATGCAAGTCAAAATATGCAACAATTCTGCTTTACTGGCTGGTAACTGGCCATCTTCCCTTTACAAAAATTAAACTGCATGTGCATTAGAAAAAACTCTTGTTGTCTTCACAAAAAAAAATAAAAGGAGATATTCTCCCATTTACAGGTTATTTCTCACTTATTCCAAACACCCAGTAGATGCTAAAACTCGACATCAAGAAGCTTCCAAGCACAGTCAAGCAGGCTACACCATAGCCACATCCCTTTTGAAGTCTGTAGATCCCATACTCATATTGCAAGTCTGTTTGTTTGTGACTTTACAGTTTGGACAAAGGTGCAAAGTAGTTTTCCTCTAAATGTAACTGTATTGAGTTTAGTACAAAACTAAACATTCCAAACATTTAGATTAGTATCGTTTCTCATGCGAATCCTAGGAATTTTCTGCTGTAAAAGTTTCTATGTTGGTAGAGATGTTTAAGAGGCCTCTCTGAAGAACAGCAACCAATGCCAAGAGAAGAATCCAACCATATTTCAGGAACGCCACACTGAAATCCAAATGTCAAGTATTGCCTCATCCTTGCATTTAAAAATATGCTGGAAACAACCCCAGGGAAACAGATCGCTCGAACACATTATGGTCCTAACATACACAAGGCAGATCAGCATAATGTCAGCACCATTGCTTTGATGTTCACAACATTTATGAACTGGACACTTTCAGACAGTTTATTTGGAAGCTGTTTAAAAAAAATCTAACATAGTTCAACAGAAAAAACAGATGAGAAACTTTCAACTGTATGAAAAAGGAGCATTAAGCCAACAGGATTTCAACTTCAGCATCTACAGTTTACCTGAGGTGCAATGAATATATATTCTTTCAAAGAGAAACTCTTCAGCAGCGCTCAAGTATGTAAAAATATAACTCCTACCTAATATTTGGTCAATTAATTCTAATGAAAAATACTCAAAAAGTCAATGTCAAGAAATACATTCTCCACACACCTTCATAACCCAATTGTTTAGACTACTTTTATGGCTATTTGGTACAAAATGTTAACAGAACCAGTATTATAAAACTGTAGTGTTTTTATATACAGTACAATCACAGCTTAGTTCAGTAGCTTTCACCATTCATTTTTCCTCAAGGGATGAACTGCAGGTATAACTCCATAAAACATGCACTTGTGTCCTTAGACCTAGGGGGTGAAAAAAGAAAAAAAATAGTTTTGTGATATACAACTATGAAATAGTACCACACTTTTTGCTTGTGAAGAGTATCTTTAAAACATAAAGGGAATTTCTTCTACACTCTTGCATGTGTATTGCCATACAAGGTCTGTGTCAATCAAGTCTACTTTTGAAAATACTCAAGCCCCAAGCAGAAATACAAGCAGGTAATTCAATTATCTTTAAAAAGTAGAACTAGACAAAAATATGCTTATTAGGGGGACAATAAAAGCAGCAAGACAAGAAGAATACCAAGAAATAAAGCAAAGTATTTTAAAAGCTGTCAACTAGATGTCAGGTAGCTCTGCTCCCCAGATATGCAAAACCTTTCCATAAAATAATGCATGCTGATCCAGGTGCTACAGCATTCAAGACGTATCTCCTTAAGTTTGAATGAGGAAAATTATCTGTAGCTCTGGGTTTGGAAAAAAGCACACAGATATTTTTTTTTATAGTCTTATAGAATACTTATCTCCTTAGCAGCTAAGAATGTTGCAAACACAATTGGGCTGTTAAGTTCTGAGACCGAGCTGCAGAACTGAAGAGATGAGGCACAGGAATTCAGAACACCAGGCTACTTCTTTTTCACTTGACCTGTTTCCCGAAGAGGCTACACCCACTCCTCAGTCAAACAAAAACTATTTGGAACAACCTCTCCAGTACACAAAGATAAACTGTCGAGAAGCTAGCAGGAAACCCCTACTTCCCTATGAAATAATCCACTAGAGAGAGTCTTGTTGTTTGAGGCTATCCTCGCAATCTTCAGAAGTTGTAGAATGAGTAATGTCTACATTTTTAGGAAGGACTAACCAACATAACCTCTCGCAGGACTCGCGAGCTGTGATAACAGATACTCGTCTCATTTCTGGTTCCCCACACAATGTTTCCCCACCCCCATATATTGACTTAAGGGGAAAGCCCTTCTGTTGAACACTTCCCACTGGTGTTGTAATTAATTAATATATTTATCTATTGTTAGCCCTTCCATTTCTTTTAGAAAAGGAGCATCTTTGTACTTTTCATTCACACCATTAACACTATGCAAAATAACTAATGCTGCTACACCAGTATTTGGTTCACTTCGTAGGAGGTGGGGAGTTTGTATTTTCAGCTGCTCTGGTTCAGACTTTCATAACCTCCCACCATAGCGTGCAGCAAACTTTGATGTTCTGAGTACATAATACAACATTTAAGTAACAATTAGTTCAAAAGGTTTGTTTACCGTTTCTTGAAGCAAATGATCAATTCTTCTTGTCACTTGGTCGAAAGTGTGCGTTACCAATGAAACTTTCATAACTTCGCTTTTGTAGCACACTGCTAGATAAGTGTTGGTATGACACTGATCTCTTTCCTGACAAAAATAAATTTAGAAGAGTTAGACTTATCTCCTGCTAATCTAAGTGTTCAGACTTTCAGTTGTGAGCAGGTCTACGTCAACATCCAGAATCCCAGAATACCACAGATGCTACCACAAATCATCCCGTGAGCAGGGCCCAAGAGAAGATATCCCTAGTCCTGTTAAAAGATTGTATGAAATTCAGTATCTAGAACAAGTACAAGAGGAATGACAAATACTAATTTAACAGCTTTGTTCTAAGCTGTATACATATGATGTTCATCTCATCTTATTTGCAAGAAATATCTTGGCTTAACTCACACAGCAGGCTTTAAGAAGATTTTAGTGCTGCAGTACATTCTACAGAATTATGCCTACATACCGACTTTCCATATTTGTTTGAAAATTGAATTTTTGAATACAAGTACTGGGGAGGAAAGACAGATATACTACATTATTGCCATCATAGATTATATGGCAATTGTGACACTTTAAAGAGTGTTAATATACATTTACTTGAAGACCTTTGTTAAGCAATTTTCAGTCTAGTATGCAGGTAATTTTGTGTTTATCTGAGACCACTAATTCTGATTTATATATGTGAAATCAATGCCTGTTCCATATTATGTCTTATTAGCTCAAGCAAGCAGTCAAAAACACATCATAAAATTAAGGAAAAAAGTCAAGAATCATTACTCCCACAGGATACAAAAAGCCCAACTGCCATCCATATTCCATGAAAGCTTTAAATGCAGCATTGAAAAAAAACTAGCAAGCTTTAATTAAATTAAAATGGCAAAGCTAAATTAATATTTCAACAGAATCTACGAAGCCATTGGAGTGTGTCATAAGCAATTGTCTTTAATTTGCAGCCTCTGCCAGATCAATCAGCCAACAGGTTATCCTTGATAGCATGTTGCCATTGCAAAGGCAACTAATTTGAAAATAACACAAACTGAGTGGTTTCAGAATGTTTCTGTCTCTTCAGGGCAACACAGAACGGCAGAGCTTACAAGCAATAACAGAAGGCATCATGCTTTAATCAAGTTTGCCAAGTGGAACATATTCTCATGACAACTTTATCCAGCATTTAACATGCAACGTAACATGTTCATAGGACCTAAATAATGTTGCCACAAGGCACACAGGCCCTAAAAAAGGTTTTGACATCATGTTTTATAGTATCACCAGAGTTCAATAAAAAGACTACAGAAACCTGCAGGTCTTCACCTGCAGTACTTTCTGTGCGGTATCTTACAAGATACATATCTGAATTGCAGCTCTTAGACAAACAGTTGTACTTCAGTTTAACAAAAAAAAAAAAGAATTTGCAGCAGCTTTCATCTTCACTCTCTCTACACACATTAAAACTCTAACACTGAGAAGTTTGTCTGCTACCCTCCACCCTCTCAACTAACTAGCAAGGTTTGGGTTGGGTACTTTTGAGCAGAATGGTTAGAAAACTAGGAAATTAGCCTTTAAAAACCTACATTTTATTGCACAGGGCTTTTATTGAAGTTGCTACGAAAACCCACGGAGGGGGTCTTGTTTCACAAGTCTTTCCAATGTAGGTAACAGCCATAAAAAGTTTCTTTCCGTGCCCCAAGACAGCACCGTGTAACAAACAATGAAATCTTTATTTCCATGCCAACGCTACCATCAAATTAGTTGCAGCATAGTTTTGAGAGCTCTAAATAACAAGAAAGTGTAAAGTTCTTGACTACTGTCTCCAGGCTTGTACCAAAGAAGAGGAAGAAAAGCCTACCACAGATTTTTCTGGCAGACAGGTGGAGCTTTCAAAAGAAGAACAAGGTGGATTCCAATGAAGTCATTGTTTAAAAATAGTATTGCATCAACTGGTATTTCAGTAGGCTAACCTCACTAAGACTGGCAAAATAAAAGAATTTCCCTATCTCCAACATAGAGAAACACTGGAAAGGAACAAGACCCTGCCCACCATCTAGTCCTTGGGGTACAGGTTTCTCTTGTCTAGCTGGTTGAAGCTGCAAGACTTTAACTTTCCCTTTCCTGTTTTCATGAAAATATGTAGAGTTTTATACAACATCAAGAACATTCCCTCAAAATCCTGAATATTCATTCTATCTGCTCAACAGATAGCAATGTCATGAAGCACAAGTCCTCAGTCAGTGCAAATTAACAGTTTAGTCCTTAAGGACAGTCACATCCTCCACCAAATGCTGAGATCACACATAAAGCTCTTAGATGCCATCAATCTTTAGGTTTTTTTTTAAAAAAAAAGTCTTGCAGAGCACTGTAAGTTTCACAACTGCATGAATTACTTCTGTGCTAAGAAAAAAACCTGTATTTCATTCTGTCGGATCACTAGGAATCAAAAGACAGCAGCAACGTTTGTCCTTCTGCTTGTCCTTCTGCATTCTATGCATACCCTAGTGCCCATTTCACATTCCTCATAGCAATCCATGGTACACAAACGCTCCTCACGAAGCTAGGAATTAACTCCATTTCACAACCACTGCAGTGAGTCAGCTGTGATGCTGGCTTTTCCTTTACCCACTCCCTACCCAGGCTGGAAACACAACTGTAACGCTTTCCCATCCTTCCATAACCCACTAGCAAGCCTGATTATTTATGAAGCCCACAACCTTAAAACAAGCAAACAAAAACCAGAAACACAGCAAATACATTTTTGGCCACATAACTAAATGCAGATGTAGTATTTTGCAGTTCGCTCTGACCTAAGGTAACACACCCCTGCTTGTTATGAACCCAGACTACTTCAGAAAAATAATCTTACTGCTTCCAGAGAATAGGAATATTCACAGAGTTTAAGAACTTAGCAGAGACTTTAAGACTACACAACGCACACACACACTATTCATTTTTATAATAGGATCTTCATTTCAAAATTCATAGTCCTATATTTATAGCTAATTCCATAGTGACCTCAGCTCAGTCATAAATATCATCTTCTACAAATAGTCAGACAACAGCTTAAATATCACCTAACCCCTTTTAATCTTGGCCTCCTGCTATGTGTTGAAAATGTTGACTAAGAACAAAAACACAAAAAGCATGTATTTCATAAAAGTACCAAAGTTTTCCAAACACATCACAAAACATTTACCTCTGCTAGGCCCAGAATTTTCCACAAAGCATTATTAGTTAGTGCAATGAGACACCATAATTAGAATAGCAGAAATACGTTGTCTTGATTTAACAAAGTATTCTGTTCCTGCTAAAAGCTAAACACTATAAAAACCCATTGAAGAACAGAGTTACAGATTCAAATCATAGTTTTATGATTTTTAATACATCCTTTTCTGCAACTGAAGGGAACAGTTATCCACGACAGTTTGGGGTTTTCTGGTAAGAGGTTTTATTAATATGCCAGACAGTCCAAGACTTTGTGTATATTAAGCAGAAAGGCTCATTCCATATCCTGCATTAGTTAGCAGGTCTGGAGTGCTTGGATGAGCAAACAATACATGTTTGCCATCAGAGACCCATGGCAGTGGGGAGGAGGGAACTTGAGGAACTTTAAATCCCGCTTTAAAATTCAGACCTGCCATGCTTAATAATACCCCAAGGCAGCAGTTTGATGAACATGGGATTTTAAATCTAAAATCTAAGCATTGACTGGACTTGGTGAAATGCCAAGTCAAGCTTTATTTTCTCTGTTTTGAGATGGGTACACACTTATTTATATTTCAGTCACCTTCCTTTGTAATGGTAGAAGGCATTTAACAAGGAAGGAGATACAGTACCTTCTACTGTAGAGCTGGTTACTTGGCCATTGCTAGATCCACAAGAACTGTAAAGCGATCCAGAGCTATATGGCTCATAAGGTTTGAGAACAGTCAATACATTAGGAGGATCAACATCATCTGAATTCAGAAGCCCTTGTTTGGTTGGCAAAACAGAGGATGCAGGTTTGGTGCGAGAACATTCCTGAGGTAGCAGATTTGCATATCTGTTTGCAACACGAGATCTGCTCATTTCGTATCTTCTGTAATTAGCCATTGGAGAGTCAATGTGTTCAATAGCTAACAGATTAGGTTTCATTCGTTTAGAAGACGTTTCACCATAGTCTATATTTACATTGCTCACAGATTTACTACAAAGATAGTCTCTTCCTCGATGACAAGACCAGGCAGATTCACTTAGGTGAGAGTCAAGAGCCCCATTCATACTGCTGCTTACTACACCGGACTGAGACACTGGGACACTTAGAGCTTTTACTTTAGATTCAGATCTTTTTACTCTGTCCAATACTGGAGAGATACTGGAACTGGAGTGCACTTCTTGCTGAGGTTGTCTATAGTTATTTGCCTGAGCTCCAATATTACTTTGCTGTTTATGAAACTTGAGGTTACTTGGCGCTGTGCTGCTCGAGTCAGTCACTGAAAAGAGAGGAACTTTGTTCTGTGGAGGGTGACTTTGTTTAGCTTTTCCTGTTTGCAACAATTTTTGTTGTGTAGATGGGGAAGTCTTACTTTTTTTAGAATTAAAAGACAGAGGAAGCACATCTTTACCAAGCAGAGCTGGAGGGCATCCAGTGCGTCTGGCTTTAGCTAGAGCCTTGCTTCTACAGCCATTTTTGTTAACGGTGTCAGGATTGTATTTGTGCATCAGCCTCTGGTGCATCATTAGGACTTCTGGGTAAAATGTTCTGTAAGTACAAAATGGACAGGTGCTGGGTGCTAGTGGGCCTCTAGCTGAAACCACTGAACATTCTTGTGAAGTCCCAACAGATAAGTTCAAGGGCTTTTCTTGAGAGTCCACCATAGGCTTGTGTTTGTAGTTTTCAGTGCACTCTCGCATATCATTCACATTTTTTCCATCCTTTAAAGCACAAACATACTGGACATCATCTCCCTCTGATGCCACAGAAGCTCCTCTCTCTCTTTTATGAGGAACATTGGGCTGAGCTTCCTTTGTTTCCTTTAGTTTTTCCAGGTAAGGAGTGGACACATTCTCATGTATTTTATTTGAATTGTTACAAACAGAACCTTTATTTAATTCCCTAGAATTATTTTTCATTTTTAAAAGGACTGTGCTGCCTATTGCATTGTTCAAGGACAGAACTTCCTTTTGCTGCTTGGTAGGTGGGCAGCCCCCAGCATCTTTGGCACAATCAAAAAGCCTCTTCGAGTTTTTGGTTTCTTGAGCACCATCAGCAGCCACCGAGAGCTCCATCTCCTGACTTTGTAATGAAACTTTGCTGTCACTTTTCACGTCTGCTGCACTATCCGCTTGCTTGTCCTTGTGATGCCTCTCTAAATGATACCTCAGTGAAGTTTTCTGTGCTGCTGCGTACTCACAGAATTCACATTTGTATGGTTTTTCACCTGAAATACAGTTTTATCAGTAAATAAGTTTGATACAATTTGATTTGAAGTCTTGAATACAATTAAAGACAAGAGAATAATGTAGACCGCGAAACAATAAAACAGATTTTTCTTTCCCCTTCCACATACTCGTAATCCTCAAACTCATCTAAACCATCTAACAACTACATCTTACTACTTTTACTAACTACAGTGACATCTTCTGGCTACAATGAATATATTTTCCACACTTTGGCTATGTATGGAGATGGTAGCTGACAATATGTTTAGCAGAGATAAGCAAGCAGTATAGCTGTGGGTCAACTCCAACAATTTGTAGCCCTTGATCATGCCACAAGTATGCTGTTCAACAACACAAATTTACAGTTCATCTATAAATAGAGCTGTTTCAAAAGAAACAGGGACATATATTAACAGAATTATAAAAAGTTTGCCTGGTTATGGAAAACAAAAACTTGAACTGAAAAATAAGACACAGCTTTTCCCCAAAAAAACCCCACAAAACAACCACTAACAAACAAAAAACCCACAAAAAACACCCCAACAACTTCTTGCTGGGCTGCTGAAAGCAGAAAGAATTAAAGTTTTAAAATATATTGTATTCTTAACAGTGTTTAATGTAATTAGCCCTCTTAAAAAAAGATTTACACACTTATGTAAATAATTCCTTCTAAGAAATTTCAATTGGAGTTCATTTTTTTAGCATTAGAGAAAATTTTTTTCTTAGTAATACTTTGAAGGCAACTTCTGTTTTTCTTAAGCAAAATCAAACCTTCCACCCAACTGGATTCAGCAGACCCCTTTCCCCTCGCACAAAGGCAAAGCCCATTTACCTGTATGAGTTCTGAGATGAATATTGAGGTAATAATTTGAGCGAAAGTACTTTCCACAGTAGCTGCATTCTCTGGAGGCTCCAAGGTTTTTAACTTTTGTTCTTTCCAAGCCATCTTCATTTTTATCTTTGGGAGAAAATATAACTGTATTATGAAGACCAAATGCAAATTTCAAGTCTTATTTGAAATGAAGTCATTATCTTAACTGTGTTTTTCAAAACACAGGATGATAAACTGTTATTAACTCCTCCAGTCTTCGAGGATCTTTTGTTCTGTACTGCTGCAAACTTAGCAAGCAAAGGGCAAAAGAGTTAAAAAGGTTTCTGTCTGTGCCAAGTAACACTGGTTTGTGTCTGTAATGAAGAAGCCTCAGAGAGCAAACAAGACACAAAACTAGGTCTCAAAGAAGTAAAAAAAATTATCTTTACTGAACTACAGGCACTTCATGGGGAACGGCCCATCTCAAAAATTCATATAGTTATTTTATTAAAGATATGTGTTATTTTATTAAAGAGAGTGCTTGAATTAAGTGAGGATTCAGACTGTAAACATGCTCTGTGCACCATGGCAAAACAGAGGAAAGTGCATTTTCTTATTAATTGTAATAATGTTATCACTATTTCTGTGCTTATCAACAGAGTGTCATGCCCTTATAACAACATCTTCAGATTTAATGAGTAATTTTCTTTTACTAGAAGCATTAATGCTTAAGTTTTGACAAATAAGGGACTAGGAAAGTGACAGGTATTGCTATTCCCCAAATTATGTATTCAAGGAACAAATTCACATATTAAAGACTGGTTCCACTCCAGTGTGATAAGCAGTATTTACCACTGGAGGGCGGCAAGTACAGCATAATGTCTAACAAGAAAGGGGAAAAAGCTTACACACAATACGCCATTCAAATCAACATGATTTCTTTGTCAGGTTGAATTGAAAAAAAAAAAACCCTCAAGACAACTTCAGTAAAATATCCAAGTCAAAGCTGACTGAAAAGCTACTGTAGAAGAGAAGGAAGGAGAGGTTTTGCTTGACTAAGATGTTACATACATAATAAATAGCTTAAAATGGTTCTCTGAAGTTCCTACATGGAACTGCTAAGTATGGCTAAACTATGGCTAAGACAAGCCATAGCTGTTTTAAACAAACAGATAATGTCTCAATAAGCATGACTCAGCATCTCACAACGAAAGCTGTTGTAGTTTAGAATAAGACACTGAGAAACAAAACAAGCAAGTTAACATTAGGTAATACTTCCATTCCTTTGTTACTGGAGGCAAAATAAAGGGCTGTACATTACCAGAAATGGAAAAGTCAGTTGTGTATGCCAGGACATTCTGTACGTTGTGTCTTTCCTTGAGATTATGCAAGTGTCTGTTCTTTAAACGCAGACTTGAAGCATGACACACACAAGAGTGCTAGATTAGCTAGAAGACTTTGGGCTATTCCTTTCTGCCCCAGACTTGCTATCTTTTTCAATTCAGGAATCATTCTGTATCACTAGTTTTTCTACAACAGAGTGATACGCAGAATTAATCTTGGGTAACCTGAAGTCCATCTACTCTTTCAAAGAGAACTGTTAGCAACCCTTTAAGGAAGGGGACTTAAATATATACCACTCTTACATAGATGATGTCCACATATTAATAGCCTGCATGCATGTCCTTACACAACTAATTTAAAATGGATGGTGCTGACATTTACGTTTTCAAGTTACAAACCATTCCGAAGAAATATACAACCTGCAGTTTGATAGAAAAAGTTTAGAATTATTCTTTACTTCTCAGGATTTTAACACCTGCTGGTATTGAGCATTGGACATTTTCTGCCCTTTCTTATGAGATGCAGGGAAAAAAGTGAGACCACAATGATTTCTTCAGAAATATTATTTGTGAAAACATGTGCTGGACGAGAACATGCAACACTCAAAAGCATCCTGTAAAACTAAGAATCTTGCTATTGCAGGTGGTGGTGTAAATAAACAGTGACTTTTCCTAGACTGATTATTAAAAATATTTTAATAATTCCAGTAACCCAAATCATAACTGCAAGAAGGCCCAGCAGCTTCAAAGATCTCAGAATGGCAGTGTCAGAACCTTTCTTTCCCTCCCATTTTTCTCTTTTCTCCTTCCCCCACCATAACATTTCATATCTCTGGCCAAGTTCTGAAAAGATAACTGAGAAAGGCAAGATGCATGCCTTGGCTCTAGACAGTTCCTAAACAATACACTAACAGCTATTTCAAACTTATGTGCTCAAAATGCCACTCACCTAAATTAAGTGTTTCTGGAAGCCCATCTTCAGATCCATCTTCAGAGCCTCCTTCTATTCGTTCTCCTGCTCCATTTTCATCCAGACTTGCAATTATATCAGCACAGCACGCCCTTGAAGCAGCTGAAGTCTCTCCATCAGTCCGCCTGTCTCTTTTATGTACTCTGGAATGAAGGACTAGCTGGTGGTATGTTCTGAAGGCTTTACCACACTCTGAACAGTGTGTTGGTTTCTCTTTGTTCTGAGACAATTTAGAATCCATCTCCATAGAAGGCACTTCACCACCGGGATGTTTCATTTTGTCTTGGGATAAGTTACCATTCCCTGTATAACTGCTGTTTTTATTTACCTTTGACTTCCCTGTAGTTTCAGTATGGCTACCTTTATTTGCATTCCAAATTTCACCGAGTTCTTCTTTATCAGAAGATGAATCATCGTTGTCTGTACTTCCTTCTTGCCCTGGTTCTTTAATTTGGCCATGGCCAACTGCAACTTTACCTTTGGTAGCCAGCTGCCATGCTTGATATGTGTTGAAAGGATCTAGTTCAGCTATCCATTTCACAGGTTTTTGTGATTTATCATTTTCTGGAACCAAGTTTGGTTTTAAATTCAAGAATCGCAAAAATTCCTCTCTTTGAGACGTTTCTTCTGCATTAGGTTCAGCAGTCACTTGGGGGCTTTCAGCACTGGGTACTGATTCTTTGGTGTGCACTTTACTGTGCTCAATTAGAGTCTCTTTATTGAGAAATAGGAAACCACAAACCATACAAATTTTGTAAGGTGACGTTACATTTTCAGTTACATGCTCCTGCACCACCTCATTTATTGTTATCGGGCTTTCAGAACCTTGTTGGTGCTTGTTTCTAGAACCAGGCTTTCCAGTATGCGTTCTCATATGATTTTTGAGGAACCACGGCTCTTTAAATCTTCTTCCACATACATTACACCAATACATGAAAGAATCTTTATGCTTTTTCATGTGTGCCTCAACGTCAAAAGCCTCATCAAATGTTTGTCCGCAGACTTCACAACTAAGTTCTTCACTGTCCTTTTCATTGCTTGGTGAAGGCAAGTTTGTTCTTACTTGACATTTATCTAGAGGACTAAGATACTCTGCTTCAACACGCAGGACAGCTGGTTCACAAAGAGTGGGCCTATGCTGAGTTAAAACATGCTTACCGAGTTCTTCAGGATGTTTAAAAGTCTCATCACAAAACATGCAGTCCAGAGGCATGCATCCCTCAGCTTGCATGAGAAACTTTTCTTGCAAGCTTTTGTAAGAAATTGTGTTTGTTCCTTTTATTGTCATTGAGGCATCATTATTCTCCATCTGTGCACCAACGGTACTGGCTATTCCATCCGGTCCATCCATGTATGCCAAGAGAGGCTGAGTTGGCATGTTTCCTACGTTCTGTTCCCTATTACGTGTTTTAATGTAAGGTTTCAGTTCTTTGGGGATGCTCACTGATCACAATAAGGACACTTGTAAAGTACTCCAACATGTGCTTACAAGTCTGCTAAAAAACCTCTGCCAGGAAAAGGAAGTTTTCCATAAACAAAAAAAAAAATTATTTCTTTTTAATTTTTATCTATGTTCACACATCACTGCAAGTGTATCCATCGCTTCTCTCAGTGACGGAATGAGGTTTTTTTGAACTATTTCTTCAAGTCTGTAGAAACAGTCAGTTGCACTTAATTTTTTTGTACAAACATTTCAAATAGTTGCACTGGGCATAATACACTAAAGGACAAGTTCAGTGCCACAAAGAACTCCAGCACCTGGGGAAGAGAGAAAATTGTCAGTCAGGCTTTGCAAAAGAAAAGTATTGTCTCCCGAATAATGAAAACATTAAGCCTAGAGAACTACCTATCAAATGCTTTTGAACACAGAAGGCATACTTTTAATAAATAGTCACTGAAGGACAGCTAGAAGGCACTCTGGTCGCTTTTCTACCTACTACAGTTGACATAGTATGGTCTTGAACATCTCTGTATTCCATTAGCTGGGCTTCTGTATAAAGTATAAAAGCAATACTTTGTCTACTATCTATTCTAAACCTACTCGTAAGCAGTTACATAAAGCTGCTGAAACCAAGTTTCAATACATACACTGCTGAATTCATAACAACTAGATGCAGCAAGCATTTCATCAAACACGTGAAATCAGTGTTTAGGGGCACAGTAAAACTTTACTTGTTTGTTCTCTAAAGGCTCTTGAGCAGGATTTCCCCTCTCCCTGCCCACCCCCCCAGACTAGACAGCTTGGAATTAGCTTTCTTAGTTCTAGTGTACAGTAAGCATTAGTACAAATCTTTGTATTAAGAACTATGCACCAATACCACTACTCAAAGCTTTTACTATCATACAGAGATTTATAACCTCTGTGACAATTAGGGGCTGGTACAATTAGATCATCTCAAAGTTTGAAACAAACTAAAGATACTGTTCCTTGAACAGTAATTTAGTATTTAAGTCATCCAAGAGGCCAACTATGAGACTTAAAAAGGAAACATCTCTAATTTCAAATTGCATGCAACAAAAAACATGCTTTATTGATTATATTCAAAAAGGAACATTTGAGATTTCACAAGATTAAAAGGGGTTATAATATAGTTAAAAATTTAAATTGAAGTTGTGATTAAGTCTGTAAAATGTCTGCTTAGCAGCAATTAATGGTCACCACTCTTTGGGCTGGCAAATTATAGTAGAGTTCAGGCCTCTGCTTGATCAATTTTCTGAGTAAAGGAAGAGTCCACCGAACTAATATAAGACCATATAAATTGAAGGGGAATCATTCTGACATGGGGCATATTTCCAAATACATGAATATCTAATGAAAAGAATGCATTCAAAATGTGATGCAAACTTTTGCAAATTATTTCATAAAAGACAGCTGGCCAGTGATTCACATCACTTGAATTAATACGTCTCAAAACACAATATGCTCTACAGCTCTTGTAGCAGGAGACATATAGGCAAAGTAGGGTTTTAAAACTCATCTCAATTTCCACCTCTGCCTTGCTTTTATTTGGGGGGGGAGGGGGGGGGGGTGGAAACGAAAATTTTGTTTCATTTCAGCCAATGAAAGGCTAACAATTCAAACAGAACCCTGTAATAATTCAGCCTACAGAGATTTCCATGGCAAGTAGTTGTAGCAGATAAAGATGTGGCTTTCTATGCAGCAGAGGTTACTTTCTCCAGCCTTTTCTGATCAGCAGTGCTAGTCAGACAGAAAAAAGGTGGTCTTAAGCCATTAAACCTTAAACCATTTCAGTAAAAAACACCAACCAGGACTTTTAACTGTTTATACAGTTCAGTGGCCCAAACACATTTGCAGATAATGCTGCTGTAAGGTCACCTGCTGGCAGAACCAGTATATCTAACAGCCATGGGAGGAGGTTAGTGGGGCAGGACCTTTACCCAGCTGAAGCAAAAGACAACTATCTCTATCTGTAGACCCAAGGTTTGATATGATGCCCTCAGCTACATTGGATACCTTTGCCTACCACAGAACAGTCAAGCCCAGGCAAAACAAACACTTGGGAAAGGAAACATGACAAGACATTGCTAGGAGTAATAGATCCAACATCACTAACACTTTGTCCGCTCACTGCACTACAGCCTGGCACTGAGAATACTCTTTGGTTTTCATTTGGAAATTTAGCAGCACCTCTTCCACCATCACGCAGACAATAGGATCATGAAGCCTAATGAAAATAGGTAAAAACACCACCAGAATGCCAATACAGAATAAAATTCTTTTTGCCAGTTGCTTGTCTTCCTTTCTCCCCCGCCCCCACCCCGTATCTCCAGGGTTTAGTGTCTTCATTGTCCAGTCCTCTAATTCAGGTCTAGACAATGCTCAAATCTAACACCAAGAAGCATCTAGCTTATTTTAAACTCAAGATGTTTCAGGACTGGGCCAAAGACTTATCATATGCTAAGTTAAATACAAATTGAGGGATCTTTGGGTGTAAGGTAGAGAGCGTAAAAGGGAAAAAGCCACTGGCTGACAGGTTGACAGCAACAAAACACGGATTTTCATCACTGCCATGATTAACACTTCCTCTCTGTATGACGACTCAAATCTTTTGTAATAAGCAGGCTCAATCTATGGTACGATACTTCTGAATTGCTTCTATTGCCACCTTCACTTTTGTCTTTCTACCTTCCCCCTTCAGTTTTGACTTTCTGGCTTTCACTCACCCCCTATAGGCAGGTGGAGAAGCTATAACAAAAGTTTGAAGCTGAAGCCCTCAAAAAGCCTTCCCTTTTGTAAAGCACAAGGAAAAACATATCAAAGGGTGGTGGTGCACATGTTTTACTTCATGTTCCAACTTGCTGTTTTGTTCTATTTCTACTGTAGTTTTGAGAGGTATTTTTTACACAACAGGATAACATGCTGTGACAAAGTTCATGTGCATAAATAGTGACTATCTGCCTGAAAATAATTTTTTTTTTTTGCAAACCAAAAATGAACATCAACTTTGAAAGACTTCTTAACACCTACAATGAATATCCAGGCAAGACAAAAAAAAAAATACCCAAACATCTAACAAACTTAAGAGTTTCATGCCTTTAAATTCAGAGCCACAGGTAAGCGCTCTGCAGTAACAGGTATAAGAATCACCCTATAAAAAGGCCAGAGGCATTTCTGCGCAGTCAGAGCCAAATGCCAGAGTGCCTAAAGTCCCATGTACTAAATTGCTGAGATTCACCCTCAATTAATTCCTTGCCAGTGTCTACAAATACAGAAAAAGCCGATTGTGCTTTACTACGCCCCCCCAGTTTGTGGCATTGCAACATATACACAACACAGCAATGAGAATTAAGTCACTCTAGAGAGAAAACAGATGAAAAACAGCAGAAATGCACTCAGCCCCCTATTCTCTGTAGCATGAGATGAGGGTAGAAGAGGCATCCTTCTAACAGGGACCATGACACATGGTTCTACTCAAACCTAACCTAGGATAATACAAACATTTTGTAAAAACCACATGCTTAAAGATTTATCAGAATAGAGACAGGCATAGATCAAATCTAGGGAAGGTTTTAGGTTGGTCACTGATGTGTGAAAAATCCACCTCAATCAATAACAACTTCTCTGCTAAGCCCTTTGAAAACAGGTCTGTTTCAATCTCATCTCATTTAAATGTATCAAAGCATACATTACTCAACTGTCTAAAGAACTAAACCTATCCTCACAACTGCACTTACAAATACAGAACATATAACTTCAACACATGGATCACGAGAGGCGTTTAACAGGAGTTTGGATCCAAACTGTATTAGGTATCAATAGGTTTGAACAAGCCCTTTGGAGACTTCTTCCATTTAAAGTACTTTACACACCTCCACCAACTTGTGACAGATACTGAATGCTTTTCAAACTTTCCGTGTTTTTAATAGGAGGCTCCAAACACTTTTGAAGAACTGGCCACAGCTCATTCTCTAGGCAAGCATTGCAAAGCAAAGCAAGATATTCCTGTTTTAGGAATCCAAAACGCCTATTTGCAGTTCAGGCAACTATTGTTCTTGAATATACCACCATATACAGGAGACAGCACCTCCTGTATGGTTTTTTTCAGACTGGAAAAAAAAATTGCAGGCAGCATTTCTGAAAAAAAACTGCAGATGCAACTAGACAGAATTATACTTAAACCGAGAAGAAAAAAAACCAAAAAGATACTACTACTTCTAGAGTAAGAAGGTGAGCTACAAAGCTGTAGTCTTATTTTTATATCTGGTGATTATACACTTCACTCTGATTAGATATATGGCTTTTACAAGTAGGCATGATTTTATGCTCTCACTGTTTAGACAAGCTAATACATGCTAAAACTACAAACCAAATATCTACACTAGGATTTTATCCATTATTAACAAAACCTTTCTTCCTAGTGAAGATATTATTATGCCTTGGATTTGGAGACCAAAAAATGCTGATTAATTACATTCCTGTTACTCAAAACCCTGTAGGCAGCAGCAAAACTGTCAGGAGTTGCCTTAATTCTGTACTATTGCTTCTTTGGGAAAGTGGACAACCTGCAGTTTTGATGAGCACCCTAACTATTTGTGGCTGAAGGTCTGTATATTAGTTCAACAAAAAATACAGTACCTGGGGTTTCTTCTGTTGTCTTTCACTGTCAAAAGACAAAAGAAGAGACACAACACACCAGTATCAGTCAGAGATATTGAGTAAAGGAACAGAACAAAACAGGAAATCCTTCCTTCCAATAGCTGAAAAGTGATAAATTTGCTACAGATTAACTCAAGGTTGAAACTAAAGAATGACTATCCCTCCTCACAATAAAGTCAGTCAAGAAATCTTGACTTGACTCCCCTATCCATTTGTAAATGTCAACACGCATCTCACACCGCAGCCCAGGGCTCACGTGTTCCAGCGGTTGCTGCAACTGCCTTGAGGTGAGAGAGCAGGTCAGGAGGAACCTGCCTTGCTCAGCTCACCTGGACATTTCCTAGAGTGGTCTGTGCAGAAGTGGCAAATCCTTCACAACTGCAGAATACCACCTACTGTATTTTATTCTTCCAACAGCCCAGAGCCTGAGCATTTAGCAAACTTTCGTTCACAACCAGGTTTGGCTATATGGCCTTCAGTCAAATATTTCAACAGGTTTGCAGCAATACCCATTATATTTACAAACACCACAAAACATATATAAAGACTGAACTGGACAGATGAGAACATCTTGCTTTCATTGCACTTGCCACACAACCTAAGAACCACACCAAAAAGCCGCTGCATATAAATGGATTATTAAAACACAGAAAATTTTAATTAGGTGCCTGTAGAGAAGTTTAATTTACTTTTATTAAATTACACAACCAAAGACGACATACTACAGTCTCAAAGATTTCTTTGGGAAATGACCTATCAATAGTAATTTCATTGCATTTCTACTTCCTGCATTTCAAAATTTCCATGAATATGTAATGAAAACTTCTAGCCACATCTTCCAGAGAACAGCAAAGTCTGACCATTGAATTTCCCATTTTAAACACTACAGAGCACTGGGAATAAAAGTTGCATAGCTAGTACCAGGAAAAACAACTATACATTGCTAATTTTGTGCTAGCAAAACTATTGTTAAACTGTAAAAAAGCAAGCTGGAACAATTACAGAAGTTAACCTAGTTGCTGCAACACTTTCTTAAAAACAGAAGTGACAAAACTAGAAGCGTTACAACTATATGATACTTGGTTACTTTTCTGTATATCACAAGATACATCCTCAGACATAACTACCTCAACAAACTGCTAGTGGATCCTTAAATTCAAGGCCAGTAGCAAAACTATCACTATTTAAGAGATGACTAGAGTTTCTCTCACTATCCTACTAAGGTTCCAAGTCCTACATATTCCAGTGCCAGCAAAGGAGGAGAAAGCCACACTCAAAAACTTGCCAGAGCACCAGCTGTTGCATATTAACTACCTTAATTACTGTGTCTATTCGACTTGAGAAACTTTCATGTAACTCTCAATTCCACTTTTAAAAAAAAAAATCTCCAGTTTTCCTCATGTTTCAAGAAGTTTCAGGATATTGAAAGTCATTTTACATTAAACATTCTTTTCTATTGGTATGTTTGTGCTTTAGAACAGGTTGCCACTCTTTGGTATTGCTGGTGAAATACATTTTTTTTTACTGCTAATTGCTTATTGGAAACCACAAGTTATTTAAACACTTTTTTTTTTTTAATTTCTGTCTGGAAGTTCTGCTTGTTCAGAATAGTTGTTCCGGTTCTATCTAATGAACACAAATAAAATAAACCAGTTAATATCACTTTTTCCTCATTGAGACCACAAGTAAAAACTACCTTATGGCTACTATCTATTTTGTCTGGGAACATCTATATATTATTCGGGTATAATATTGATCATAGGCAGAATAGCTCATGCATAAATAGAACTTCAAATTCTCAAATATAAGCCTGAGACGACGCTGGTCTTAGCTTATTTAGAACGTTTTCTTCAACTACATACGTATCATTGCATAAATTCAAGCCAGTTGCACCACACCTAGTACATGCACACAGGATCTTAAGCAGAAATACCATCCCTAAGTAGTTGCTAACAATATTCAAGAGCCCCAAACTGTCGAGACAGTGCCTGGTGTCCTGGGCTGTGTGTGTAGTGCTTGCAGCAGCCCCCAGTGACAATGGCTCCACTGTACCAGCAGTACTGGTGTGCGGTGGCCTTCACAGGCTCCTATGTTGAGTCAGAAAGTGAAGCAAAGTGTCATTTACCAATTGCTCCAAAACATTAGTCAGATTTCCAAATATCCATAGCATGAAATTTCAGTGTTGTTTCTACAGGTATTATGGTTTTTATGGCAACCACCTAACTTCCTTTCTCCGTTTAAGAAGAAACACTTATGTCACACCTCACGCAATAAGGTGTTTTCCTGTATTGGGCAAAAATTCTTTCCTACCCCAGCTTGAGGGAAGGGTAGCCCCTAAATCTAGGGAAGATGACACACTATTTGCTGCATAGACTGCGACCTTATTTCTGCAAGAGTACAACTGTCCATCTGCCTATGACTTAAGTTAAAACACTGGAAAGCTATAGAAGTCAGCACAGATAAAACATTATTTTGCAGAACAGCAGAAGAGTCAGCTTTTCTTCATAACATGACATGAAGCCAGTAACCTACCCTTCATTACTGTGCGTTCTATTGCTTTCTAGGGAAGGGGAGAGCTGCTCCCTTCTAACAGCAAATCATTTTAACACAACTTCTCAGCGTATTTCTTTGTTAACAGCGGAGCACGTGAGTACACCTAACATTGTTTCTCATTCACTCACGGATTTATACCAGTTGTTCAAGTACTAAAATGTTTTTAAATATTGTTTGTTAACAGTTCAGTCTGATACAGAACTAACATGAGTACCTTTAAAGGAAATGGAGATTTAGGGGGAGGAAGGGGAGGAAGAGAGTTGTTTGTTTCAGTTGCAGGAAAGATCAAAACGAAGACGTTCAGGTTGAAAAGAGAACATAAAAGATGACGCCAAATTGGAATTTCCACTCCCTAAATCTACAAACTTAAGCCCCCTTGTTAGTCTTCATCCTTCAGGCTTGAAGTTTTCAAAGTTATCCTAAACTTAAACTCTTAGAGGGGTTTTCATGGCTTATCTTTTTATCCTCTCTGAGAGAGAGGCTACTCTGTTTTCCTCAGTAACAGTCCCTTCTAACAACACTAGAGAGCTTTCCAAAGCAATGATACTAAGACAATTCATAAAAACAGAACTGAAGAAACAGAGACACATACACCAGAATGCAAGAATGTTATTATCCAGGCATTTCTCCACATACACTTTATAGAGTTTGCATTGAAAGCTCTTTTGTAGTCAGATAAGACAGACATACATGCAAGTTATTTTCCCCCTGAAGTCTAGCAAACAGGATTTTAATCACCAGTGGAAAATAACTAGTAGTTAATAATGAACAATATTAGGAAAACTCCCTCCCCCCATTTCAGACATCTATACTAATAGAAACAAAGGATATCCTTTCTCTAAAAAACCTTTTCCTGTGGAGTCCCTTTTTCTTTAAGGCTATATGTCTAACAGTGTTTTGGCAGAGGATGGATGAGCTGAATGTGTCTCCTCAGTGAACTGAATGCTTCTTCTATCAAAAGATGTAATTATTCCTTTTAAAGCAGAGAACATATAAGCTTGCATCATTTTGCACATGTTTTTCCTCCACTGAGCAAGTGCAAATATAAAAGAGACTAATTCTTGGCATTAAAGGAGGAAGTGCTACAAATAAGTATTGACTTTTAAAGTTCAGAAGGACTGCTCCAACAGCCAGATTTTTTCTCTTCCCCCCCCCCCCCCCCCCCCCCCCCCCGATAAGGAGATAATTTTTCAAGAACCGCAAAACCAAAGTGTACTTTAGACAATATGAAGTGGCCAATACCTGTTGTAGAAAGGCCGAGAGACACAAGAGCGATCCTATTTTAAATAAGAGTGGGACATATTTTACCGCTGCTATAAGATGATGCAACTTCATTAAATCAAGAAGTTACATGCACTTAAACTGGCAATGACCCCTTACCTTACAAAACAGTTTATTGTTCTCTCCACAGCAGGTAAAGACTCTCTTGGTGGAGCGAGTGATACATTTTTATTGTTGAGTCAGTCTCACCTTACACAGGCTGCCTTATATGTTTAATCTTGGTTTTCATTTCAAAGAAGGTATTTTCAGAGACCTTAAAAGCAAATTTGACTTTTTTACTTCTTGGCAGAAGGATGTTAATCTCTCCAGCGGTCACAACTACAAAGAAGTGGTAAATTCAGAGTTTACCAAATTAGACTTAATTCCTTATTACTCAAGAGCCAGGAGTTCCTCCATAGCAATTAAAGGCAAGTTGCATCCCTTTGGGCAGCATAGGTGAAATAACAGGAAAAGAGGTTCTTTCACTACTCCTGAATTTGAGAGTAGTCACTTCCAAAGAGTTCACTTTGTTAAGGTCATTAATCTTTCCTAGTGCTCTCACCTGATTTCAACTCTCAATCTAACTCTTACCCAACGCAGCTCAAACCCCTGTACCTTGGAAGAAAAAGCAGCAACTTCTTATCCCTCCTCACTGCAGAACACTGACTTCAAAGTTGTCACTTTCAAACATATCCACAATTATGTATTTGCAAAAAATCAGTCTTGAAAGATGGAAAAAGGTACACTGTCCAAGGAAAAAACATTTACATCTACTTAAGTCATCCCCTGGACTAACATCTGAAGATACTAAAATAGAAAAGTGCTAGAAATAGACACTTCAAATAGCTGCCTCCTTTCTTCCATGCAGGATCTTCCAGAGATCCACATAGACTGATGGAGACTAAACCTTTTTAATTGCCCAGCATTACACTATCTCACACTAGTGGACTGAAGGGATGGATGTGGTGACTGCACTCCAACATACTGGGCTTCACAGTGCCAAACTGTCCTAGAAAGGAGTTCATATCCACAAGAAACTGACCTTTCAAACAGGCAGCAGTTTCACATGCAAATTTTAATACCAAAAGGAAAAAAGATCAGAAACAAATGTTAAAGCTAAACAGAAATTGTGGCTTCTCCAGACCACTTTTACATCCATTTTCCTTACAACGTACTGAACATCAGTCTTTGGGAGTACATCTAATTAATCTAATGTACCAAAAGAAAGAGGTTGACGCAACCCCAAGGATTTCACCTAACCAGTTCTCAACTACCATGATAAAGCGTAAGCACAATACAGGGGCCTTTAATTTCCCTTATGTAGTTTATGCAGGAGGTAAACTGTACTCACTTTATTACACTGAAAAATGCAAGTGTACTCATTGCGCATAAACAAACTCAGACTTTGATACTTTTAGTTACATAAAATCTTTAGCACATAGAAACTCACTAGCCAGTCAATTATTCACTTATACTTGGAAGGGTTTCTGCTCAAATCTTTAAGTCACACTGATCTACATAGATTTTCCTGCATATTATAACCACATTTCCTCTTGTACTTTCTTTTGAAATTCACAAGGCAGTCTGATGACCGATTCCATCTTCTGCAATGAACTCAAAGACACTGTATTTTGAAACAAGTATGGCACCTATATTTTGGATTTGTAACTCATTTTTTCCCCCCACCATGTACACTGTTTTACTTTGAAACTGAAAGTCTGTTCTTATCATACCACTTAAAAAAAAAAATTAAGGAGGCCAGCAAGTTAAGGAGCAAGACTTAAAAGAGATAGATTTAAGATAAACTATGCTCTGACCAAAGTCATATGATTGTAACAGTAGAAGTTTTAATATTTCACACACACACACTGACATACGTACAGGATTGGCATAAATAAATTTTTATCAGCAATAAAACAAGATTATTTGGGAATTGCACTGAAAAAAAAAAGTTGATTTCTAAAAGCAAATAGTTTTCAGAGTAGCTCTCTGTTTGGAGGGGCACAAAACCCTAGGTAAGTTTAGGGTGAAAAAGTGTGTTTGTTTTTTTTTTTAATCCTAAAATACAACACATATTGAGAATCTTGCATAGCTTGGTCATATCCTTTTCCTTACTTTTGTATTCAGTTGCAAATCTCTTGTGGTATGAGTCACATCTCTCTAAAAGCATGCATACAGTAGTCAGCAGAATCCCCTGATCGTATTAATGCACCAGAAGGAAAAACTTTTTTGTTACTAAAGTCACCTTAGAAAAGGAGGGAGGATCAAGGGTCATCAGAAATTATTTCAAGACCATTAAAAGTAAATAGCAGTTTGAAATTAATGTAGTTATGAGATGTGGAAAGAGTATCTGATTGGAACGCTGATGTTCTAAATCAAGAGCCTCAAAAATAAGAGGGCTGAGCTGGCAAATGGCAGCCCTGCTGTAACTGAAATGTACTGTCTTGCTATATTTAAAGACAATACCTCAACAGTTAAGTATTAGAACATTTTAAGTGAGATAAATAAGCATAAGACACAGGCAAATATCCTTGGTTATTTAATCATCCTGAAAGCAGTGTGGAAGTGTGAGGGCGAGTTCAAAGGTCAAACTCTTCTTTCAGCTTCTTGCAAAGAAAAGAAAGCTTAGCCCATTTTACCTTAGGGAAGGGGGGGTGGAGGGGGGGGCTCCTCTTTCCATATGCCAGCGGTAGTTACAGCATTTCATAACACAGGAAAGAGGGAGTATATTTACATATACAGTGTATGGAATCTTGTACTAGGACAATGAATTCAGAAATCAAGATTCAGGTTAGAAAGAGTTGGGATAACAGAACGTCCCAAAGAACAAAGGGAAGTTAAAATTTACTTAACATTTCCCCAGAGCTTCTTTACTACAAACTCTCAGATTTTTGTAACTTAAAGTTTATTGTAATCACAGCTTTGAAAGTCTAAGTGAAACCCACAGTTCCCTTTTAAAATTATTTCCCCCTGATTACAGTAATAACTTAGCACTTTGTTCATACAAAATATATTAATCTATCAACAGTTCTAACTAGCATTAACAAGATACATTCTGAAGATTATAAACAAGTGCTCAAAAAGGAATTTGAGTGTGATCAAATTAAAGGGGAACTAAAATGAAGTAACCTTTTGTGTGAGACAGTCTGATAAAAGGTGCTAAAGTTTATTATCTTCCTCTTTCTAGCCCCTACCCTCAATCTTTCCCTCCCCACCGCTACCAAAACAAAGTAAAACCAAAAAACGTTATTCACTTAAAATGAAGAAAGAAAAAAAATCCTCTAATCCAAAGCCTGGAAGCCATTCTCAAAGACTACTTAATATGAAACTTTGTTTACAAGATACAAATATAGCCTTCTTACCACATTCAAAACCAGAAAACATCCACTTATTTAAAGAAATGTTTTTTCTATTTTGATCAACCAAGACATAGGTACTCATTTTAAATTTAAATTCGGCCCCAATAGTGCCATATGAATGTTTTAAATTCATTTATGATATGCACTGTTTAAGAATGTTTAAACAAAGGAAGTAGGAAAAGCCTCACAATACACAGCAAAACTTAATGGCTTCAATTTTAAAAGATATACTGATTGCAGCATGGCAAAATTATTCTCTTATGCTTACAGCCAGTCTTCAGAAAGAATAAGTGCAGTCAGTGTAGTAATTTGTCCCACTGGAAATTCTGTATAAAACATCTACCTAAAATAAACAAGGCTTCGCAGCAAGAATCGTCAGTTGCCATTAAGGACACACCTTAAAGTTCTTACCACACAGTAACTAAACAAGTACAAACTAGTGGTGACTGTTTGCTACTTTTGTCTGAAAAGTTAATGAGATCAATTCACTCCTCAGTATCAGATCGTAAGATAATTTTCTTAAAAATGCAAGAGACAAACAACCCCAAAACACGAATATCCAGGATTCGAGTGTCTGATGTTTTATCAGAATGCCTAGGGTTCTTGTAAACACGAATATAAATATTAACATTTAAACCTGACACCATGTAATAGTAAAAGGTAAAATGCTTAACTGCTAAGAATACTAGTGCTCTGGTACTGGAAGGCAGCTGTTGTTCCCCTGCCTTTTCTTTTGTTGTGCTTAATCTCATGTCAAGTCATTCAACCAACTCCAAAGCGATGAAGACATAATTGAACAACCTTAACTAAAAACTGATCTACTGTTCTTCAATAGCTATATATATTGTTTAACGATTCCAAAAAGGCTAAGATACGAAAAAGAATTTATAGAATTTAAATCAGCAACTCTGGTGCATGCAGAAGAGTTGCTTGGCTATAGGCCAAGCCAATCAATAATCACTGTAATAACCATGTTTCTGAAGTTATTTGTTTTTCATGCTCATCACCCTAAAAACGTAAAGACAAAACTTGAAAACTCAATACTGATTTCAAGAACGACCGGCGAGATATAAAATGCAAATATTTTGCACAGGATTACAATATTGCTCATTAAAAAAATACGTTAGAGAAAGATTAGTGATCACAAAGCCACATTCCTGCTACAGATCTTAAAATATTGACTCAGTTACAGAACTAGTAAAGGGGAAGAAAAAAAAAATACCTCCTCCACCCTTTCCCTCTTCCCTCCCCCTCTGCCAAAGAATGCAGCTTATCCTACTTATTTGAAACTGTCCTTTTATATTATTCAAGGAAACGCTTAAACTTTAGTGTGGACCTCACAAATTAAAGTACTAGTCGTATTCCCAAACCTACAGTTAATAAAAGCTCCTAAGAGCAATAAAACATGGCGTTAAAGCATTTGCAAGCCATTGTCATAGCACTGTGCTCTGATACCTTTGCAGACACAAAACCAGCCCCCACCAACCAACAAGCATGTAAGCATTGGTCAGCAAGTCAATGCCTGCTATTCAACTTGTAGTTAGGCGTTTTATTTCTGTGTCTTCCAGATCATATCACTCCTGCATTTCAGGGCCTAATAAAATGTGAAGAATGATATGCTCCCTCTCTCTCCTTGCATCTGAAACTGCATTATTTCCCTCTTTTTCTTTTTCACACATTCTTACAAAAACTTCCCTTTTCACATACTTCTATAAGAAAACATTTCACTGCATCTACTTCAGTTCCTATTTCTATTTTCGATTTTCACTAGATCCTTCTGCTACTGCCTCCCCCTCAAACCCACTGGTAGAAACTGATGTAGTTTTAAAGCTCTCAAGGTCATTTCAGAAATGGAAAAAAAAAAAACCCAACACGTTGCGTTAAAAAAAAAAACCTTTAAACACACAAAACCCCTAAACTAAACCCTTTTCAAATTCAAACGCCTTTCATCAGCAGATCAATAACCCAACATAAAGATTTTTGTTCACCACCACTTCAAAACTATTATACTTCAATTCAAATACTTACTGGGAGTCACACAGCACATTTTATGGGATGGCTCATTAGAATACATACAGACCTTACTTTGGCTGCAGGTTTTCTGTGTGGGAAATAAATAAACAAACAAAAAAAAAAACCCCACACCCAGAAACAGAAAGTCCAGTGGGTATCACGGAACAGGAATGAAATTCAATCTCCAGATATTCTAGAATTTTATTGTCCTCGCTTGGCAACGTCTTTTGTTGCTTAAGAAGTCAGTTGAGGCTTATTTATTTGTTTTCTAAACTTCCTATTCCCCCCGCAAAAAAAAAAAAAAAAAAAAGAAACACGATGCCAGAGAAATTATCAGGAAGGGTTTAGTCTTTAGAAGACAAAGGTAAACGAAACAAAAACTGGCAAAACGGATCAATAAACTTTTCATTAACAACCCACACACCACCACCACCACCCCCCCCCCTCCCGCCCCATGAGCCACTTACTACAAATCCTTCTTCCAGGAACATCTTTGACTCACAAAGAAATAGTCTCTTCCTGCTCCATGCCCCCCCCCCAGTCGG
>VZSF01005789.1:1600661-1706886 GCA_013398295.1 Chionis minor | reverse complement strand
TTTTTTTTTTTTTTTTTTTTAGAAGTTGCAGTGAATATAGATAGACGAGGGAAAGAGCGAGTGTGCATATGTACCATGAGATACGGGAATATCTCAATAGGCACTTTACTCTACTCTCAGTTTCCCTACCCCTAGCAACATGCTGACAAATCAAGAACTGCCATCCTATATACAGTACTCCAGCTGTCAGCCTTAAGCAGTGCCTCTCCTTGCCAGAGTACAGCCTTTCCTTTGTTTCAACTTTGAAAATAAAATCACAATTTGCAAAATAAAGGGACAAGAATCCTTTTCTAAGGCAGAAAAGTCACTAATCCTTTTTAAAGGTTCATAACTGCATTAACTGCTTTGAACAAGAAGCCACATACTGACTGATAATGGATTTGTAGTAACGGTATGCCTTGTATTTAATACAATAATAACCAGTTACATAACGTCAACAGACTCACTCTACTTACCTACTACTTAATTTTAAAAATATTTTCATTGTTTTAAATTATTCTTAGTAAGAAATATTTGCCGTCTCAACAGCCTTTGTTTCTACTCAATCGTTTTTCAAGGGAAGAAAAAGACTTTTTGAAGATAGCTGTGACTATATGAAATTTTTGAAGCTAGCTCAGAGAGGGTCGTGCACTATGTTAACGTCCTAGACTTTCATGTCTCACATCTTAGAAACAGGAATAGGTCAAAGGTAACAGGAGTTTTGTGGGGTTTTTAAAAAATGCATTGTGTAGGCGTGAGTGACTTAGAGGCACAATCTGCATAGGTAGCACAAGTTTTACTTAAAACCATCCATGGTTTAATTAAAAGTCATAGAACGCTGTAAGAACAAGAGAACCACTGCTGTATACTGGTATTACAAGTGCTTTACCAACAGTGGTAGCCACCACCCATTCATAAATGGAGACCCATAAATGGTACCCATTTCATAAATGGAGAAACTGAGGCTTGGAGAGGCACAGTATTTTCCCCAACTATGAGACACAGACACTGAACCAAGTGTATAAAACCTTTGAAAAATACTGTACAGTAGCCATATGACAACTTCTAATTAAACAAAACCATGGATCTGTCAGTAATTAACCAAAGGAGGAACAGGATGGGAAGATGCAATACAGTGGGATTAGCTAGGTGTTAGATATTTGCAAGCACTTCCTTTTTTGTCACCAAGATGGAGAAAAGGATTTTTTGTCCTTTTCTTCTTCATTCAAAAAAAAATTTCAAGGCCTGCATTTGCCCTTCCTCTAGGATTTCTGACTGAAAGGGCAGTGCAGCTGGAATTTCTGTGCGGTAGTGTCAGATGAATTTACATACAATCCCAAACTCCCGGGATCTGCGTAGTGGATGTGTAGCTCTTGTACTGCTCTTCTCGGAAATGTTGGATTTATTGAGCACGCAATGTATGGTTGATTCACACATGTGCAGTAAGTTTGATGAGTCCCGGATACATCAGGTTTATTCTACATGCCATTACACAGCACATGTGCGTGCATTTCTGTCCAGAAAATCCCAGACAGAAACGTATCAGCCCCAGATCAGCTCTTCGTAGCCAAGGAAGGGCTGAATAGATTAGGGAGCGGCTGGCTGCGAGGAATATATTGACTCATGGCTTTGGAGACAATGCCTGTCATCCTTAATGCAAAATCCCAAGGGGAAGTATGGGAAATTTCCATTAACAAGTCAGCTTCGTTTACCCCCATTCATTTCTGTAGATTTCTTAGGTTTGAATCTATCCAAACCCCCTTTCATCCCACAATATTCAGGAAGTACCAGCCAGGCTCTGATTTCCTTGAGAAAGGCTGCACCATGTCACTGAGAGCACAGTTTGGGCCATTGCAGTCAGATGCAGAGGATCTTAATCCAAGGTTTTTTTAAAAAACAAAGGAATCCTAATGAGATGGAATATTAGAGGCTCTCATCTGGGACTCTCTGGTTGTTTGCGAGCTAAAGGCGATTAAGAAAAGTCCAAGATTTAAAAAAAAAAAATTCCCTCAAACTTCTTTCGTTTGCAGGAGCCACTCAGTTACAACACAACAGGACAAAATAGTATGTAATATTTCCAAAGTCTACTAGAGGGATGGTGTCTTGAACTGAAATATTTGTTAATACAAAAATAAAACTAGTTTGCACATGAAATTAATCCCAATGACATGAATAAACTCAAGCATTATTAATATATCACGCAAAGCAATAAAAACAGTAAGTGCTGCAAAAGCTGGAAATCACTAGGGAAAATATCTGTTGCCCCAAGACTTAAGTTGGAATGATTTCCTAGAATCTTAAAGGCTCATTTAAAACTGCTTCATTGCAGATGTATTTTGAATATCATATCTTGTCAACAGACAAAGGGTAAGCGACACTAAAGCGCTGTGCTAAAAGCAGTCGTAGTAATCGAGGTCAGATGTCTCCATAAGCTGAGAAGTATTCAGATGTACTGTATTTCTCTGGTTCCCTTGTAGAATTTTCTTCCCCTGTATCTATTTGCTAAACGATTTGAGAGAAACCAAACTACCTATATTTAATTAGCTTTATAAATCAAAGGTGACAATTCTTTAGTAACCTGTATTATTTCCCAGCGTGTCAAGCTAGAAAAATGCTGACAAATTTATTTATTGACCTGTTGTGTTTTGCAAGGACAGCCAATGTTATATTGATCCAGCTATCCAAAATACTGTAGCAGGGGCAATAACATTCAAGTGCCTGTGTCTCCACATAATCGCTGTTCTGTACTCTCCCTACCTGAGCGATATCCCCCATCTCTTACGAAAATGCAAATGCACCCATCCCCCAGACCTACTCTCCTCTTGCTTTCCAGAGGGATCCTTATTGTCAGAAATTAAACTGAGAGCTGAGACCTTCAGATTTACTTGGCGTATAGTTTGCTTCCTTCATCAGAAGTGACCATTAGTAACTACTGTTGCAACTTTAATTATATCATCAATAACAGCTCCCCCACCCCCAGCACTTTCTGTAACCCTCCCTTTGTATCACCCGGGAATCCGATCCTGCAATCCTTCCTTCATGGGAAAACCTCTATTGAAGTCCATGGGGTTGACTTCTGATTTCCTTAGGTCTCACTTCTGTAACATATGTATTTAAGATGGGGGCTTTTCCTTCTGGTGCTTAAAAGTATGAATGCGCAGCAGTCTTTGGGAGATCAGCATTTCCATTTTTAGTTCATGATAAAATGAACAAATAAATGAAGACTTCAGTATTTGACCTATTGGGATACCTCACTTGACAGTCACTCATGAGTTAGGGTGACAAGGTCACATTCCTTATTCTTTATTCATTTAACCGTTTTATAATTATAAGTAGCAATGGAAAGCAAGCAATCTCCACAGTTAATAATCTTCCCAGACCCTAGGGTACAGATCTGGAAAATGGAGAAAACAATGGGGAAAAGTTAAAAATCATTTTCCATAATTTATTACTATCAGGTAAAGAAAAAAGTGTGTCTTTGGAAACGTGTGTTCATCTACACGTCTAGCAAAGTCCATCCTGAACATGACACTCAGCTAAAAAGATACAGAAGACACTGAAAATAGGCCTGGAATATTATTATTATTATCCAGCCAATGTTCTCTTTTTCCCATGTGCATTTTTATGCAAATATTGCTAGTTTCACCACTTCCAATGATCTTTAATTCCCACTGAAACCTCTGAGAGCTGAAGGTCTTCATCATCACACAATTATTTTTTATATTAAAACATGGCTGAGGACAGGAGGTTAGGCTGCCGTAATTGCCGCCTGCGGCTGGCGTTCCCCACGCATATTTTTGTGTTGCAGTGACAAAGCCCACGAGTCGAGAAATCACTTTGGCACATGCTCAAATCCTGCCTCCTCAAGACCACATTTCAGTGCGTGACCAACTTTAAGTGTTACCTTGTGCGTGTTGTTAACCACATGCTTAAGCCTGGTCTCAAATAGGGATGCATTCCTGAATCCAAATCAATCTATCAAAATAGCTGCAGGTGAAAATTCTTCATACGTGCTTTCTGTGTGTGCGTAGTGAAATATGCGTGGTCATACAAGTACAGGCCTGTATTGCCATTTATTTCAGGAAAAAAAAGAAAGTATTTAGTTTTATGTGCTATGCCGTTTAAAAGCTGCCTCTGGAAAAGCAGGATATTTTCTTGAGTGTTATATTGATTAGGTATTTAATGCTCAGAAAGAAGTCCAGCAATTAAAAAGCCAACCAAACAAACAAATAGCTTTTCAAAAGTATATATAGCTTTTGTATTTTCGACTCTGATATTTTTTCCAGACCATTTCCTTATGAAGCCTGTTCCAGACTAATATGTAAATTTTAAAAAGCAAAATGTTTGTATAACCTCGTAGTTTGAAAATAATCAAAGTGACGGGAGATACATGCTGGGTATCCAGATGGATAATATTTTGGTTTTCTTTGTGAACGTCTTTTGTCCTAAAGCTAGTGTGAAAAATCTAGAAGAGGGCCCCACATGATTGATCACCACAAGCATCAGAAGGAAATGATTCACCACAACACTGTAACTGAAACTGCTTCAACACCTGATTGCAAACTTCACACTAGGGGACTAATTAAGTGCTGTACCTGCACAGAGATTGCTGTAACACACAGGACACCTCATCTAGTATAATTCCAGCTGTGAATACCCAGTGCTCTGACTGATGGTTGTTGGTAGAAAGGTACATTGCATTCAGAAGTGCATGGAGAAGTTAAAATCTATCTATTTTTTAATAAGAACACATTAAATTATAATTCCATTAAGACATTGTTTAAAAAATAAATAAGTGTAACAGGACCTCAATATATACCTAAAGTGAAATATACACTTATTTTTCCATCATGATAGGACTGTTTTCAGGTTAAGCATTTCCCTACTTTTTCTACGAACTTCATTTCAGTGTAATAATAACATTTGTGAAACATTTTCAGAACTGGCAATTTTAGGAACATAAGGTTCATATTGTCTGAATTTAGATATAAAACAGTACATGAAATATCATCCAGCTATCCATGCCTTGTGCTCAGAACTAAGCCAATGTCTCAGCAGATTTATCATCAGGAATACAAGTTTGTAGTCTGCAAACGGAGATAATGTATTCCTAGGAAAGCACTTATACAGAGTGAGTAGAAATAATGGAAGAATAGCTGGCTGTGGAAGTTTTTTTAGGGGGGGAGAAAAAGAAAAATTCTATTAAATTTTTTTTTTAGTATGACAATAGTTATATGACTGCAAATTAATATACTAAAATAGAGAGTTTACAACCAGTGTCCAGCAATGTGTTGTTCTTTTTCACTACGTGGACAATGTCAGTTGTTTCGACAAAGAAAATATTTCTTCCCTTTCTCCTCTTCTCGTGTCTCCCCCACTCAATTGAAATTAAAAAATATTTTTGAATACTGTTTCAAGCAATAAAAAAACCCTAACAAACAAGTCCTAAAATCTGGCAAGAATGTAGAATGATTTGGCAATAGCAGAGCATGATTTATCCTTTGTTCTCGTTTTCTAAATGATTCTAACAGTTTGTCTTGACGAGATTAACAAATTGGTGAGCTCTTCAGGAAAGCAACCTAAGACGCTGTAAACACAGTGTCACAGTGACATCAGTTTGATGGTCCTAAAAATACTTAAGCACAAATCTCCGTCACATTCACAGGTCTTGCCGTGAGCAAAGTTCATTAAGTACCTATCATAGCAGGTACATTTCTTGCTCATCAAATGTTCTTTTCCCTTTAAAAGCCTGCTAGTTCTGTGCATGCAGAGCGCTCCAATCGCTTCCATCAGTATGTCTCTGCGGGAAGATTTAGGTCAAATATTTTTTTTTTTTTAACCTGCCCTATAAAGCGCTGGTGTGCGGAGACCCCGTAATCCCGCTGTCTGGGCGGGATTCGCGGAAAAAGTGCTCCTTTGCCCTCGTGCAGCTGCGCCAGGCAGAACTGCTGGGCTTTCCCTTCAGTTTTCCCACGTGCCTTTCGCATCTCCACATTGGGAAGTAGGGAAGAATCACTGGCAGAAAGAGCGCAGGAATGAGTCAGTGCGCAGCGCCAAGATGGAAGCGTACGGTGACCGGTCACCTCGCAGCCTCGCTGAGGTGAATTCCATATTGCATTGCAAGTTTGCCCTCAACTGCTCACTTCTGACGATGTTTCCCCAATAGGCATGCATATGCATATTTTTAATGTAAATGAGAGTTTGAGGACTAAACCAAGGCTTGCTGTGTATTTTGCCTTCCGAATTCACTGCAACCCTGAGCTCAGTAGCAAACTGCTAATTTCATACTTAGCCAATTCATTCTATGTGTGTAGACAGTAATTTAATCTACACGTGCTCCCAATATTAATCAGAAATATACTTCCTGTTCACAGTGTTTCATCGAGAATGACAAAGTGTACATCTGAGATAAGACTTCTCCAAATTTCTCTGGCGAGCCAGCTCAAGATTTTGGGTCAGACTTTCCAGTTACCTGTAATGAGCTCTTAGATTACTGCTTGAGTTAACAGCAATCCTCCGAGACAAAAAGGGGGGGCAAAAATAAAAATCTAGTACTTATTGAAACATCACTACCCTGAGAAATAAAGTTCTTCTTCCTCTAACGATAGAGCAAGGAGGAAGGATGCCCTGACCGCTCACACGCAGCCAGAAGCTCAGCTTTGACCTGAAAACAGCAGCTCTGGAGGGAGAAATCGAATGGCCCCACGTATCCTCCTGGGCTGCCTGGCTGAGACTCACTCCCCAGCTGCCCCCACGGCCAGCCACGCTGATGGCTTTCAGGTGTAGAGACTCTTGCAGCTCCAGCCACTAAATTAATTGCCCACCTTCATCAATAAATGACAATTTTCAATCAAAATTACGCTGGGTTGGATTCACATGCAATTGTTTTTCACTAGTAGGCTCTGCTGCTATTATTGCATAAGTGTTATGACTCAGATATAAAAAAAAAAAGAAGAAAGAAGCAAACACACAAAATCCAATAGCTAAGTAGATAATAAAACTGAGAAAATAGGATGCTTGGAAAAAACTTCGCTGTAAAGGTCAGATGATCATTTCTCAGAATGTGTTTTTCCCCCTTTTTTTTTTTATTTGGCTGAAAAAATGCACTCTTTTCAATAGCTGTGCAGCTACTGGAAAAAAATAATAATGAGGATATTCACAAAGTTACTAGGTATTAATCTTTCTTACAATAAATTCTAAGTAGTGACAAAAATGTGCAGGATCATAGAAACATACCAAAAAACCTTACTTGCTGCTCTGGTTTGACCCCTACAGAGATTACAGGGATAAGGACACGGTGTGAATACCAAGAGTGGGTTTCAGTGCCTGTTTCACAGGGAGTTTTTAATGGAGTTACTATATTTTGAACACCCCAAAATTAGTATATAAAATCCATGGCTTCTAACAGAAGAGCGATATGAAATAGTTTTGCGCATGTGTGGAGCTGAGGATGGTGAGTCTCTTACCTGGGGAGCAGAGTGAGTCACGTCAGTAACTATCGGAGGAGCAGGTCCATAAAAGAGCACAGCTGCAATAAGCACTGTGACCCTCCGGGAAGGGGACAGGTGATGGCCAGGGCAGAGCCCAGCACACCCAGCGTGAACCTGGGCAGCGCAGAGAGGACCAGGCTGGAGCTGCACTTGACCTATAAGCAAGGAGGAAGATGTTGATAACACACTAAATCTTTATCTCTGGGTGAGAACAGAAGCAGGCTGATGGAGAGAAAGCAGCCTGTATCTTTTTAGATCACCACTTTCCCCAAAAACCTCTGGTGATGCCACCACCCACCTTCCTCCTGGCAGCACTAGCCATCTCCTGCCTTCCCAGCACCTTCTACAGCCAACACACCTCCTCAAACACTGGAGCCACCTCTGGTCTCTTTATTCAGCCCATCAGATCATTCTTCTCACCTGTGTCTGTTACCCTCTGTGCCGGCCACTTAGAACACTCCCCCCCACAGCCGGCTCTCCAGGACACATGATTTATATTAACTGACAGGCATCACCACAAAGAGCCTTTTCTCTGTTTACACAGGCATTTTTCTATACAAAGCCACACTTCACACTTTGCAGATATTGGACTAGCTCTTCGACTCTTCCCTTGTTTTTTTACACCCGGTCAAACTCTGAGAAAAGATTGAATTAAACGTGAGCTAACACTGAGTTTTTCGAAAGTGTACAGTGAATTTTTCATTGAGGGAAGTGCAGCCGCTTCTGGAGTCAAATGCAACAGCTCGTAAATAACATGCAAAAATTTAGTGCAAGAGCAGAGGAAATTTTAGGTGACTGCCATGTAATTTGTCAGCTGTGGACTAATGGAGATTGGGTTGTAACATGCTCTTGCTTCTCTGCCTGTGTTTCAACAAGCATCTTTGTTTTGCGTGCATCCTCTTGTCTAAAATTATTGTATGCTGTAATAGAGGGTGACCACAGGAAAACACAAAAGAGAAAATATGAAAAAAGAAGCCACAAAAGGACACCACTGCACATCAAAATGTTATTCCAAATAGACACCGGCAAAATGAAGAAAGATCAAACAAAAGTGCAAAAAGAGGATAGAGCAAATAGATGTAAAATTATTTGTGCTGCTTAGTTGATAGGTATGCCATGGTCAGTCAGGGCTTTTTGTGATTTATGAATAAGTGAATAAAGAATTATTTATCAGTCCATTTCTCATATGAATATTTTATTGGTACTAATGTTTAACCATGATTACTGGGATTTAAAGACTCTACATTTCCCAAATCAGAAGAAGAGCATTTCCGGAAAGAATAGAAGGAATTAGTATTCCCTATTTCTTTTTGAGCAAAGTATCAAACATCAGATATAATTTACCTCAAATGAGAAAATAAATCAGTAGCATAGTTAGAAATAATTTCCTGCTGGAGAGATATCTATAATAGGCTATATACATACTGTCCAGTTATGTTTCCAAATTCTAATTATGCATGCTTCTTAGTCATAGCATTAATAATCCAGATTAATACTCTACACGTGTATGACCTCTATGCAAGAATTTCAGAGCACACTTTTAAGGTTTTGTTTATTAATCATTACAAGTCAACTTCATATATGCAAAAACTGAAGATGCAAAGAACTGATGAAATTCAAGCAAATGGAAATCCAGTGTATGAGCTAGTAATGGAGCCAGGTCTCCTAATTCTCACTGCAAGTTTTCCTAGATAAGATCTTAAATATTTTGTACATTTATTTTTTTTTTTTAGTATTTTCATTGCAGAACTGTTTGTACATCTCTATTTTATAAGTAATAATTCAAAGACAACAGAAGTGATGTTTTGCATAGCGCGTCAGCTCCAGCAATGTCACTAAGCCTTACAATATTGAGGGTTTTTTTAAGATTCAGTTCTGGGAGGCAGAAATATTCTCATTGTGTTTCCATGAGAACTGTAAGTACTGTCTCAGAGTTACTTCTTCATATCTTTTAGTCTTTCTTTCTGAATGAAAACAAAACCTTGAAAATATGAACTGAGAATACATAAAGTCTCAAAAATCACAAACAAATGAAATTAAGATATTATTTTTAAAAGTTAAGGCTTTGGAAAGACTGTCCTGTGACTACATTTCTAATGCTGTTGTTGGCAACACAGTCTTGGCAGTATTGTACAAATAATGCAGAGAGGCAGTAACGTTTTAAAATCTTCCCACTTGCGTTTTGTCAGTTACAGAGTCGGCAGGTGTAGATTTTAACAGAGGAGAAACTCATCTGCTTGAAACTCATGTTTGCAGAAGATGAGGTTGGGTAATCAAAGACAGAGCCCTTTCCTTAGAATAGGCAGACAGACAATTGCAAAGGGCTTTGGTTTGCGGCATCAAGGTGTTATATGTGTTTTTTCACTCTCCGAATATAATTATCCACTGGAAAACTGAATGCAACAAAATAGCTTATATAGATGAGTTTGCAGGACATCTATTCTTTTTTGATCTAAATAAAACAGAGCAAGAATCTTACTTGGTATCTTGACATAACACACTTCATCTTTGTATGTAGTGAGATCTTTCTTCTTATAAACAAACCTCTTCCTGTTGCCTTCATTTTCTTTGGGTATCATCTATAGATCAGCATATTTGTATTACATACTGTTGAATTTTCTTTTCCTCTGCAATACACTCTGCTGACTTCAAATTGAAATGAACTAAAATGCTTCTAGGTGACACATCGGACAATTATACACATGCTCAATTAGTAGCAATTGAGGCTGGTTTAGATTATCCATAATAATTTTTATGGACATATGTAGGTGAGCGTATATGGGTATGTTTGTGGATCCTTACTGCAATCTGGTTTAGTAAAATCATGTTTGATCAAGGCCTGTGAGTCAATTGTAAAATTCCAATTAACTTCAGAGGGGTTTGGATTGCATCCATATTATTCAAGGAATGAAAAACTTCACTAGCAAGGCCAAACCTAAAAGCTACTGCCCACCCTAAATGCAAGAGTAAACACATACAAGAGGACATACAATTGAGCAAGAGGAGTTTAGTTAAGCACAATCCAGAGTTGTTATGAGAACAAGTGGAGATAAAAATGATCATGATAGGTATACTTAAGGAGTAATAAAGAAGCCTTTAGCCACTAGGGCCACCCAGAACACCTTTCCGAGGGAAGCTGTGAGGTGGGACTTCACACAGCCTGGTGCTGGAGGACACCGGAGGTGGACATGCTGCTCTTGGGGTGAGGCAGCTGAAGGGCTGCTTCTGCCTCTCCAACCTGTCCCACTCCTGCCTGGTGGGCACTAGCCTGGCCCTCTACCCCTGCCTCGGGCGAAAAGAACCTTCTCCCTCATATTCCGATTATTTCCATAGCCATAAAATGAAGCCCTGATTTACAGGGTCTTTCAGGCACAGAAATGATCCTGCCCTGACTAGGGACTTCCCCACCTTCACGGGAATTGCAGCCAGAGCTCAGTGCTGCCCATAGCCTTTCCCATAGACCGGTCTCCAAAATGGATGGACAGACAGAAGGACCACCACATTGCTTAAATTGGGTAGGAAAGAGGCAAAGGCCTCAGTTACTCTGACATAGACTTTTGCTCCTCTTATACATCAGAGCTCCTCTCTTATAGGGAGGTTTCAGTCCACTGTAATTAGATTCCACGGATTTAATCCCCTGGGAATGTAGCAATTACCATATACCTGACAAGTGCTAAATGCTGCATTCCGAGGGGATTATCACCTCCGGCTGAACAGAGAGAAAAGGGGAGGGGAAGAGAAATTTCCACTTCCCCATGGGGTGGGGAGCAGGAGGAAAACTGCCTGATTTGCTGCAGCTGCTGGCTCTCGGTGGGACAGGGGAGGGCAGGGCATCCAGGAGGAGGCATTCCTGAGAAGGACCAGACAAAATGTTTATCGCTAATAAAAAGAATACGGATAATGCTGCACATGTGGGTCACCCTTTGCAGTTCTTGTGGTGCTTGCTCCAGCGGGCGTGAGTTTATACAGGGATTTTTATTAATACTGTCGCTACACAGAGCAAACACACTGCAGAATAAGTGAGATTAAGACAATTGGTTTAATAGACTTCAGAAATAAGTGAGATTAAATCAAAATCATGTGCACAAAATATAGCATTGGCAAAGAAGAGGTGCTTATATGGTGTTTTTACACCCTGTGATACACAATTTATTACAGCTTGTTAGAAAGCACAGAGTTGGTATAAAGCTCCCTCTATTCTTTTGCATTATCTTATCTCAGTTATTTACAAGATTCACAGTGATGTTGTGAGGGCATCGTTCATTGTTGGCAAACTGCTTGGGATCATCAGATAAAAGGCATAATTTAACAGCGTGATAGTAGTAGCATTTATATATACCCACATTCACTCTGGCTGATTCTGAAGTGTTTTGCAGGTTTAGCAAACTGGAATTAAGGGGCAGCTCCTCTGCTGGTCTAACCAATGTTCCTCCTAGTGAGATTATATCAGGCCAGATCCAATTAGAGGCAAAGGTCGTGAAAGTAAAATAATTTGATTTTGATATGAAGCGAACACCCTGCTGTTGCAAAAACTGTTGCTGGGACTCTGATGAGCAGAGTGGGGTAGGATCAGCTTTATGTTTCATGGCAATGACAACATTTTGTCCCCAAGAGCGTGCTGCACACTGGCTCGATGCAGTTGGGGAGGGAGCCACCCGCTGAACTACTTATGCTTCCTGCCACACCTCACGCCAAGTCCGTAGTACAGAGAAATATCTCACTATACTGTGCCGGTTATAGCGGCAACCCCCTCCCGAGATCGAGTTTTTCTGGGCAGCACCCCACTCTTTTTTTCTCCTGGAAGTGAAAAGGTACTGCTGTATTTAAATATATAATATATATAGTGGATATGTATATACATTATTGTGGAGAAGTGAGAACACAGAAAGAAAAAGAAAAACAAAACCATTTTAAGAGTGGGTGAGAGTCGGTCAGGTCAGAGGGCGAAGCAATTGCTGGAGTCCTGATACGGACTGAACAGGAGAACCTTCACTGCCCATGAAACCAGGCTCCCACTAAATCAATTTACGCCACTGTACTTCAATCCTTTACTTCTAGTAAGGTTTTACCTATTTTATGACATGAAAGTGAAATTCATTGACGTAATTGTATTAAATCTGTAATAGTATTAAAATTTATGCACACCCCTGCAAACACTCGCCTCAGCCGTGGAGGCGCAGCGGCGGCTGACACCAGCACAGACGACATGGTTTGCTTGGATTCGCAGCGGCCCCAGTGAGAATTGGGGAGGGACGAGGTCCTCACCCATCTGCTGCGCTAGCAGGAGCCCTGCCATACACACAGTGGCACTGGGAAGACTCTGACATCCTGCTATAATGTTTTTATGCTTTACAGGGGAAAACCCAGCTCTGCATATACCCGTGCTTGTATGCCAAGAGTGTATATGGATGCTGAAATGGTATTTTGAAGATTTCAGGATAAGAAGCCAAGCTTTTTGTTGGTCTTCCGTGAAGGCCAAAGTCACATATATCTGCGTTTAATGCGGGCTAGATCCATAAAGGGTGTGTCATGTGGCACCATCTGCGTTCTTCATCACATGTAAATCCATTGAATGACTGAAATAAATGAAGTGCAGGGTGTGGTGTTTCTGCATTTCCTAACTCATTAGCAAGAGTTTTAAGATTACTCCTGTCTTTCAGTAGCATGGTAAACCTGTTTAAGCAAACAAAAAGAAAATAATTATTAAATGGCTAACAATAATAGGTCACTTGGATTTCTTGAAAACCTCACCTACTAGGACAAATCCCTGGATAGCAACAGCACTGTGTGCTTCTAATTCTCATAACTCTTCTGAAAATTGGATTCAGAGGTGCTAATACAATTTCTGTTAATGTTCCCAGGGACATCTCTCTGTTCCTTAAGCTCCGGGACACAACCTGCTGATTCTTCTCTCTCTGTCAGACCCTTACCAAGTCACTCCGCTTAGGACTGATACCAGCATCGATAAGGCATGCAGTTGCCAAAGGTGATCGGAAGGAATGGGGTGCAAAACAGGGAAAACAGTCTGTCGGATTGCACCTGTGTCAGACCAACGGAAGGCACGTCGATGCCGCTCCACCCCGGGAAGGACTGGGGTGTGAATGTGTTGACATTTCTGCTGGCAGTGTTGTTCCTACCCCTTTTAGGTGCCCAGGAATAGCAAGCCAAATCATTCCCAGCTCTTTCCTTGCCTCCTCAATCCAGTTCCACCCTTATTTGTGAGAAAAGTGGCCTGGCCTTGGCCAAACTGTGGTCCCTTATTTCTTGGAGCAACAAATTTTAGGGTAGTGGACACTGCTGACCAGCTCTGAGGCAATTTTGATTCTTTCAGACTTCCACAGTTATCCCAGAACACAGTCCTGAGAGTTACCTACCTACTTACCTGAGCGGGCACGGTCCCCATTCCCCCCCTCAGCTCCCTGCAGTCAGCAGGGTATGTCAGACCCCTCTGCCCTTTCGAAATCTCAGCCGTGTCTCTAACTGCATGTGAAATCTCGTCCCTGTTGAAATCAATCTGAAACCTTCCATTGACTTCAATAAAGTGAGGGTTCGCTTCTTGGCTAAGAGAAAGGAAAAAAAAAAAAAAAAGTAGGAAGAGCCTATTGACAAGTTAATCCTCTCAGTGGGTCTGGGCTGACATTAAAACTGCTGCAACCAAACCCAACCAGCTAATGACACCGAGCTAAAAATCTGTTCTTGCCTTTGCAAACTGTGACAGGGCTTTGTCTTCAAATGGGGGGAAGAAACCGTATGCTCTGCAAGTGAATGAGACACACGCATGTGATCAGGATGATCAGAGCATGCAAAACACATTAGAACAAAACATACACTGAGGTCAAAGCGACATAAAAATGAAAGCGTTTTGTGTTCCTCATTTGCTTGACTCATTGAATATATGGTTATGTGCGTGCCTGAACCAGACTTGTCTTATTTGCTTTACGTACTACGAAGTTGCATGTAATTACCTATACTGTTCCAATCGGCACCTGTTCTGCAGTAATTCTGAATTAATGTATTAGCCAAAGCCTCAAAGGGATGAACAAGAATGTTAGCTGAAAACTAGTTGCTTCTAATTGTCATGAAAACAAATGTCAAAAGAACATGTGTTTCTACTTAGCCAACTCTGCTTACTAGGTTTGAAGCTGTTTTGTATTAGTTTCTACCATTTAAATTAAATGTTTTGTCTCTAACATACTTGATGTGGCTTTAAGAAGCTGTGCTTCCCCCCCATCCCCCTTATGAATCTTAATGTTTGGCTGGATTTGTTTGTAACATCAGACAAAAGACTGGCAGGCTGCACCGGAGTGACATAGATTTTATGTTGAAACAAAGCAAAGCCAAAAACAAAAATCAATTAGGGGTCATTAAAACCCAAACTTTTCAATGAAAGAAATACTGTAATGGAATAGTAATACTTTGGGGTTTAGGAGTTCTTTTAATTCCTGAAAGAGCTATTTTGCACTGCCCCTCCTCCACTTCATCTCTCTGAATCTGCTGTGTTGCAGAATGAGTCAGCTCTGGAATATCCAAACTCCACAGCTGTGCATTAGCATTTGGGAAGAGTATCACTGGGAGTTCATATTTTACATGTGGAAGCAGCGACGCTCTTTTTCAAGCCAGGGAGAAAGAACAGTTCAAAACTTAACGAGTATAGATGCAGCACTTGCCCTTCAGCAGGACTAAAGCAACTTTCTAATGGGAGTTTTCTACCGATTTCCTTGGGGCAACAGCATGGCCCATCATGGAGATAGAACAAGCATAGCAGGGGCTGTTAAAAGGTTTTCTGTACAGCACAATTTAGCATTTGATGTCTTAAGAAGTGGATGTCTGCTTTTCCCCCCCCCCCCCCCTCTTTTTTTTCCCTATTACTCATTCCTTGAGGCCATCTCATTACAAAAGGAACACTGCATCTTTGTTTCCTAAGGAATGGAATATCAACTTCAGTTCTTTCCATTACAAATGTATTATTGGAAAAGAAAAATAAATCCTGCTAATTACAGCACTTCACTGGAGCTTGGCAATGGAGTTACGATGACACATTAAATCAGCAGTTCCCAAAGATGAGCCTGTGACCCAGCTGGGTTCACGACCTGGAAGTGCAGAAGGAAATGGGCACACAAGCCCGGAACAGAAATCACAAGCTGAAAGCTTGGAAACTACCGTTTTGCATAAAAACCACAGGAGTGACGATTACACTTAGTATTTCGAGGAGAACTCAGTCACCAGCACAGACCTGGGAATGGGACCAAGACCGTGGCCAGGGCTCCGGGAAAGGAGCGGGACACAGGAGCTACCCAGGGAGCCTGGAGGCCCATTCTGGGCTGGGGGGGACAGGGCTGTCTGCGGGCTGAGCCATGGCTGGGTCGGGGTCCGGTACATCTGGCTGGAGCATCCCTTTTGGGAGCCACAGCCACGGCTGGCACGAGGGGAGGCGAGGAGCACGCGTCTCCCGGCCACGCCAGCTGCGGTGACTGGGGACAAGGAAGGCAGGAACCATGTTCAAATGTCCAGCTCACATCTGGGCTGCACCTGTCCCTGCTTACAGAAGCACATTTTGGAAATACAGGCTCACGAAAATGACTCCTTTTCTGCAACCTGTGTTGTGCCCACAGCAGCGCGAGTCGCCTTTTCTGTGAGGGTGGGTTGTGCTTTTTTTAGGGGTTTCAAAGTAGATTGTCATGTTGGCATAAAATTATGCTGCGCCTAATGGGTGAATGCTGATTTGCACCAGTGGAGAATACAGCAAATCCACTTTTTAGGTATAGATCATTAAGGTCTCCAACTACATTAAGATGTTCTGCACCCAGTTTGCATTTGGGAGTGAAGAACCCACTTCCCACTGAGCTGTGAGCTGCCAGAGCGCTCGTGGCAAACACGCATTTGCATTTCAGTTTGCTCAAACAGAGACATAATTTGCGCAAAAGCCCCCCCAAGTAACTTGCAAGAAGGTAGGGAGGTTTATATTTGGCAGGTGAAGGGACAGAACAAATTCAGTACAGTCGTTATGTCGGGGAATAATTAAGACTCTTAGAGACTGCCCTACATCTGCCTTCTTTAAGGGCCAGCACCATCCTGCCCAGCACAGTAGAGTTCTGCTGCACTGGAGATTTTGGGTTAGCAGGAATTTCATACCTTTAATTTGAGCCATGTTAAGTGTTCATTAGTAAAGTGCAAAACTGCATACAAAACACTTCATTTACTGGATAACCACACTGTAAACATGTTTTGCCTGGATTGTGATGGATGATAAGATCTATTCACAACATTATTTACAACAGGATGCCCAGGGAGTAATCCTTACAGTAAAAGCTGTGCCATCGTGCACACAGCCAAGGTAAGTCAATTCTTAAGCTAATATATTTGACATGTCATTTTAAAGAATGGCAAGTGAAAAGGGAAGACTTGGTGTCTGAGGACACAGAAAAGCCGCCTTCTGTTAAATTACACAGGTGAGAACAGCAATTTTCTGTACACCTTAGATGGCATTAGTAATAGGGCAAATGTCAGCTGGATTTATTGAGATCTGCAGAGAATGTATTTGTCTTACAAAGGGAAGAAGATTTAACTTACACATCTAATTTTTCATGAGGCTTCAGAAGCCATTTTAAAAGTGAAATAAGTATCTCTCTAGTCTTTTTCCAGTCTCTTCTTTTTATACTCCTCCTCACTCCTTGAATCTGGCATCTATCCCAAAATGCACACCATGTTCAAGAGAGGGAAAACACTAACCCTGTATAATTTGAATAAATGAGCTCTACATATATTGCCACTTTTAGTTCAAATTATGCAAAAAATCCAAGATAAATGAGCCTGAGCATAAAAGCCCCTTAGTGTGTAATTATAAATACTAAAATGGTGTATTTTTCCAAAACAAGGACTTTTTAAAAAAAAAAAAAAATTTGCATACTCTGTCGACTTTTGACCTGCAATAAAAATGTAACACAAGTTGGTAAGTGACTGAGTCAGAACAGGACCTTCTGTTTGCATCATTCCTGCTGCCTTCTGGAGTTTCAGTCTTTAGCAATTTGCTTAGATTTATAGTCATCTACTGAGCAGCTACAGTGTGTAACCAAAAGCTCTTGTCTTTAAACATGTAAACTGTTAGATTAAAATTCCTGGGCTTCAGGATATACAGAAATTCCATGGGTCGAATTATAGATAATAAGTATGGATCAAACCCTGAGAGCCTTTTGGCTTGAATGTGTTTTTCAAGCACAGCTGTAATAAACAAGCAGGATGCCTCCTGCAGCATTCAGCTTCCAGATGTGTGCCCAGTGTAGCATCTGTTTGGGGATGAAGTTCGCTTACAGCTCCAACGAGCAGCATGAGGAAAGAGAAAACAATAATAGGATAAAATCAGGACTAAAGTTTTTACTCAGCCTCTACTCCAGCTGATTTCTATTCCTTTCTATTTCAGTTTCTATTCTAATTTCTAAACTATAGGGGTTGTCATTAGAGAAATGGGATCCAGATATTTCAAGGTAGTTGACTGAGGTATGGACTTTTCCAGTTATTAATCTGCACAGACAAAAATGCTAAAACCTCTGTGTTTTCAAAGCGTCATACAGCTGCTCATAACTTTTACAGGCATTAAGTTAGGAAATACTTTGAAGATCAAACCTCAGTTCTTTTTACCTGAATTGTAGTTCTTAAAAAACACTGGAACTGTCAACCTGGCGTTTACAGCGGCGAGTCCCAACGCTGGACTTCACTGCACACCCAGAGCCTGCAGACGAGTGGGGAGGACTTGGCCTGGACGGGCAGATCCAGCCGTTGCTCCCAGCCGTGTGCCTGGCCACAGCCACGCGAAAATCTCAGCAGCCGCTAATTGCCAAGCCACTCTGGTTTTCGGAAGGGTGTTTTAAGGAAAATAATATTTTCTAATGGAGACAGTGTGGTAGATTCAGCAATCAGAAGAGAAGGGAGGTGGTAAGGTCTGACTGGACCTGGAGGTGGCTCTACTTTATCTCCTGATACCAGGGAGAAACAGTGGCAGTGTTGGGAATGGAGCTATTGCAGAACTGGCTCCCATCTCACTGCTCTATTATCTTCCAGCTAATTTCAACGCATTTATCCACACTAATGCCAAAACATGAAGGTTACAGGTAACACAAAAATTAAGCAGCCAGTTCTCCTTATGTTTCTCTTGTGTCTCTCCCTTGTTTCGGTAAGCCCTTAATCATGCAGAGAGCTCTGGCTATTGACCTCCATGGGACCTTTTCAATAATAAAAGTCCCCGTGGGCCCAAAGGTAGCAATTCTGGATCTGCTTCCAATTCATATTTAAAAAGAAGAAAAAAAAAAAAAAAAAAAAAAATCGCAGCAAACCAGACCCCGGGGAGAAAAAAAAAAAAAAAAGTATCTCGTCCAGCCAGACCCTGTGAAGCATAGAAATGAAAGGGGGAAGGGGAAACGGTGCTGCAAGAGCAGCTGATCACTAAGCGTATTTTCAGTCCAGCCACTGTGTCAATACTGTTTCAGTCCTAACGAGGCCATTTTGCTTGCCCAGGCTGAGTTTAGCTTTGGGACCACAGAACTGTCCCCACGGACCTGCCCCACGGACTTCTCCTTCAAGCAGCCACATGGCCGTCAGCAAGTCACTGGTCCCAGTGGCCAGAAATCCCCGTTGTGTGGCTACAACTTGGACAGGCTCCCATGTCTATCCCTCTGATGTGTCCATCCCCTCCAAAAACAAGTGATAAAGGATGCGTGGAGGGTCTGTGGTGCTCCACAGCCAGGTGTGTGTCAGCTTCCTTCTTCCCGTGTGGATAAAACACGGGAAAGGACAAGTGGAGCAGAAGCCAGCGCTCCGTGCATTCACTCTGCTGCAAGATCAGATTCCTTGATAAGGCAAGCCTAATGTGGAGCAACCCTCGAAGTTATTGGACTAATCATATTTCTGGTTCATTTCCACAATTACAGCGGAGGTCAAGTGGATCCTTCATTTTAATGAGTTGACTAAAATCTGGCAGCATGTTGTTATGAGGCAGATAATTTGTAAAAGCAACGTGTGGTTTAGATCACATCTTCATTCCATGTTGAATGGTAATAAACGAGTACCTTTCCAGGGAAATGTTGCCTCTTTTAAAACGTCTGTTAATTTAACTTCTATTATTACACATTCTGGTTGTTGTCTGGTCTGCCTGTACACTGGTTTTTTCATTCTCTGTACTCTAATTTTAACTGATTATAACTGAGTGGGAAAGTGTAAGTCCTCCACTTGAAATTCAAAGGAAAATAAATGGATTTTTTATGGCCTGAAGAATCTATTCATTACTAAATCATTTATCTTTGCAGGAGGAGTGCCTATATTCAATATGCCTTCCTATTTCCCTAATTTTATTTCTCCATAAGTACGCTTTGTGCTTACAAATAGATCTCCATTGAACTTCCACTGATTGGCTTTGCTTTTGAAGGTCTGAACAAGAGCATAATTAACAATATTAAACACATATCAAAGGTTGTATATAAAGCTTGGACATTGCTGTGTCTTCCCCAAAAATGAAACTTGGATGAAAATGTAAAACAGCAGTGTATACTCCTAGGATTATCAAAGGCGTATTGCACCAAGGGGAAACTGAGCAGAGATACACATGACCTTTAAACAGACTCGCTCGTGCTTTTTGGCTTACTTCAAAGATTTCTTAAGGGGACGAGAGAGAGTCATTAAGAAGGAGGGGAGGGAAGAGAGGCATTAAGATTGTTTAAATTGCTTTTTCTTAATTCCAAATTGTCTTTCTCTAGTGAATCCTAACTTTATTACTTACATTGCCTTTCAGGCAGTGCAATTACATTCTTACCTTGAACAAAGAATGAACTTTGGACAGTATTTTGAAGGGTTTACAAATAAAGTAAACAGCTCTGTTGCATAAAACATATGCATCTGAGACAGTACTTCCTTCTTCCCAGATTAGACACATTCATGTAATTTTATTTGTAAGCTTCTTCAGCTGCTGTTTGAAAATGTTTCTTTTCTGTTTGCAATAAATAGAAGGTTAAAATTCACAAACAAACTCCACACAATTGTTAAACTTCTGTGATTCTGTTAAAGTTATATCGAATGGTGTCTTTACCAGTTCATATATTAAATATGGGCTTTCAGTTTCAACTTGAACTGCTGTCTTTGTTCAGGCTGGATTAAATCCAGGTAGGTTATCTTGTTTAGTTATTACTGTATTGTTCAAGTGGTGCTTAACTCTGTGTTTTACATTCAAGTGTAGAAATTGGGGAGGGAGGAATTTTGCTAATTTTACATCTTCATTTAAAAAAATAAGAACATTTTTACATACTCAGGTTAAAAATTAACAAATTAGAACGTTGGACTTTTAACCCACTAGTCAGAGACAACATAAGGTTGGAATATATTTTAACTGCAAGATTGAAAATGTATGTGAAAATATGACAGCCACTTCCAGACGTAATAATTCAAAGATGCCACATTTATTAGAGTTGGCTTATGTCCTATTGCAAACACCGGTGAGATATCCGTCACCTTCACATCCCTGGGTATTGCCCATTGCTCACAGAGCTAACGCAGTCTACAAGGTAGGATTTGCAAACATTTGCAAATAACATTTGGTTTTTCCATTCAGTGTTGTGCCCCATTTCATTTGCTATTTGTGAGCACTGGCATGAAAGAGTTTTTATTAGCAGGGATATCAGGGGATGCGGAGAGAGGGCAGTTGTGTCTATAACTGCCTGCTGCCATGTAAATTTGGTATTTACTATTTATCATACTTTCACACTCTAATTATACAAACAGACCCAAAAAAAGAGGCATGTCGTATGACCTAGGTCCTAGGGGACCGATTGTACATACCAAATAATGCATAGTGAAGGGAAAGCTTGGGAACAATTAGTTGGTTGAATTTGGTTTGAATAAATAGTTGGTTAATGTCTAGATGGCGATTTGGATTCTGCATCTGCATATGACCAAAGAAAAGAAGCCAGAACAGCACTCTTCTGTGATGCACCCTCTGGGAGCCCAGGCAGAGGACTAAACAACCTCCCGCCTTATGTTTTAATAGCTCTATCTGTATTAGTCTAAACAATCGGGGATGCCATTCCCAAGTGTTCAGAAGTCAGGACATCCTTCACCCTCAAACACCCAGCTGGCTTAGGAATCATAAGGTTCTTAGAAAATACAACAATTATTAATTTTTTTTTAATCTGTTTGGCTGCATACAAATATCAATTTTAACTCTCCTCCGAAATAACAAATGCAGATAATGTTTTCTGGTTTTCTATTAGGGATGTAAAATTTTACACTTAATCATGGGACTGAGAGATGGAGCTTGAAAATAAAAATAAAAATAAAAATAAAAAATAATCCAGGAATTCATCAAGCATTGCAAAACTGACAGGTAGAGGGAAAGCATCTCCCAGCAGCTTCCCCAGCCTCTGCCAGGACTGAGCTGGGTGCCTGCTGACGCCCGCCGGTGCCGCTGCCGGTCAGCACGATTATTATCTGCATTGTACAAGATAAGCAAACTGAGTCGCCGAGTTAAGAGCAGAACACAGGAGTTTGGGCTTACTGCTATATCTGCGGTCTCCTAGACTACGCTAGACTACCTACTGCTTTCTAGAACTGCATATATAAATAACATTAGACTTTGGCACAAATCAAAACTTACTGCTTGGGTCTGGATGTGAATTTTACAGTTCGTCCTTGTTCCTGCAGCAAGTTGAAAGAAACCCCTGTGCCTGGTGACATCTGTGGCCAGACAAAGGTCCAAGTGGTAACGTGACTGTGCTGTGATGCCAAACTTCTCCAAAATGGGCTGAGTTCCCTTCCCAGAGATTTCTCAGAGCTGGACTTTTACAGAAGTTAGCTTTTGATGTCACAGTTACAGGTACTATATAAAAACCCGAGAAAGTCAGAAGAGGACACAGGATTTTAGGGCACCGCTAAACCTCATGATTCACATAGTTTAGGCATCTGGCAGAAATAATCGTATGGTGTGCAGAGGGAAAGTGGGAATGTTGGCCAGCATTAATGCTATTTTTAGGCATATTATGGCCCGGTTGTTTGCCACCAAAATTAGTGGGATACTCGTCCGTAGTGCCCCACTGCTCTCAGAGATCAAAAGCTGCTCTGGGTTTGCTTCAGAAAGGTCCACCCTTTCTCCCTCCCCCCAAGTCGTAATTAGGTCTCTCTCTTTCTCGCTCCTCCAGTCGCGGTTGTTCCCAAATTTGCTGACCTCATGTAATTCCTAATTTGACAAGCCGGCTTTTTTTGGGGCTATTTTTGTCATAACAAGTTCAAAACAGAACAGCCTGTCTTTAGAAGCCTCCATTCATAGGAATGTTGGGACATTTCACGCAACACAACACCGCCACAGAGGAAACCCAGCTTTGTCTCCCTGAAAATAAATGCTTGCAAAGGCAGCAAAACAACAGGAGGGGAAGCTGCTTTCTTTTTGTTCCAAACAATTTTGCCAAGAGCACGCACACACACACACAAAAAAGCACCTTGGGGAAACAAAAGATGAACTTGTTAATAAGAGATAAGTTATTGGCCTTGCGTTTCAGAGGAAAACAAAGATTCTTGGATGCCTTTTATTTATATAGCTCAAATATTTCCTCCTAAAATATGTGCTGTTTAAGAGTCAAACATTCAATGGCAGGAATTACTAGAATGCTGATGTGTTGTTTTGGATTTTTTAAGTGAGAAGTGTTGTTTGTTTTGGAATTTGTTTTGAAGATTTTTTTTTTGGAACAAGCAGAACTAGCCGGTGTCCTGATTTTTTATGTTTTTGCTTTGTTTGGCTCTACTAATATCCTTGTTTTCCTACTAGCACTATTCCTTTTTCCTAAGTTAGTTTCTTGGTGACTGGTATTACTCTCCATGTGGCTCAGAGTTCAATTGCATTTTTTTGACCACCCTATTACAGAAACAAAATTAGTCGGAAAATCTCTGGGAACCCCCTTTTTTTTTTACTTTTCTTTTCTCTCCCCCCCCAGCTCCCCTCCCCCCAATATCAAAATTAATCAAAATGCTTGACCCAGCCAACACACTTTATGGCAGGAGACCCAGTCCTGCTTGGGCAAGGGCTAACAGTGAAATATTCTGTTTTTCTTGCTAAAACTTGCTGGGAAAAAAATGCAAATCATATTCAAAGACCTCGTTGACTAGAAATTAGCAAAATTCGGCAGTTGTAGCAGCAAAAACTTATCTAGTAACAACTCAGCCTTCCTTCAACTCACAATAGCTCAGTCGGAAGGAGAATCACTGCCCCCGCCCGCTGCAGAGCGCCTTCACCCCGCTGCCGTTCCCCGCGAGAGCTCACCGCACTACAGGCAAATCAAACTGATAAACTGATACGCTTGTGCTGGTAGGAAAGCTGCACGCGGGGCAGACCTGATGCCGTCAAAGTAATATATATGCTAATTAAAAAAAAAACAACTTCATAGGATCTTCAGGATATAGGTAGATTCTGGGAACCTGGGAAGTAATGTTTGAACTTCGCCGGGTTTATGCAGCCAATAATTTTATTATCAGCTCTTTAGCTTCTGCATCTAGTGTCCCTGCCTGTCTTTCAGGAGGGAATCGGCTACCGTTAGACTGAAAAACACAACATTTTGGACTGTTTTCCATGCCTGAGTGGACCATAGGACTTTACTGTATTTATTGGAGTTGTACTGCTAAAAAGCATGGATGGCATGACAGGAACCCAAGGCAAACCTGAAACCACAACATTTCCCTTTAACAAATAGGACAGGATCTACTGGATGGCCCTGAAATTTCCATGGGAATTTTATTGGAACTGGAAAGGATGATTCATATGAAGAAAAATGTAGTTTTCCCTCTTTCAGTGTCTCTTTCCATGCAGAATAGATCTAGCCTAACCCTGGCAAGCAAGAGCATTTGGACCTTGTAATTGCTTATGTTCTGGCTTTATTTTTTTCCCTTATCCACTTGTACAAAAGATAAGAATGATAAACAGAAAATGGACCACAGGGGAGGAGTGCTGATTTCATCTTGCCACTTAAGTAATACCAATCTGCTCTGATTTAATGATCATTTAATAAATGACAACCGATTGCATCTTTGCAGCACTACAAACCCAAATAAGTTTTGTATTGTGCTTTGACTTTGAAATCGTGCCCAGTTTCTGTTCAAATTCTTCTAGTGAAATGAACAGATTTTTGTATTATTTCCAATCTACTTAGATTTATTTGTGAAAACATTTTTTAATTCCAGAATGTAAGAACACTATATTTTACAGTTTTGTGAGTCTGCAAATTGCAAATAATGCAACCCATTGGTGTCATAAGACCACAAAAGAAAAGACTAAATGCTCTGAAATAAAACTGCAGAATACTATAGTATTCCTATGCTGTAGAGCAAGCTTCCCCCAGATTTTCTTCTGACAGTGTTCCAGAACCTGCTCAAACTCATAAATCAAAGGCCATAATAGCTCTGAAACTCACCAACACTGTGGTATGGTTTTGTTTGTTTTGTTTTTTCCTGCTCCTGAGGAAGACATTTCATTAATGTTTTTAAGAAATAGGTGAATAACTTAATGGCTGATCCGTTTGTTTGGTTTTGGTTGTGGGTTTTTTTTTTTAATCACAGAATTGGAGATACTTGTAGCAATACAGTTTATTCTGTTGAGCCAGAATTACAGTTTTGGCCTCTTGGAACATACCTAAAACCTGAGTGTACTTTATAACACGCAGATAGCTTAATCAGGAACTTTATGACCTTTATGATTGTAACGTAAGATGAACCTATTGGACTGGAAGGATTTTTTAATTGGTTCTTCTGAATCAGCAAGGATATGCTCAAGTCCATCCAAATTTTCCAACTATCCCCACTGGATCTGCATTTAAAACAGACCCAAGGATTCTCCAGTTTCTCATGTGGATGAGCTGCATCTAACCCAGTTTGTATCCTACAGGCCATCTGTTCTTTCCAGGGTCATTCCCTAAAACAGAAACCAATGAAACCTAGAGCCTGAACTTGGGTGGCTGTAGGTGATGTGGACGTCCCTGAAGCTGAAGGCATGTAGAGGAAATGATAAGGGTTGTGGTGTGGGTGAAGTGGGTCCTTTGCTTCTCCTCAGTCTCTAGGTCAGGCTTCTAGAAAAAGCACTGTCACATCCTTCAGATCAAGAGTTCTGAGGGTAAAAACCAACACAAAATCCCAATTCATGGCTGCATGTCAGATAAAGTTGTATAAAGAGAGGTGATATTGCCCTGATGGCCATATAGTCTATCTATACAAACCCAAATTTTGCCCTATGTTGTAGCTACTAGTGTCCTACTCTGAAAGCAAACCTGCAACAACGAGAGTGCGTTATGGGCTGGTACATATAAGAACGGGGCACAGAGGGGAGACTGTAATGGACATATATTTTAGCTGGAACAAGTAAATAGCAAAGCTAAGGCGGCATAAAATTCAAAGGATTTTCCAGTCTGCATGTAGGACCACTATGGACACTTATTAGGAGCTTTCATGTCATACCTCCTAGCTGTAGGGTAGGGAACATTCTTAAGTATAAACATAGATTCATATTAAAGTCTTTGTTTCTTGGCAAAATATCTATCTGGAGTCAAGTTTTCCTACAGTGTTTTGATTTGCTAGTTCAACGTGATTTACTAAAGTGTTTTGGAAAACTCACATCGAGAAAATAAGATTTTTGCCAAATGATCATAATCTGCAGCATTTGGTATTTGAAATACAGTTAGCAGTTATTTTGCTAAATCACCAACATTTTATTAAAAATGTTGTGGCAGTTAGTGACTTTGGTAAGCCCCATGCTTCAGGGGCTCTGTGATCACGTGAGACTTTCAGTTTCCATGTATAACACAAAGCAAGTGTCTAGCCCTCGTAGCAGGGCAGCTGGAAAATATGAACCACGTATTTTTGAGATACAAAGAGAAAATAGAATATCCCAATTTTATAATTTTAAATACCATTTTGCCACAATTCTGCAGTGTCTGACGTACGAATTCTGAATCCTTGAGTTTGCAGTACTGGAACAAAGTCACATAAACCCTTTCCTGTTTGCTGTCAGGGAGTGTCATCCAAAGTCCGTTAAAATCCAAAGGGACTGATTTCATTGACTGTTCTAGACTCTGGGGATGGATTAAAACCCCAGATGCACACAAAAGTTTCAGGGCCATGGGAGAAGTTCTGTCCCCATCCTGTCCCCCACTCTTTGGCTTTGGTGCAGACATTTTACCTGATGTGCTAGTGCTATCCTGAATGGGAACGGCGTTTCAGAGTTGGGGTTAAAGTGCACAAATCTCTCTGACACAAATACTAATGTGTGCCAGTTTTGGAAACTTTGAACTTTTTTTCCAAACATTTGTTCCCTAACTCAGTCACACATATGTTCTCAGAAAGCAAAAGAGGGACGGGATACAAGGAGAGCCAAAGGGAATGCGTTCAAAAATTTCAGCAAATATTAACAGAACGCATTTATTTATTTGCAGTTCCTGTCTGTCTCGAGCATTCGCAGCAATAATCAAGAGAAATTTCAAGCGCAGCCAGCTCCTGATATCATATCTACTTATCGTAGTGTTTATTTTTTCCCATCCTTTCTAGCTTAGATTAATCATTCTAGTGTATAGATTTAAAATGGACTTTAAATTATGCTTTGCCAACAAAGTAACTATTTAAGGCAGTTCTGTTACCTGTGCTCCATTTTGTAGTAGTTTGACTGAGAAGAAACTCTGAAAATAAGCAAGCCTTTTAAAAACCACCTTGTATAGTAAAAAGAATGGGAAGTTATCTTGGCAGTTGTAGCACGCTCTTTTCAGAACTGGATGTTTTGCATACCCCCAGCATTTCCAATACGTTTTTAAGCAGGAAGAGTTTTGATTCTTCTAATCTTCCTGCCATGTTTGCTGCATAATCGCCTGCTAAACACAGCTTTGTATTGATTGGTCATATTACTGCTTGCAAAGTTATTGTTTAGCCACATCTGTTATTTTTCATATAGGTTGCTAATCCCCATAATTAACTGAAGGAGGCCTGATTTTCTCAGACTTCAGGGTTTAACAGAGACTGTTCCCGATCCCAGCAGAGGTGCTCAGCACCACGCAAGTCTGTGTCCTAAGAGGGGTACGTTGAGTTCAAAGAGGTCTTATTAGTTAAGAAACACTGTAATTGGGTTTATTGGAACTGATCCTAAAATTGTATATAATCAGACGTGATTAATCTTTTGCTATACCCGTGTGTGCAGTATCAGAAGACTAATGATAACCTAGTCAGCGTTATTACAAATAACAAAGTATTGATCATTTGAAAGAGCCTTCCTTCTCCCCAACCTGTGCAAATTAGCCTTTTTCATACAAAATAGATTAGACTTTTATGGACCCAAAGATGGATAGTCTCACCCAACAGCTGTATGTACACATAAAACTAGGTGTTTTGTCTAAGGAGGACTTGCTGTGGCTTTGCGAGTAGGATTTTCCACTGCCCTAAAGAATTCTGGGTTGATCTTCTTGGGAATCACTCCTTCCTCGCACTAAAACCCACAAGAGTGTTGGATCTCACAAACCACAAAACTCAGGAGATGTAAGGGTGCTCGGGAGCCCTGAACTGCCTCCCAGGCTCTTGATGATCACCTTGCAAGGGGCTCAAATTTTCAAGAAAGACCAAACTACTGATTTCTTTGTGGCTAGAACCGATCAGACACCGTGGTGTGCCACTATAATGCAAGTCTGTGCCACTCACAATAAACATCATTCTGATTGTACCCCACAATCATACAATTACAACTAAAACTTCACACTGCATCAATGCAGCACTTTACTTTGACAGCTATTGAGTCTATATTTTTGCAAAAGTAATTGGTCAGACTTGCTATATAGTGTCAAGTACTAATATTTAATTAGTATTATTAATATAGTTAGATTAAATATACGGGAGAAGATACTCTGCAAGCATAAATATTCATAGCTTCACCAAGTACTAACAAATTATGCTTGTTTACACCAGCCCGGGGAATTAAACAGTTCAATGTAATGTAATATTTCCTACCAAACAGCTTGATGTGAGCACTGTAGAGCACGGCAGAACCCAGGAAGAATGCATGTACAGCAAAACCTCCAACAGATTCCAGTGTGACCTCCGTCAGGAATAAAGCCAGCCCTTTCCTCCACTGCCAAGCAAGTCTGCTTTTGGTGAGACTGGTGTTTCAACGAGCTAGACCAGGCACTTCAAGCAGAAAGAAATTTCTTTTTTGGGAATCCTCTTTTCGATGTTGAGGGAGCAGGCATGCTCCCAAAAAAAGGGCACTGAGCAAGGTCTGGGACAACTATGAGCCAAACAAGAGCCAAATGTGTTTAACCTGAGAACAAGAAGCTGATGAAGACACAGTAGAGGGAAGAATAGGAGCCAGGAGGGTCACCTGGGTGTACAGAGTGAACCAACAAGGAATGCCACATATTTTTTGTACCCCCCAATTCCTCCATCTCCAGTGCCTCTCTGCCCCTGTGCTTCAGCGCAGGCTGGATCCCAAAGACCTATTGTGTCTATTACTTTAATCCACAACCAATTGTCCGTGCAAAGTCATATGAGCAAAAGAGCTTTCATTTGGACGCAATACCTGCTTTCATTTTGGAAAATTAGGAAATGATCCAGCATGTTGCAACAGCTGGAGCAGGAGGAGAGGACAGTGACTCGTGTCTCCCAGCGTAATAAGCAAGCAATGCATCGCGGTGACGTATGCTATTGCAGATGAAAGAATGCCAGGTATTCAAATGTGGACTTCTACAGTACTGACCGGTAGATACCAGCCAGTTTATTCGTGAAAATCTAGATTTTTGCTAAAGACAATTCTGCCTAATGATAGCATGGGTTTACTGTAATGATTAAGGCTCAAGTTTTCTCACATCTGTGAGGAATGCTTAGACATGCAAGTTTAAAAATAAAAATATCACTCTGGGCAGGATTTTAACATTTTTTGAGGGAGTGTGGGATGATGGGTGGGTGGATCTGATAGTAATCAGTTGAATAAACTCATCTGAGCTTTGAAAGTTAAACTTCAAACTATACAGAAAGATTTGCATGGTGGGACATAAAAAAGAGTTTAATTGTGCCTGGCATGATCTATTTTTATTAAGGTGTACTAATATAAATGCACTTTTGTGCAATCATTTCTATGAGTTATCCAAGTGCTTTAAAAACGTATGAATGACTTACTCATACGCTTGAGAATTCAACAAGTATAATTGAGAGACAGGAAACTAAGGCACAGAAGGGCTCAGTAAAGCAGGGCTATACATGAGCACAACGCCACTTTTGGGAGTGAAGTTAATGAAATTTGTCCTATTGGTGACTGCCAAAGGAGGAGGAAGCATTTCCTTCCCAACATGAATGTCATTACAGAACATAAATAAACACTAACAAAACATAATATTTTGATGTGATAAGGCATGTTTCCCTTTGTTTCACATTTTGCATACGAGCATGCACTGCGTTAGTGCATTCAGATGTTTATGCTATATTTAGCAGAGTCTTTTATCATACACTCTTTTCTGCCTCTTTCCACACAGAGATTCAAAGAAACATCTTTCCGTAGCAAGTAAAGAAGTAACTAATGATATGCTATCGAGGAAGAACTGTTCTCCTAGAGGAGACAGTTTTCCTTCAGAGACAATAAACCGAAACCTCTATTGAATTCTTGCTCATAGCTTCACATCATTGCTTTTTTTTTCCTTTTCTTACTACGCTTAAAATTGCACATGCTGACGTGAGACTGTGCAGCGTGCTTTAGCGTTTTCACATTAGGTCTGGCATTTATGCCTGAAAACGGGGAAGATATAATCTCTAACCAAAGTGTTTAGGAGGCGACTTAGTAGGTCACTTCTTAGTAAGAATTTCTTTATTTCAAAGGTTTTTGGTCTTGGAACTCTACATATGCTACAGTTCATTTCACCACTTGCATATGAATTTATTATTGAGGATGTGTCCCTGCTACTGACGCATAATCAGGCTGGGTAAATGTTCTAGTGGAAACAAAATATTCCAGGAATCTTAAACATTCAGTAGAAAGATAGGGTAAAAGAGCTTTTCTAATACCAGTGAAAGAGCGTGGTACACTGAGCATTTCCAGTAAAAAAAACCCCCCAAAACGCTTATATGCTTATACTAACTGCAAACCATACGTTTCCCTCAATAGCACAGCCTTTCCTAAGCCCTGTGGAAAACCAGGTAATGTTTTAAGTTTGCCAGATGTGGCAGGTCTTTACTAAATGTTGCATTGCACTGTTACAAGCCCTTGCTTGTGTTAACTTGTTGTGTTTGAAAGCAAATTTGCAAGCAAGTGGAACGTGTATCCCTATCTGTCAATAATTCCTCATCACACTCAACAAAAAGTCACTGCTTTCCTTTTTCCCCGCCCCCTGAATGTGAAATTGCAGTAAATCAGTCAACAGCACTGTTTAGCATATAAAGCAGAAAACTTCAAAGCAAAGCAGCCTTTTCTCTCCACCTATGAAATTCCAGACCATGCTCCTAAATTCAGGGAAATCTACTCGTCCTTCCTACTTACAATTCAGAAAGCCTTGGCGATGCATATTAAAGGGCTGCTGTCAGCTTACATTGTTTAAAAATGGACTGATTAAAAAAACATTTGGGTAAAGCACCCTTTATATACTGTGTGAGAAACACACTCATCTGGTAACGCTGCACTCTCACAGCCCGCAGAGGACTGAATTATACCAGCTGACAAACTGTTCCGAATCTTAAATGTATTTTTTTTCTTTGACTTTATGAATTCCAATTTCAATATTTTTTCCTTTTTTGCTAGGACCTTCCTTAAAATTTACTCAAAGGAAGCATGCCCACATGTGCTCAGTCCCACTTTGCTTCTTGCCACTTATCTGCCTTTCTATTACCAAATCGTCAGCTTTGTAGATTTTGAATAATCAGTAAATTTCTTTTCCTCTAAAGTGCAGGGGAAGGGTTGCCTATGTTCTCACACTATATTATGCTGATCTTTATCTTATATTTGATAACATAATATTATGTTAAAGCTCTAAGTCCAAATAAATAAAGTAAAATAAAACAAAACAAAACCTTACCTAGATTAAATGATCCTTTCATATCAGTATATTTGATATAGTTATGCTGTATGTTTTCTTCAGCAGTGGCTAGGGAAGACATTCCTACCCCTTTTCTACCACCTCCTCTCCACTGTTTCCTGCCATGGCCAGACTTCACCACTCTAATTTATATAGATTACAATGTCTATAAGATTGCGTTGTAACCCAGATCATCCAAATTACCCTTTAAAGTAATTTTTTTCCCTGAAGCAAACATATCATCAAACTGTGCCCTGAGAATCCCCCTGAACATTGCTAACATCCACCTATAAAAGGAGGACCCAGTCCATACTGAATTGGAAGATGGCTATTTTCTGCAGCTGAAATTAATTTCTTCACATAGAATCAGCATGAGGTCTATGCACTATTCAATAACTGCTGAACCCTGATGATATTAGATTTCTTCACTCTTATTTTAACCAGTTAATTATCATGAATTATTTCCCTCCTGCTTAGTTGTGTGTTTAAGAGGTGCAGGAAGTAAAAGTATCAAGAATTCCTGCAGTTACACCACAGGCTTCTGCTAGTGAACTGCTTAAATCTGGGCTTTATGTCTACATTACATTAACAAACCTCTCATTTGGATACATTGCCCTTTCCCAGGATCTCATGTGCAGCTTTCCATATGCCTGATCCACATTCTCTGAAATCAAAAGAAAAACTCCCGTTGGCCTCAGTGATTTTGAGGCTGTGCCCTGTGTAGACTGAGAGATGCTGAAAAGATGGAATAATCATTACACTAGAGACCTAAAAGTAATATGCCGCAATACGTCTTGACAAAAACATTTTATTTTATTAAAAGTAATAGCCTCAAAATTAGAGGTTTAACAGGGACTGTGTTCTTTCACTAACGTGCCTAATAAACTCAGCATCATTCAACCTTCACGCATAATTATTCATAGCACAGAATACATTAATCATGGTTATCAATGTAAGCAGTTCCTACCTGCTGCTCACAGGGCTACGCACAGCACAGCATCTAAATTGGCTGGACCCTGAAAGCCATGAATAGGACTTTCAGAAATAATAAGTCAAGCAACAGAGCTCTGTTTGCACATTTGTTTGTGAAAGCCAGCTTCAGAAAGTGTGAATGATGCTGGGTTTACAAAATTGGGGACATTTAAACCAAATGGTTAAGCTTGCAGTCTGATGTAGCAGCTAGACCAGTCTAACAGATTGTTCTTTTTCATGCCAGTTAGCCATTGGGCTGGCTTAAGTGTAATGTTAAATTGCCCTTTACCTGCTGCATATTTTAGTCTACGGAACACAATGGGGAATCAAGATAGCAGATAGCAAGTAGCTATAGCAGCAGGCTTCACGCTCAGACTCTACAAGCGCCTCGAGTCCATGTTTCAGAGCTTTACAGTTATCGGTGCCTAAATTAGCTAATTTAAGTGAGGGTTAGATATGTCAACACAGCCTGCAATCATGCCTTCAACTGCAATATAGACATAGGCTGTGGGCTGATGTTCAAGGCAGATAGAGCTGCAGCAGTTGAAGAAGTTACTGCCTCCAGCTGTTTGTTACTGCCCGGCGTACAAGGCTGCCCCCTCCCAGCAAGGCAGGGCAGAAAGGGTGCAGGTACCTCAGCAGCATCAGCTCAAAGTGGGGTGGCTTTGATGGGACATTATTGCCCCACAGCTGGAAGGACATAAGTCCTTGCTTAGTGTGTCCAGTGGGAGATAGAGCCTTATCTCAAACCACCAGTTAAGGTGGACTTAAGCTAAGCCACAGAAAAGCTGTGAGAGACACATATATTCAGCCTACTAATTTCAGCTGTGGGAGCATATTCTTAAATGATTGCAGCAATATTCATTAGATGTTGCCTAACCATCACATTACTACCAACAGAGACTGAGAGAATACCTTGTTTATTGACATTTGCAGGAATTGTGGTGGCAGCCATTACACCAAATACATCAAAGGGGTCCGTTTTCAAAATGCACCAGACCAAATAATAAGTCTAAGGGTCCAGAATCTTATCTCTGGTGAAACCAAGCTGTCTAGTGATTCACCTCTTTGTCATTCTACAAAACGTTGCAATTGGTGTGGAGGAAGACACAAACTGCTGTATGACTCATCCTGTCTGGAAGGAAAGGTGAGTACAGCTCTTGTGTGTCTGACTGTATGTGGAATACAGACTTCAACAATACTGACAAAGACATCTTAACCAAAACGTATTTTAAATACACTACATCCTGTTGCCTACCAAATTGTATCTTTTCATTGTAAACCAAAATCTGTTTGTAATCAAGGAGATGCCCTCTATCCATTGATCTTCTTCCTCAGCTAATCCTGTGTATGCTTTAAAAGAACTCTGAATTATTTTTTCTTTCACCATGTTAAACAGGTACACAAAGATTTTATTCTTATCCCACTGTCTTAAGTTGATGGGGTTTTTATGAGTTACAAATGTTTGCATTAGCAGATGGTGATGTTTTATCCTTCATCATAGGTCCTTAAATAGATTAAGTCAATGTTGTCAAACCCAGGGGAATTAAAGAAAAAGTCAGGCACACAGGAAACCTTATGGCCTGTGACAAATCAATACCTTTCTTAATCTCCATAAACATTGGGATTTCTACTCTAAGAAGCTAATAGTGAGAATTCCTGGTCTCCCTTCTGATTTTGATCCTGAATTACAAAGACAAGGTCTCGATTAATCCTCATTGTTGTGGTTCCTCATTTTTAGGAGGAAATTAGATATGAAATGGCTCCTGCCCACTAAGCTAACTGGATGCTCCCACTCTACACATATGTCCTAATACTGACCTGACGCGTGGGTCCAGCCCTCTGCCTGCTTCTGAGCAATGTTCCATCCCACAGAAATCCAAATCAGAGGCTTAAAACTTGCTGCTCCCCCATCCTGACAAGGAGCCTTAGCCACAAAGTCATGGGTTATTCTGCAAGCAGTACCTTCTCATTAAACAAAATATACCAAACATCGTCCCAGTCAGAAATTTTAGCCTGCTCTTTGGTTAGTTCCCACAGGCAGTGCAAGTATTTTGTCACCAGTATCTCACCATCTTTTCAGCTGAATTGAGACAGATTGGCAGGTTGTGCAAGCTTGTGCTTTTTTCTATGTTGGCATCAAATGGAAACATTTACTCTGCATTGTGGTTAATTGCAGTGGCCACTATTAACTATCACCAACTGGATTAAATGCAGAAGCCAAATCTGCATTAACAACTCTTTCCACGCAGGATAAACCATTTGCATTAGCCAGGCATGCAGTTTCGGTAGCATCAGTTCCACTTTTCTCGAGCCACAGGGCCACACACTGCTTCTGCTCTTTTAAACATCACGAAGGTGACAGTTCACAAAGCTGTTGCCAAATGAAACAAAGCAAGCTTTCCCCATGAGTGCAAACCAAAGGTGGAAAATGAAAAAAATAGGAGATGTATCCAAAGTTTATTTTAACTTTTACTAGGTTTGGACTTCTTTCCCCCCAAGGTTAGGTGTTCCCAGGATTAAGAAAAGCTGAAAATCGTTGCTCAGTACTTTAAAGAGAAAGAAAACTATGCCTAAGGACTCTAAATCAAAGACAGATTCCTGTTCCTCTCACCTAATCCTTCTCAGAAGCAGGAGAGAAAAATGCGATGGTGGGTGGGCATTAAGGACCAAAACAGAAACATATTTTCCTACTTTGCCGGATAAATGCCAAAGACTTCATTGAGCAGCTCTGTGCTTTGCAAGACCCTCAGTCAAATGCTTCCTCACTCACCAGCCAAGAAAATTCACTTTGATTTAATGATCAAGTGAAAATAGTCCAAATAAACAGGGCAGCCAAAACTGAGATGCAGTTTGAAAACAGTTAATGTTGGTAGGGCTGAAAGACAGTACAGACAGCTTTTATGATGCTGAGTTCCAACACAAGTTCTCATCTAGAGAAACCTGACCCACGCGGTTAATTGTCCACCACCCACAATCCATCAGGTGTTGAGGAAGCAGCACCAGAGCAGATCCATGCCCACATAGCTGTCCCTGTGTGGCACCGGGAGCATCCAACAGGGAGGTGGATGCCCACAGGTAGGTGCGAGTGCCTCCGCTGTCCTTTTCAAACTCACACACAGCTATGAGTTACAGCCCATAATCTTGGGGAGGCTGGAGCTATAAAGCACATGAATTCTCATCTCAATGTATACTCCTGACACTGGCCATTGTTGGTGACACAAAAAATCAACCATCTTATTTCTTAGACTTTTTTTTTTCTTGACTTTTTTTTTTTCCTTAAGCGAGAGGACTTTGAAGTAATTTGCTCACGGGCAGTGTGATCTTTAAAGCTGGCTCTGAACTCAGCTCATTCAAGTCCCTTTCCTATGTGAACACTTTAAATACGGCACACAGGTCTTTCTCTCCCCTCCCGTAAGTGACAAACAGTAATGATGGCTTGTGAAATCCAATTTTGCATTTTACTTCAAAGTATTTTATTTCATAAGCTCCTGAAGCTTTTTGTATTGATCCCAGTTAAGGTCATCTATCTGCCAGTTTCTACTAGTCTTTTCCTCGCTGCTGACTGTGGCACGTCTGCCACCGAGGAAAATATGAAACCTGACAAATGGATGCAGCCGGAGAACTTCTGAAGCAGCGTGTATGTCTTTCTGCATCTTCACAGAGAAAGACATAAATCCAGGCTTATATAGTTAAACATTTTGTGTACGTAGAGACAGTTGAAATGTACCTAATACAGACAGGCCATAAATGAATGTACAATTTAATATGTTTCTCATAAAACAAGTTTATATACATTTCATAAGTAACAGAGGTCAGACATATGAAAATATAAATAAGTATCAAACAAAAAAAGATACCTATTTGAATTCAAGGAAGCACAATTTAAAGTCTTCTTAGACATGCACTCCCCCAAAATCTGCTGGGATATGGGCAAAAAAAATCTTTATATAAATTATTACTATGGTCACAAGAGTTAGTGAAGGACCATACCAAATTGTTCTGACTTCCCAACAAATCAAAATAAAATGCCTTTTGAACTAGATGGCAATCCATTGAATTGGAATTATACATTAGGGCTACAACTACCATGTTTGGCAGAGTTTCAAACCCTGTAAAGTCACCTTCAGAAACTGGGCATGACCTCCTTTTTCAAGAGGAAAGGGTGCAATAATTTCGGCTGCTTCTTTTGCTTTGTTCTTATCTGTCCCGAGAGCTCCAAGGGGAAACTGCAAAGGCAGCAGGACTTCCACCGTGCTGATTTGCTGACGTCCTATTGCTGATAGGAAATGAGCTCGTTGTGAAACAGCCACAGACAGAGTCTCCAAGCCAAGACTCCATGTGGTGGGCAGCAACACCGCTGCGGCCATCAGGGAGGGGGCTGAGTGGCAAAGATTAATTAAAATCAGATTATTTCCAAAAGTAGGAGCTGAGCTCTTGGGTGCTGGTTCAGATCTCATTCTGGTGACTGTATGGTCACACCATTGCCCATTAGAGCTTTCTCTCTTTTTATCTTTCCATTGGGAAGACAGGAAATGAGAAAGACGAGCAGCAAAATTCATGGTCACAAAAGAGCATATTCCAGCCTTCTCCCGTGCTGGCTCCTCAGCTTTTTATAACACTACTGACAAGTCAGTTTCACAATGTTTACGCTGCCTCAGTTTCCTCATAAATACTGTTGAACTGGCATGAGCAAGACCAAACCACCACAGTTCAGATCAACAATCTGATTTTCAGTTTGTTTAGACACGATGCATATTAGAACAACTTGCGACTGCTTGGTGGAAATCCCATTACTGGGAGCATTCATGAACTATGGGCTTTCTCTAACGCTGGCAGTAGCTGGGATAATACAGGGGTTTAGTAGTTGGGGGCCTGAAAGACAGAAGTTCATCTTACACCTGAAAGATAAGTCCTGGTCTAATTGCTATATTGTGGCTGAACAGCCCATAAAGAAGAGATTCTGGTGGAATCCTAATTCCACCAGAGAATGAGTTGCAGCAGGTGGAAGAAACTGCTGCAGTCTTTGTAAGCCGATGATGGGAAGCCCACATGCAGGAGACAATTGGACAAGGGCAAGAAAGATGGTTTAGTTTCTGCACGAAGGTAGATTAATGCCAAAGAATGATATGAGATTAGGTGTTCACTTTCTATTGGAGAGCTCTTTGCGTTCTGGCCCTAATACTATAACATCTTCTAAGTACCTTGTTTTCAACTCAGCCTCTTTAGGATATGGGAAATGGAAATAAAACTACCTCAGAAATGAAAGAGTCTCTATTTGTGTAGTATTTGTAGCTGTTTAAAATACTTTTTATGTCTGTGTTTATTTGATTCCAACTTGACTTGCCAATTACTAAGAGTAGCATTTAAATGACTAAAACATTTGCAAAAAAGACTGCATGTATCTCCATTTCTTTAGGCAAAACAAGAGCACAATCGTTGTAAGTGTTGGAACATCTAAACTTGAATTTCTATCCTAAAATATCCAATTATTTTCCGCTAATTTGTAAGAAGGTTTTCTAAGGAAAACTCCTTTACAAAAGGTTCTCAAATAACAAAAAGCCCCGTAGCTCTGTCGGATTATTCTGTTTGCTGCAGCTTGTTACACCAAACACACACTCCCAGACAGGTTATGCAGCTCTAGGGGCTCCCATATTTAAATAATCTCTGCCTGTAGTTGATATTTCTCTGCTTTTAAAGTGTTGTAATGCTGCATTCTTTCAAGATCACTCAGAGTTGAATCATACACTCTATCACTTTAGCAAAAGAATAGCCTAATTAAAAAGTAAAAGGTGGTTTTTGCCATTTCATCCTAGATGAACAACTGAAACGGAAGGATGAGAAGTTCAGAAGAGTAAGACAATGTAATGCAAGGAAAAAAAAAGAAAATTAAAAAGTCCAATCTACTCCTCTACATCATATTTCACAAAGGAAAATAATCTATTGTCTTTCCAAAGAAAATGGCCCCAACTGTACATCTCTTGTACAACAGAAAGAACAGCAATCCTGAAATTATTCTAAATGTTTCACATGCCTATCGATTCCTTCAAGTTACAAGAGCTAAACAAAGACAGAGAATCACACTCTGACCCCTTTAAAAACATCAAAGTGCCACACTATCACTCCTGAATCTTCCTTACAATCCAACCTTTGGCGATTATGTTACAGTGCAACTGATTATTCATAATCTGTCCTGAAACTACAAATTATTTATTGATTTTTCTCTAATATTATCAAGTTCTAAAGAATAATTACTGGTGTAATAGTTAGCCAAGTTGTTATGAGAATTGTAAGCCCTTTTGGTTAATGCATGGCATATGTCTGAGGCATTCAGCTAATTCACATATCTGTCTGCACTATTAATAGAGAAGGTTACATGCCAATTATCCAGGGTTCAATCAGCCTGTTAGGATACAATAGCTGCAGTGTTCACACACTTGATGTGCCACATTCCTCACAGACATTATAAGCAGCTGGTCCAGATAAGACCACTGGGGCTTTAATATTTAGGAATCACTCCTTCATCCAACCTGGATTGCGATTTTTTTATTGTTACGTTAACTGTGCTTCTTTTGTTACCACTAATCTCTCTCTCTCTCTTTTTTTTTTAAATTATTTTTAGATTCAGCAGTATTGAAGTCAACTGACATTTCCCTCCTGTTAGGAGGGAAAACAGACCATTGTAAATGGCTGTGGCAAACCCGTAGACACAATAGATTCGGGAGTTCTCCAAATTCCCCCAAACTAACAGCATTCTTCTGTCGTGAGGAGGCATGTTAATACCTCCCGTAGCACCCAAATCTGCAAAAGGGAGCACGTTGAAAAGACCGTTCCATACTAAATGCTTAATCTCATTTAATTATTTTGCCTGCTTTACTTAAAAACAAAAAAAAATTTTAAAAGCACCCAAACCCATTAATTTAGGTTGTTATTCGTCTTGCATTTGTATTTGGTTATTATATTGTGGGGGATAGTAACTTTGGAAGAAGTATTCTTATTTAGTTTAGAGAAAGGTAAGAAACAGCATGCAAACAACCAATTTAGAGTGCCATGTTAGTGAAGCCACTGTGAGCTCGATTGGGGATTTCACCACATGAAAACCAGACATTCATCTGTTCCCATGGAGATATTCCTTCTCCCAGTCAATCAGGGAGCTGTTCAGGTCAAACAATAGGCAGTGGTTCCTTTTCTCATCTTACAAATAGATACCCCCTCCCTCCTTCTCCTTCTATTTACGGGTATTCTCGATAACATTTAAACACCTACAAAACAAGCAATTATATTTTTCAAATGATTAGGAAAAAGTGTTTGCTGAGATTTTTTCAAGCTTACTGAAAAATTAATAGGGACTTGATGAATTAAATAAAAATGAGCCCATCCTGGACTCTTGCACCTTAACCTTACGTGTGCCCTGAACTTTTTGCCACAATATTTACCATATTTATATAACAATAAAATTAATATTATCTTCACAGGACCTGAGCATCATTTGTTGCCAGACCACCCTAAACGTGTGTGAAACAGTCTGAGATAATTGCATGTAACTTTTTAATTGTCAGAACAGAGCTAAAAGAAAGGCAACACAGAATAACACTGGGGAAAAAAGGAAAGTATAGTCACCTACAGAGCCATTAGCTGTTTCCTGAAAATAAAGCAGCACATAGAAAACCATTGCGCAACACAGAACAGAAATGATGTTTTTAACACTGCTGCTCCTGCTCAGGTGTTTAGGGCAGGCTAAGGGACACCACGTCAGAGCACGTGGCTGGGATGCTTCCTTACAAACTCAGTCACTTCAGAATTACATTTTTTCCTCACTGTTGCCCATCCATTTCCACAAATCTGTGCATTTAAACATATTGTTATATTATCCTATGATCATTTGTAAAATTATACACTTTTATACATTATTACTTAGGAAACTACTGGTGCACTTTTTCTAGTCTTAAAAAATTCTTACCTTACGTGTGATCAGGTATTAAATTGTTCTCTCTCAAAATGCCTCTGTATTACTAAGCTTTGCAAATGCCCCACCACTTGAGTACGCACAGTCATTCCACCTAAGGAAGCAGGTTGATGAAACCAAACTGTTCAGCACCCTGCTTCCCCTTATTGCCAATTTCAGAACCTGCAGACCATTTTTGGCAGAGCTGCTGAGCTTTCTTAATTGATTTCTTGATTAATTCATCACAGTGATGATTAATCCCATGTTTTTTATGCAAATGGATGACTTGGCAGAGGGGAGAGAGCACCCGAACCAAGGGAAAGGCGAGTAAATTTCCATAGTTATTTAACCATCAGGTAACTAATCAGCACACACCTGCCCACAGCCTAATCCCGGTGCCCCTGCTCCAATAGAATGGAGATAGACAACAGAAACAGGTAGAAAAAGAGATGTATTGCCATTGGATGGGGAGAAGGCTGGGGTTTATCGCACAGAGTGGGACTCAGACTCGTGTCTGGTGTTATTTTGGCAGGATAGGGGGATATAGGAGTATGTAACACAAGCGCATGTGAAACTGAAGTTCATTAATTCTCCCCAGAAAAGAAATCCCTTAAGAGAAGGTTTGCACTGAGGCTTGTGCCTGAAAAGCAGTGTCACAGTTTCGCACGTACGTGTGTAAAAATTCAGTGTCAGATACCGACACCCTGGTATCTGGCTCAGCAGCCATGGCTGGGCGATGGCAGTACTGGTACTTAATCACTTAATAAATATTGATGTATGAAGGGAGCTTCCCAGATTAAAAAGAAAAAAAGAGAAACAGCAAAGACACTAGACTACTGTCCTCCGAGTTCCTCCTTAAATACCATCTCTACTGGGAGGCACCAGCATCTGTTCCACCGGAGTGCAGGAACAGGCATCCTAATACTCTGGCTGTCACGTTGCGCTTCCCCTTGTTTTAGCCACTAATTGTCTCCTACACTTGGAGGCTAAACTCCTTAGGAAGGCTGCGTGCACAATGCCTGCTTTTATGAGGGATTCATAGTGGGCCTCTTGGTGTTACTGTATTACAGATACTAAACAAAGGTAACCGGCTCCTGCCAAGGCTACGCCGAGACACAATCTAGCCCTTATAAAGTATGGCAGCGTTCGCCGAGGCGAGTGGGTAGAATTTCAAAGTGGCATTAACTGAACTAGAAATGCATTTACAGCAAACCATAAAGCATAGTTTTCCAACGTGCTCTCTTAAGAAAATGATAGGAAGGAAACCTCGCGGCACAAGGAGGTTTTTTTTTTTGTTCGGATGAAATCTCAAGGAGAAGTTTAAAGAATTGGCGTTCAGCTCACTGGGTAAGAATAGAACAGGAAACTGCAAATGACACCAGTGGTTTGGATTGTACGATTAAGTAACTGCCCGCCTTTTTAATGAAGTCACTCAAGTACAACTAAACAGCAAAGCAAAGCAGTAAAGTCAATAGAGTTAAACTCTCTTAGCTTTAAACAAGCCTGGCCAGTTATACAGCTTCTCAGAAAATTGCATTTCCATCCCCACACAGGGAGATTTCATTTCTCTGAACGATTGGGCTAGAACAAAGAAATGGGAGCTCGAAAGTGTCCCTGAACCAACTCCGTAAATAACCGGGGGCGGGGAGGGAGAGGGATAAATTATAAAGTCAAAGATAGTTAACAAACAAACAAAATTAAATTTCACACTGCAAACGTAACTCGGTATTAACTACCCTTTGTGCCATTTAGCAAGAGCCCGGTGACTACCTCTTCTTGTCAGTGATTTCTCACCTCTTGAGGGAACACATCAGCCAGCAAGTTCCCCTGTGAAACACCCAGCACTGCTGGAAAGGGGCTGATGCGCCGCACCTGTCCTTAAAACGCTTTTATCTACTGAATAAGGCTTGACTGAATTAACCGTTTTAAAGAAGAGCTCTCTGTTTTTGCCTGCTGTAGTTAACCCATTAAAGGAACAATATTATCACTCGTGACCCTCCCTACGGGTTTTTTTATCTTTCCTCCCTGTTTGGAAGAAATGGTCCTGGGCAAAACGGAGCTGCTGGGGGCTCCGTGTAACATCCCACATGGTCTGATTCAAACCGAATGCTCCATACTGAGTAATTCTTGGTCACATAGTCCTCTTGCGCCTTGATGCAAAGCTAAGAAATTAGATCATGACCTTTCATATCAGCAGCATGGCAAACAGATTCTGTGTCTGGGCTCGCTGTCTGCAGCTCTAGGGATGTAAATGAAAGCTCAGATAAATATGTGTGTGTAAATATATTTGATGGTATTTTATTAAATGATATTTTATGATAAGGCCAATGGTTAAATTACATTATCAAGATGGAAAATACAGTCATGGATTTTATTTCCTTTTACTTCTTCTAAATGCAGCATATTTTCACAGACAGCAGAAACTGTTTAACTTGCTATGGCAAAGCAGGAGGAGCTGAGAACCATAAAAAGGAAGTTGCATGTCATATTAAAATTGAGATAGAACTGTCTGTAGTATTAATAGACAAAAAGAAAAAAAGGAAATTAGCAAACAAAACATTACCTGGAAAAAAATAAACGTTCTCAAACCAAAAGCAGAACTTTTGAAGAGCTAGATCCTCAAATTGTGGCCAAACCTAAGACAAAGCAAATCAGTGGCCTAATTGATCCTAGAAGCAAACTGCGTCCTCATTAGGGATTTTATGCTTGCAAAAGAGGGTGGAGGGAAATCAGGCAAGAATAATTAGCATCAAGAAACCCTTCCCCTCCCAGAAAAACCCACATTGGGTCTGAGATGGAATTCATAGGAGAAACCCTGCTTCCACTTAAGTCAATAGGAACATGCTGAGTTCTTTCACTGAGTTAAGAGCTCAGCCTATGTGGTGGACTCGTTCCTGTGGGTACTGAAGATCTACTGCCCCTAACACAGGACAAAAACATAAAATGACTAGTTCGCTCTAAATTGAATTGCTGGAATTCTTAACATTCAACAGAAAAACATCTATTTGATGGAAGGAAACAGGCACTACCATCAGAGGGACCGAGCTGGGGTTTTGCCAGGTGCAGTATCTTAAACTATTGACGATGTCCTGATCTAAAGTTACAACCGCGCAGGAAATGCAGGCTCCCAGCCCGTCCTGTGCTCAGGGCATCCAGACCCCCAGAGGAATGAGCAACAAAGAAGCCAGCAGCCAGCAGAACACATCTAGCATTTTAAAATAATATTTGCATTTTCATTTTGCCCCAGTGCAGCAGAATAGTGGCGCGCACATGGGATGTACGCGTTTAGACTGGTGAAGTGGGGGGCTCAGCTGCAGGGGCCCAAAACCACACACCACCAGTGATTCATATGAATTAATTCTTGTATGCAAATGTTCTGATTTTTACTGTTCCATTGTCTGTGAAATTCTGGGGAAATCCTGAATCCTTTGGCATCAGTAGCAAAACTCGTTAATTTCAGAAGGACAGAGTGAATATTTATCCCAATGACAGATCGCCATACTTACCAGGTTCCATATTCAAGACTGTATTTCCAGGATGATGAAAATTGGGCTGAATTTAGATATCTTTATCCCTGTGTGGTATTTATTCAAACCAGATGCCTCAAATTCCTTACGAATGCGTACAATAACTATTAATCAAGTATTCATATTGTACAGATTGTAATCGAGTGTTCAGACCTGCAGTCTGCTTCAGATACCAAGAAACAGTGATTTTTTTTTTATTTTTTTTTAAACTTCCTTCACCAGAAAGGGATCAAAGAAAAATATGGTAAACAACACGTAGCTCCCATGAGCTATCACACACAATCAGCCTGGAAAATTCCTACAGAAAAGAAAATATTAGTAGTAATATTTTATATGGCTTGTGCTGGGTAGTACTTAGGAGTCCCGGTGATGAATCAGGACCTCACAAGAGTCCCAACTAACACAGACTGAAGACATCCTGTCCCAGAGGCACCACAGTTTAGAGATTACAGGGCTCTAAATATTTAACTACTAAGCGTGGTGTGTTTTCTATGGGAGCCAGTTAAGAAGACAGCTCCTACAAGACAAATCAGACAGTATGTGTTCTTTCTAGTGACATAGTACCCTACAGACCACAGCCTCTGCAGCGCGGGCTTTTCATTGACCAAGCTGCCATGCTGGGAGTTTTAAGCTGAGTAACATAAATATACCTTGAAATGGGTAAATGGGGCTGACACATACGTTATTCACACCCTGATGCATTGTTTGTGCAATCTCTAAACTCAGAAACAATTCGAACAGTACTACTAAGCGTAGAGGTGTAAGGAAGAAGTATGCCATGGACTGCAGACCGTGGGCAAACAACAGACCTGATGACTGTTCTTGGTTTAGAAGAATATGTAAACAAAATGGCCATAAAGACCTGAGCTTATGCGTGTTACATATTTACCTAAGCATAACTGCTCAGTGGAACAGCCAAATCCCAGCGTATGCAGGAAATAAAGTTGTCTAACAGGATGTTATCAGAAGGAAATAAAATAACTCAGTTTCTTAGCTATACTTAGTGCTAGTTGCTATTAATTTTCCTGAATACGCACAAATAAGGCCTTCAATATCAGACATAAACAGAGTGCACTGACACAGTCATTGATTTACTTTCAGGGAAAAAGATGGTAAAGGTAGTAAGTCTATTAGATGGCTAATTAGTATGTTTAATTGTAAAGCAAGCTGCTTACAGTAAAAATGTGGTGACCCAAAATATAATGAATAATAATAAATGATACCCACCAATTCTTTAAACTCAGATAATAGCCTAAAGAAATTGAGGATATTACACACTAACAAAACCCCAACACTAAAAAAGCTCCTCACTTCCTCTCAGGCCTTGGCCCACTCTTTGGAAATGTGGAAAAACACATTTCTAAGATGAATGTCTTTTGTTACTGCAGCACGATCTCATGATTCTAGTGGTACTGCAAGCACAAGAGGAGAAAGAAGCAGTGCTAACATGCGCTGGCTTTCATCACATGCATTAAAGTAATTCTTGTAATATACTTTACCTGAAGAAATTAATATACTTCAGATATGTCATTGATTGGAGTGTCATATCTGAAGCCCAGTGGTTACACCGAGGGACTTTTAATTCTGAATCTTTTTTTGCCTCATAGTCATTGGTTTTGTATTAAAAGCAAAATAAGAAAGATTAGTCTTCTGCTGAAATTTCTCAGGCTGACTCGTCACCCCATGAGTGATAATTTGGAAGGTTAACTTCTATTCAACTGTTTTGGGGTTTTTTGTATTGTAATTTGCACAATTGAAACTCAGTCAGTCAATAAGCTGGTGCACCAGCCCTGACTCAGCTCTCGAGTACGTCAGTCTATCTTGGGTGTGACCCCACTGAAGTCAACCCAGTATAAAATTAAAACAAAAGTGAGTGTGAAGGGTACTCGGAGTGCCCGATGCGTAACAGCCAGGGTAACATAGCAGCCATCAAGCTCATGCTGGAGGGTCCAGTCCTCAATTTTCCGGCGGGGTGCAGTGGTCCTCAGCCTGGCAGAAGCGTTTCCCACTTCCCCAGGATACAGAGAAAGGTGAAGAGCCAAGCTCTCAAGTTTAGAGTATGTCACGGGTAAAACATCATGTGCACGCACCTGAGAGAAACTAGCAGATAGCAACAAAGCCTGCTGAGTTTAAAAAAAAAAAAAAAAATGCACAAAAGGTCAGGGACAGCGAAAACAGAAATCTGCCAAGTCCTGCCTGCTTGGTGGCAGACACCCTCGTTTTTTGGTTTCATCTTTAGGCAGCTGTGAAAAACAAGCCCCTTCCCTCCCCCTTCCTGGCGACGCAGGCGTTTGCAGCGTGTTCTGCTGGGACATGAAGACTCTTCCTCATTCAGAGCGCCGCAGCGGGACGCCCGGGAGAAGCGGGATCCAATTAAGGTGGGGCCCAGCCTTACCCAGAACATGGGATTCATGGGAGAGGCAATGACACTATCGAACTCTTGCAAAATAATTAAAGAAACTTTTCTTCATATGAGAGGCCACTCCTGGCTGTCAGAAAAGAAAAAAAAAAAAAAAGAAAGTTCATTTAACAGCACAAGAAAGCGCAGGTTGTTTTTGTTTAGGCATGCCAGTGTAAAACTAAGCATTTTAACTCAGACCTGCTTTGAAAGGCACAAAAAATTAAATAGGATGACAACTTTTCATTAAATTGCTGCTTAAATTGTTCCTGTTTTCTGGTCTGCAGTTGCTCAGGCCCCTGAAAATTTGGCATTAGAAATGACTCTCAAGAATATAGCTTTCCACTTATAGAAAGGCTATATATGTTCCCCACAGAGAGCCAAACCTAAAGCTGGGAGCATGCTCTATATTGTCATTAGATTGTCATCAGTGCTTGCGCTGGGAACTGAAATGGGAAGAGTATGCCAATTTTTTTTTTTTTTTACTTTTTTATTTAATAAAACCCAGTGAACCATGTGCTTAAAGTTAAGCACATATTTAAAATGCTCAAGAAAATAAGAATGGCTTAACGCATGTCTTTGGAGGGACAGGGTTGATAAGACAGATTACAATTTTACCGCGGAACTAACACAAAAATGGATTCAAAACCTCTTTTGAACTAAACCCAGCTATAATACAACCTTTGTCTACACCAAAGACTTCTGGCTTCGTAAGCAGCAAACTGGATTTTTACTACATAAATTTCCCCCAAAAATGTTAACTGTGCCTTCATACCATTTTTGTTACCTCTTCTGAAAACAAATCATAAAGTCTTATTTATACAGTTCTGACATCTTTGGTACAGACCAAGCGGTGACTTTAAACCACTCCAGTTATATTAATATAACTTCATTGATGACTGTTCATTTTGGAAAACAGGCAGTCAGCTAAGTACAGTTGTGTAATAGTAATTCAGTAAGCTAGAAAAATCGCCCGTGTAGGCAAACCCGCATGACTTTTAGTCCTGGCACATAATCCCGTGCTGTGGGCCAACAGGGTTTCTGGGGGAAAGGACTTGTCTTTCTCTTTCAGCATTTTACAGTGCCTAGCTCAAAACCTCCTGATCTGTGACCGCACGGATTCATTAATGTTAATCATTTTATTATTAATATTGTTATTAATTTGGAAGCTACAGCTAGTCCTAGCACACTCTCTCCATTGCAACGTACCAGCAGCCCCGCGGAGCTCCACGCTGGCACACTCCTGAGGGACAGCACGGTCTGTGTGAACGGGAACACACACACAAAACAAGGGACAACAGGGTGCCCTAAAGGAGCGCTATAAGGAGGACACCATTATTCAGGCCAGACCTGCCTGTCTCCCCTCCTTGTCCTGCCAAAGCAAGAGCGGAGTGAGAACTTCAGTCACTTGATGGGGTTGCCTGCTGCTGCCCAAGCTCAGCAAGGCATTTTGGGGATCTTTGAAAGAGAGCAGGCACAAGCCCAGCTGCACATACAGCTATTCCCCAGCCCCAATATGCCAAACTAACCCCATGTAAGTAAAGAGCAAGATTAAAGCAGTTCGGGAGTGACCATATGTGCCGTTATCCAGCCAGAGGAGAGCAAGGAACAGCCTCAGGCAAGAAGAGCCTGGTCCACCAGCTCAGCCACAGCCAGAGCAGCACATTTGTCCTTAATCTGAGTTTCTTTCCTTTTCTGCCACCCCTGTCTCTCCCCTACCAACACCAAAAAAAAAAAGTCAGTATTAAAATTAGAGGTTGTTAGGCAACTTAGCTAAATTTATATCCATACTCAGCACTCGACTGCTTCCTTAAGGGAACAGCTTTCCTATCGGATGGCTGTTGGTTTACATCTATCATTCTCTTTTCCAGCCTGTACAATGGTAAACACCTGTTCATTTAGCAGCTGATGGAAGACATAATAGCTGTGTAACTGTAAATAGTCAGCAGCTGTAAATGTTGATGCAAATCATACCTAAATGATTGAAAGAGCTGACAGAGCCTATTATGCATCCTGCGAGCAACGCCGCTCCACTCTTATGGCATTTCATTTTTCCTGAGCAGTGACAAGCCTGGTTTTGCTCAAGTTAGGGGATGGAAGTACATTCTTTATTAGATCTAAGAATCTGTAACACCTTACTCCTGTGGTTAAAGTTTTAAAGTGATCTTTTGATAAGAATTACTGCGCTCTGGCTCCTGTCCCAGCTCTGCTGAGGGCAGAGGCTGAAAGATATATTTGAAGTTGCAATGCTTGAAAATTAGTTGCGGGTGGAGGAGAATGGCGAAACCGCCTGTTCTAACTGAAAATGACACTAGTTTCGAAAATATCTATGGTAACACCGTTTAGCAAAATAATTTTTTAAAACAGATCAATGCAGGCAAACTACCTCTCCCAGGAGTTTTTTGGCTCAATGCTTACCACGCCGAAACAGGGAACAGCTTTAACTGAAACGCAGGCACACACACATCCTCCCCTCGCACACTGCTTTTCACAGCTAGTAGGAAGTAGCACGGTTTAACAGATAAATCACCGGAGAAGGGTTCAGGAAGCTTTAGCTGCATCAGTGCCATTAAGCCGAGTTGTGCCCCTCTCCTCAGGAAAGGGCCCTCGGGGTGCTGGTGGGGTGGGGACGGGGCAGCGCTCCATGGACGCCCCATGCTCTCCTGGCTGCGGACGTGTGTCCTGACTGTCTGCCTTGTCTCCTGAAGGTATACCGGCAGGGTTTTGTCCAGAGGAATGTTTTGCTGCTGAGGGTCAAACATGTTTTTCAAGCAGTTCTTCATCTGTGGCGGTGGCATTTGTCCTTCCACGCCGGAGCCACTGGGGCTCACCTCTCCCAGATTCTTCTGAAACCAGAGGAAAAGTGGATGCAGCAGCAGCAGGGCACACTGGGGAGTTCACAGGGAAGGACTGGTGGAGATGTGTGGTGTCCTGCTGCAGCTGCTGCTCCCGCTGAAGCCATCCAGGGTCTGGGCTGCCACTAGGAATGGTGGTGCCACCTTTCCCTGTCCTTCCTTCCTCATGCTTGCAGGGATGCCGGCCCAGGGAACCGATCTGGCTGGGGATGAACACAGACACAGGGAGGATTTATGCCAGGTTAAAGCTCCTGTAAAACCACGGCATTTTTTATGTTCAAAATGCCACCCAAAAATGCCGTTCCCTGATTCAGCATGACTATATTGACACGCATTTCTTCTGAAGACCTGCCCAGTATCTTGTAAACAGCTTCTAGAAACTAACTAAATTCACCTAAATTTAGAGACACGGGTTGAATATGTTTCTGCATCATTCATTGCCCAGATCAAATATTCATGAGCAGGGATTTTATCATTGCATTATCTGTTTTTATAAAGTCTAATTTAAAGACAGAAACCCATTAAATAGGAAATTACATTTTAAAGCACACTTCTTTAGCAATAACTGTTAAAATCTTGAGAATTTTACCTTTTAACCAATGATACAATGTTATCTGTGAAAACACAAAAAGCTGTAAAGCATAACTATTTGTAAAACATTTCTTGTAAATATTTTTACACTAGCTATTGTTTGTTTAATACTGATTAATTAAATTAACATCATAAAAATAATGTCTCATGTTATAAAGAGACTGTGTTCTCTAACATCTTAAAGCTGCGTGTCTTCTTTCTTTCCAGCTCCCTCTTCCTCCTACTCCAGTAGTGTCAAATTGCATTGAAGTCAATTAAGAACTGCTCATTTATTATACACACCTTGTTAAAGCAAGAAGGATAATTGAATGCCAAGTCTCCCTTTCCTTCATGTCCATGATTTAAAGTAACACGAGAGGTAATAAGGATTTTTGAGATTAGATGCCTTATAAATAGATGTATAGGACTTTTTTTTTAAAGGCTCCATTGTAAGAAGGCACGTTTCTTTGATTTGAACTATTGAAGTGTGCATTAACCTGTGGGGCTGATGTTGCAGGGACAGGGGGATTAAGCCCTTTTTTTTTTTTTGAATTTCTGCAAGTGAAAGGTTTTATTGGAGGAGGAGAAGGAGGAGGGTGGCAAAGGCAAAAAGACAGCTGGGGAATGAATGATGAGCAGAGTCCTTTGTGCCACCATTTGGTTTTAACACTAGGATTGCTGTGAAATGGTGGCTGTTGCTAACGCAGTGGCAGCACAAAAATATCCCGGCTGTGATCCCTTCTGGTAAGGCAAGGTGATGTAAAAGGAGAGAGGAAAAGAATCTCTAAAACATCTTTCTGACAATTATTGCTTTTGACAATTACGAATACAGAAAGAAAAATAAACTTCTGTCGCTTATGCATGCACCGTTTGGTCCACCTGTACTATGTCAACATTACCCAAAGGAGGAAGGGTGAACTATTTAAAAGTGCGCTCTGTTGCAACACCCAAACCTGGATTCCATCTAATAACTTTGAGTTATTAAAGAATAACATTTAAGAGATTCTGGAGAGGTACCTTGTGCCCAGACAGATAGTCAGACTCATGGAAACAAGTTCAGCTTTACTGGCCGGAAAGCAGATGGAAGGGGCAGCAGCCTTATCCGCTGAGATGGAGAGAGCTGCATCTGGGCAGTGGCAGTTTGTCTATGGGTCAGGAAGTCTCCCTTTTATGAAAACCTTCCATTTCTTAAGTGTCTTTTGCCAGACAAGGAGAAGGATTTTAAACATAAAATATAGGCACTCCGCACCCCACCCCCCGTGTCTTTTTTCATACTGCATTCTTTTAGACCATTTTTCCGTACAAGCAAAAATCTGAATAGTCACTTTTTTCCGCCCGAGGACTGTACATAGAGATCAGATAAAGTAAGGCTCAGACTACTGAAATCTGCACCCATAAATTACAGTTCAGACAAGAAAACCTTGCCCAAGCCACGCTGAAAAACATCTCCTTAAATGTTCCTTCCTTCGAAGCAAGAGCAGTCTAGTTCATTCAAGGTGACTCATTTAAATACATATTTAAGGCCAAATGTCATTCCACTATTATTTATTAGCTGAACGCAAAGTCCCCAAACAGAATTGGAAATCCACAATCCCAAACTAGAGGAGTTTTTGCATTGCACTCTCTACAGATTTATTTTGCTGTTTCTGACACAGAAATTTACTCCAGAGGCTTTAAAATACTAATTCTCAGGTGTAATAAAAAAAAAAAATTAAAAAAACAAAAACAAACCCACAACCACCCTCTTGAAGAACAGTTACCGGTTCCACATACCAGCTGCCTGGTAAAGTTAAGTATGTTGGATGTTTTCTCAACCAATGCGAAGCAATTAAGCTCGATTGTGGTTTAATGATTCTCCAAATGCCTTTTTTTCTGTTCTGTTCCTTTGTCCTGAGGGTTCTTCCTATCACATCGGACCCAAGCAAGGGCGGATGATAAAGTGCACATGTTTGATTGGGAGGTTTGAATAAGAATTAATTCCTAACAGCTTTTTCCCCCCTCAAGGAAATAATGGTATGAAGTAAATAAATAAACAAGCAAATAATTAAGAGACTGTTTCTGTCCTATTTCCTTGAAGAAAGCAGAGCTGCTCCCCCTCTCTCCCCCCCGGCTTTTATTTTTATTTTGCTGATTTTCTCCTGGGCCACTTCCCCAGACAGCCCCTCCTGGGCAGCCGGGCAGTTTAGTGTATTAAAGGTTTCAAACGCTGATGTTTAAATGTTTTCAACGAATATGTTAATTACAATGGACAAGCCTTTAGCACTCTGCTGAAACAGCAGCCTGAACATTGTGTATTTAGCAGATCCTATAAGGTGATGACAGCTCACAAGGAGTTGATAAACGCCATTCCTCAGGAAGATAAATGTAAACCAAACCTCAAACTTCTGGCAATTTATTCACCAATCCAATTATTTTACAACAGCATTTTAAATTTAAGGGATTGTGAATTTTAAAAAGCAATAGAACTTGGGCTTGGCTTTTATTTATAAGCATAGAGAAAAACGTGATATAAAATGCAGAAGTCAAACCAAAAGAAGGTTAGGAGGAAGACGTTAATATTTTCTACTTATATGGGTTCCAGCTCCCAGCTGTGATGGCTTCACATGCTTGTCATAATAACTGACTCCAAGCAAGTCCAGAACCGCCCAGCACGTCCCGGTCCTTTTCAAAGTAATGATATCTTTAAAACATTGGAAGGAGCAGGTGGATTTCAGAGCTTCTCTAGCTCGAGGGCTACAGCATAACTACATCAGCACACTCACACTAATGGGGGCTCTCAGCTTCCTCGGGACCTCCCAACCCAGATGCTCCACAGCTGGCTCTCGGATTTGGGCAGCCATGTAGCTCACAGGTGTCAGCCCTTGTTTGTCAGCCCTTGGTGAACACAGGAACCACGAGAGGAGCAGCCGAGCTCCTTTTAAAGTACAAAATTTCACTTAACCATCCCGTGCTGCTGCAGAAGTAGCAGTTGCCCAAGGGTGTGAATCTTCTCTCACTTCCCAGGCGACCGATCCACTGGTGACGATACAGATCAGACATTTATTGCATGGATCTGCACAACGCAGTGTTCCCGTGCACATCTCTCATCCTCAGGAATGTTCTGTGGAGCTGGGGCAATACGTGGAGGATTTAGTTCCATAAACCATTTTGTCAGCTTGGTACAGGACCATAATTCTGCTCAAAGGTGTTTCAAGGGCATTATGCCCTTCTTGTAGATTCTCGTATCATATTATGGTATACTTATTTTAAAAATGAGACAACCTGTGTTTTACTAGCAGACTAAAATATGCCTTAGTGGTTTTAGCTTTCTGTGGAAACCTCAGACTTTGGTCATGAAAACGCACGGTGCAATTCACTGTTAACTTTAGAAAATGACATATGTGGGAGCCATGAAATGGAAGTTGCTGACAATCAAACCCAAACAACAAAAAAAAAAAAAAAAAGAAAGGACAAAAGCCCAGCCCCAGCGCAGGCATTGGAAGGTCTTTGGTTAATTGTGCTGTGTAATACTATTGGCACACACAGGTCTGCTTTTTTTTTTTTCTTCTTCTTCTTTTTTTTTTTTTTTTTGCATACCTGAATCTCATAGCGAAATATTTGCTGTGAACATACAATGTGGGTCAGCACAGGAACAAAAAGTTAAGGGCCTCAATTCAGAGCTCTGCTTTGTGAATCCTGAAGTTCATTTAAGTGATTTTTTTTTTTTTTTTTTTTTTGGCAGTAGTTCTGAAGGAGTGATCCTTTGGATGGTATGTTTTCAGGAACACCTTCTCGAACAAAAAAGCCTGCTCCAAAACCAAAATGGCCTGCTTCTTGAGAATGCTGTTCTCAGTTACAACAAGGATAATTGTGTTTTGGGGTAAGCAAGGAAACACTTGTGTGCTGGGATATCAGAAACTGAAACCGTGAATAAATAAGACATGTAATAGAGACAGAAGATATACATAAGGTTTGAGGTCTGTGCCTCCAGTCGTGACACCACGTTACTCTGTCATAGCTTTCATGAAATCAAAGAAATTGCATCAATGATAAATCTGGCCTGCTGGAAGGACATGTATTTCAACCTGCTTTGTAAACCCTTCAGCTGCTGCTGAAACACCGGGATGTTCCACTGGTACATACAATACGCCATCAAATAATTGCACTCTCAGATTCATCCTGGGCTATTTTATTATTACTAAAAAAATCAATGGAGCTCCATCTGTCTGTCAGAGCCAGCTGGGAAAGGACATGTACTAAGCCGTAAGGGAGTCTGTGCTTTGAACAGGTAGTGCTTGCTGCTATCCCAGACGGGCACCTCAGAGAGCGCAGAAATCCGTAACCCAGGAATGAGGTCCCTGATACTCTTGCTTCTGCAGTGCCACCCCAGCCACCAGCTATGCCTTAGTTAAAATACGCTTTTTCTTGATTGCCCAATTAGGCAATTGTATGTAACTGTGTTTATATGCTTATATAAGTGTAGAATTGCTCGTGCAACCACCACGAGGCCCCTAAAGTGAAAATTTTATCTTAATTGATAAATCTAATTTAATTTAATTTCATTATTATATCTGTTGAGCAAGCAGAACCACATCTAAGGCAGAAATGTCTCATTCTGATTTCAAGGAGCACGTGATGAGAGTATCACTTGCTCTACATAGTTTAAAATTCTTTCATACCAATTGCTCCACTTGTTCAGCTCTAGTGGAGGTTTGAAATAGGTGCCATGCTCATGGATTTGATTCATACAGATTTCAGACACATTGTGTGAAACCATTTAGAGAGATTCAGAACTTCTTTTTTTTTATTTAATCATCATCTGAATGACTCATTTGGAGTGCTTGCACACAAACTCACACAAAAATCCCTCAAGCAATGACTTACAGTAAAAATGTTTAGGGTATGTGTCAATGACTGTAGAATGGGTAGCATTATAATTTGTTAAAAGCTATTTGGTGTCTGGGCAATATTTCTGACTAAGAAATACTTCCTATTATCTAAAATATTTTGGGGTATTTTCACTGGGAAAATTTGAAACATATTGTCATCTACTGCAGCTGCCTACAAAGGGGAAATTTTGTCATTCCCACTGATGTTACAATTTGTTCAGCTGCGTGCATGAAAGGTGGGAGTCTTTGTTTAGCCAAAGCTCTACTGAATTTCAGCATTTTTATTCTACGTCAGCTGCTTTGACCACAGGCAGCAAAGGCCAGTTCCACAGAAGGTGCTATGCAGAGTTTGTTAATAAAGCAGTTTTATCAAAGAAGTTACCGATGTCCACACAAATGAGGTAGAAACACTGAAGCACAGATTACATTATTTTCTCAAGACCACAAATTAATTCAGTATCGCAGAATAGAATAGAGACTTCCTAACTCCAATTACAAACCTTATAGAGTAGTCTATTTCTAATGAATTTTCAGTTGGTATATGCAGTTTCTGTATTCTGAACAATGCAGGATCTCCCAAATTCCAGCTAAATATTTTGTGCCACTCAGGGCACATAACTGCTTTCTAATTATCTACGGTATTTCCTGGTGTAATATAATACACGAATTCTCTTCAGTTGTAAGCATCCTAATTTCCACATATTAAGACTTCCAACTTAAGGGACTTACAGTAAAAATTAACATTTATGTCCTGATGTCTATTACATCCACTTTAACTGTAATGTTAGTAAGAATGGCAATAGACAAATAGCAACATGAGCATCACAGCTGTAATTAGTATATTACTTTGCATAAAAATATGTTATTTATTATCATCCAAAAACTCCCACACATGAAAATATTTCTTAGCTCAACTGTCCCTACTGAAAACACTTATAGAAAAGGCTTAGTTTCTAACTAAGAATGATATGTTACTTTTGTTTTGTGCAAGTACTGTATCTAATACTGTGGCTGTTTAGATCTTAGGTCATGGAAAGAAGAGAAAAGAAGTTATTAACATATCAATGAAACACTCTCCTCAGGAGTCATGGAGTGGGAACAATATTTGCATCTACAGTTTGTTAACAGCACAGGCAAAACTGCTAGTGAAAATTCTTAAATTAGGGTTTAATGTGATGGTCTCTGTTTTCAAAAGAGAAACAAAAAGCCACCACAAAACCCATGTGCTCAGAAGTGGCTTGTTCTGTGTAAATATCACCGTAAATCACCAGTGAAGACCCAAAAGCCTTTTGGTTAGGTAAAGAACAAACTCCTGTAATAACAAATGAATCCAGAACTGTCTTGCTACAGTCTTCTTGGGCTCCCAACCAGGAAAGTTACACAGCTAATCAAAAATAGAATAGCTCAAGATGAAGTAAATTCGTTATATCATTTGTCTGAAGAAATTAATACTTTATATAGATACAGAAATCACTCTACCGAATAAGTTATCACTAGATAAGCAAGTTCTCCCTAATGTTGGCCAACCTAATGTTTAGGATATTCAAGGATCTTGCAGAAGATCCCATCAATAACAGATTCATTTTCTACCCCCCATCTGTTAAGAGTGTCTTATGCCTTGGAGCTTGAGAAGCTATAATTTCTTTTCTTGCCCTATGCGATGTACCTGTGGCTATTTCTGATACACATCTAACTTTTTTTTGGCTTCAAGAACAGCTTGTGATAATGAGTTCCATGGAATATTTGTGTTGCACTGCAAAATGTGTTTCCTTTAGCCGTTTTAAACATGTCACTCATCTCTTAGCCACCTTTATTTATGAAGTACTTCTTGCTGAAATAAGATTGAACACAGTATTCCAGTTGACATCACACCATTAACATTTTATATTTTATTTTCTATCGCACTCCTTATACAGTCTAATATTTTAAAAAAGAAATTGATATCCTGACTGAATGCTGAATAGGGATCCCATTAAACTGTCCGCAATAATGCTTAGGTCTTTTTTCACACTTGTAGAGCTCACTGGAAAAAATAGACCTTTTCTTTGGAACCATATGTCAATGGAATTGTTAGTGTATTCACTAACCTTAGTTATACTTAAGGATGTTGTTAGAATGAAAACATATATCAAGACGTCAGATTTTTCACAAAAGGGAACTCTTTTCTGGAGCACCCCATCAGCTTGCCTCCATCTGCCCAAACATTATCCTCTCCTTAGGACCAAAAGGGAGCAAAAGCTGAAGGGAATTCAGTATTTCTGAAGTTATGGCTACGTATTTAGGAAAATAAATACGGAATTCAGGAACTGTGCATCGCCAGTCGCCTCTGAAACCCCTTAACTGGGTGATATTATGTAGTGCCAAGAACTTAGCTAAAATTTTAACTTTCAAACTATGAGTTCAAGGCCCAGTTTTCAAAGTGATGAGCACCCTTAGGTTCTACAAAAGCCACTGTGGACTATAGCACTTCATAAAAATCAGTCCCCATGATATTTATTTAATTTATTTTTAAAAGATTTTCTTTGCTTTAGTCCACTAACAACTAATTAAGCTGCCTCCAGATTAAGAGGCTGAGCCAAGAAGTACAGGATATACCACATGCTTTCTCAAGGCAAATATTTACAGTTGTTTGTTGGGCTGATATCTTTGACATCTATCTTCTACACATAGGCCATTAAAAAATGCAACATCACAAAAATCACCACATGACATTATGTGAAAGATTTGCTTTTTGAAAAGCAAGATGTATTCAACGCCAGCTTGCAAATTGTTTTGCAGATGCTATTTCTATAATGCTGGCATGGCTCCTTTTAGCAAGGGGGGTTGGTGGTGGTGGGGGAGAGAGAAACATAAAAGACTTAGATCAAAGATTCTTTTTTGGTAGGCAAAGGCTTCTGGCTTCTTTTTCCTAATAGAAAAAGTTTGTGATATCAGAGGAGACCGCACATCAAGCAGGGTTATGCAGCCCAGCTTTAGCATTCTCTTTATTTGTGCTTTGTGCTTGCTGCCGCTCCCTTGTTGCTGTGTTGGTGTTTCATGGGGGCCTCCGCAGGATTTAGAGAACACAGGCAGAAAACACTGTAGAAATAAAGACTTCTAGTAATTTGTTTATCATTCCTGTTAAACTAGCCCTATGACTGACTGTCTTCAATAAGACTAATCCAGTGAAAGGCTCCAATGGCTTCTTGATGCTCTCAGTAATCAGGACACCTCTATGGTTAATGGTGGCAAGGAAACGCATCCCTGTGTGGGAGAAAGCCAGCTCCTCAGAGCACTGCCTGGCCTTTCTCAACTCACAGGCGGCTCTGATTGCAGCAGGAGTGAATAACGGCTTACTGCTCTGGAAGAATCAGACAGTTATGCAAACAGGAATTTAAGGTAAACAGACATATGTACAGCACGAGGCTGTCCAAAGCGCTCCTCATTGCCACAGTTCTGCAGTCATTCAAGTTTAGGATAAAGCTCCCATTTTCTCAGTGGGCAATACCTCGTGTCCACGTGTCTGACTGAGGGGATGACCAAAGGCTTTCCCGGCAGGTTGCAGATGTGCAGCATGACAGACCAGGCAGTTCCCAGTGTCCCCACGCTGACTCCCACCGCGGGGCTGCTGAAGGCAGGCAGCTCCGCTCACACCGAGTGCTATGTGCCTCTTCCAGACAGCTCAGCAAATGGAGTTTGTCAAGTTACTAAATATATTAAAGCATAGACTTCAAAAGTCTCTGATCGGAAGATGGTGACAATGAAGGACACCATGCAAACAAATAATCTAACACTGTAGACCTGTTTAAGAGCTGGAAGAAGTGTAGAGAAGATTTTTCTCTCCCTCACCCCCATGGTTTTCTGGAAAACGTCTTTGAACTTCTTTATCTGAGCACTTATATTTTTATTACAGGAAATTAAGAGACTGAATGATGTGTGATTCAACTGTAGATCCTTGGACATGAAATGAAGCCATAATAAAACATTTTAATATGAAATCAAAACCATAAGCTTGACTCTCTCCTACTTCTGACCTCTGCTCTATGCAGGGGTAAGTATGTAGTGGGAGCCAACAATTGCTCCTTCGTTGTATTTCACCAATAAGTCTTTAGACAGGTTATGTGCTGCTTTAAATTATAATACTGGCCATGGAGTTTCTAAGAGCAGATCTCTGTTGCGTAACAGAAGGCAGCCCAGGGATGCCTGGCCAGTGCATGCCCATGGCAAGGCAGGATACTAGTGTGGTTCTCCAGTAGCACATACCACACGTCTGCTCACCTGCCTGCCTGGGCTTGAGACCCAAGCCTGCGAGTCCCAGCCCATTGATTTACTTTGCCTCCTCCTACCACAGTAAGATGAGACACTGAGAAGGTCTGAGGTACAGATACTGGTCTTAACTTCAGAAGGATGTAGTCAAGAACTCAGATTAAGCAAGAGAAGGTTGCTTCAAAGATTTTATGTTTTTTTTGCTTTGAATATTGCTACTTAGGAAGAACAAATGCAGACACTTGGTGTCATGCTGCTGCTAGCTGAGCTGGCAGAGAAAAACATGTGAGAACTGTAAGCATTAGTCAAAAAACCCAAGCTAATGCTCTAATCAAGTACAGCTAAAATCTGCAATGTCAAATAAATGACAATCAGCATAATTGGAAGGGTGCCAAACAACCAAACAATACAAATTTAGTTTTCGAGGGAGGGCCTCTCACTTTAAACTAAAATTTAACAAAGGCTTCAGTCTGACACTACAGCTAAACGAGTCCAATGGCTCGTCCCACTGCAAGCTCCCTTCCCCTCTGCTATGCCAGCTTCTCTGACCACAGAGATCTGCTTCGGGGAGCGAAACCAGACAAATACTACCAATTTTTTTCTGACACTCAGGCTCTGTGAAATGAGAAACAAGCTCCAGTGCCAACACAAGGGAAGTGGCAAGAATATATCTGTGCACAGATGAGGAAAACCTTGTCATTAGACTAGATACACTTTGATGTTAGAGGTAAGGCAAAGAGAACTGAAGCATCCCGCCTCTACTCCATCCGGGAAACCGAACTAGGACACAGCATGCTTGCAACAGCACAACAAATTTACACTAACTGCTTTGAATTTGTAATTGAACTGCAGTTCTAAATCTGAATAACTAATGGTACAAGCAAAACCTCATGTCTAGACTTCCAGAACAGCTCTCCAGTGGGTCATTTACTTCTGGCTTACTGGGCTGCCTGACCTCCAAGGGAGTGTTTGGAGTCATGCTAATATTTAAATAGTGTCTGCTTCCAGCAGCCAAATACAGGGTTTCTCTTGGTCTTTGGAAGCCTGAACAAGCCACTCCAAGAGTTCTCTGGCAAATAAATCAGGTGTACATCTGTAAACTGAGTCCCATTTATTCATTAATTAAGAATGTAACAGAAACACAGGGAAACTCATGTGATGGCAGGAGGTTAGACTAGATGGCCTTCTCAGGTCCCTTCCAATCTGAATTGTCCTACAGCCCTATGAGCCTGTGAGAGTAATTTTTTCCTCCCTGCCTTTGTTCACAACAGCTACTTTGGATAGAAACTATTCACCTGTGATCCTGGTGAAAACAGCTTTTCCACCCTCCTCATGCAAGTCAATGAGGCATCCAGTGATCAGTCCGGGGTGGGGAAAAAACGATCATTTTCTTCAGATACCTTTTACCAGGCATGGCTAGCTAAATGGGACACCTCGCTCCTGTTCCTCACTCTTCATAGGGCATCCCTCTTTCTGCCCTTCATATCACCTTTCTGCTCAGAGATCTGCTCCATATTTGTGTACCAGATCCTTCAGGCAGGCCCTTCCTTATTTCTTTACTAAAATGGAAATAAGAAGGGTTACCAGCGATACCAGTGGTAAGCCAGTTTTATGCCACCTATATTGAAGGGTCAGCAAGTAATAGTTCAAAACACCCAGGACAAAAGCCACTGTTTGGCACAGAGTGCCAAAATAGTCATGAAATAGTCACCTGGGCACATTATACCAGAAATGTAAATACAGGTGACGCAATGACACAGAGTGGGACAATTATGCCTTACGCGTAAGTCTGCACTTCAGCTCACGTGGTGTGTAAAAAAAGTGCACATTACCAACACTACGAGCCTCGGTTACTTGGAGAAGCAGCACCACTAGACCTGTCAAAGGCAGGCTGGCCCCTCACCCTGCGCAGGAGGGGTGGCAGGCTGTGAGAAAGGCACTTGAGGGGCTGGTTAGCACTGAAAAGTGATACCCAAAGAGGGCAGAAACACAACATGGAGAAGTGATACAGAAACAGAAACAAGGAAATAAAGGAAAACATAAAAAAACAAAAAAACAAACAAAAAACCAAAACCCAACCAAAACCCCAAAGGTTGTTTTTCTGCTTCTTAAATCTGAAGTGAAGGATTTGTCCTTGTTCTATATGGTCTTTGCCTTCTTTTACACGCCTGCCACCATATATACTGTCCAGAGCGCTCAAATTTATGGTCAGAAGCCGAGAGGATGCAAAGGACAGGAGGACAGGGACTGCTGCTTTTGGTGCAGCACCTGGAACAGTGCGTTTTTGGTTTGCGACCAACGATTAAAAAAAAAAAAAGACACAAAAAGAAAAGACACATCTATTGAAACAGCTGGTACTACAGCATCTTTGTTGCTGCTTCAGAATCAATTCATCCACCTGTAGTGTTTAGCTTTCCATTTACATTTAAAAGGATGTGAAATACACAGTAACAAAACAGTATTAGAACAAATAAGCCCAAGGAGACAACTAAAAGGGGAAGTGAAAGGCTTAAAAAATAAAAATAAGAATGAGACATAGCATTTGTCTGTGACAATATTTGCTGATATGTTTAAATTGAAATGTCATATGGAAATGGTGCAATTTTTGCCTTGGATAGGAGTGAATGTGTCTGTCAGATGCTTTCCTCTTATCCTCAGCAGTCCCCATACGAATGAATTCAAGGACTTCTAAGGTCGGTAACCTGTTGTCAGCCTTCCAGGCATAATGCCATGAAGCCAAGGCTTTTCCATACTATGGGAAATATTGGAGTAGTTTTTATTCCCATTCCAAATTAAAGGTAAAGGAAATTGGAGAACATTAGACTTTTGCCATGAAACCTAGTAAAGTCTCTATCAGTCGGTTGTGCTAGAAATGCTTTTCCCAACCATCTAACCAAGAAGTTCCCAAGTGTAGCTCGCTTAGTTATTTTCTCCGAAGGCCATAACCGTGTTGGCCCATAAGAGCAGAAGCACGTGGTGCTATGCTGGTTTGCATGACTCAAACATGCCTCCTTCCCAAACTTCTCCTCTCACGCGACAGAAAAAACAGTGACAGCTACTGAGCCATGAACACTGTGTGGCCAACTCCTATCTCCACTGGGAAGAAGGTAGCAGGATACATTATTTCCTTGGTACAAAAGTTGGTACAACTTTGAAACAGATTGTGTATCACTAGCAGATCGGGGCTCTTGTTTAGAAATTCACAGTTTAGTTTACAACTTATGCTATGGTAGCCCCTAGAAGCCCTGAACTTGATTGATCAGAGTTGCAAGATATCCCAAATCTTTCACAGTCCAGGTAAATGACTTGTAGAGAAAATCCAGATACCAAATGCAGATACCAAACAGAAGGTGAAAGTCAGATAACAACCAGGAATAGGAACAAGTGTTCCCCAAATCCTGGACATCTCGTGTTCGCTGGATCATATCACCTGTGCATCCAGCTTGCGCGGACCAATCACTACAGGACCCTTACTTCATATTGGAGCATCTACAAGCTGTCATCGAGTATTCATAGCTTCAACCAGACTTTTGTGCAAGGCAAGCAGATTGTCAGGTATTACAGTGAGTTAATTTATTTGGGAGTTCAACTCTTCAGGGTTTGGGGAATGCTTCTCAATTCATCATCAAAACATCTCCTCAATTCATACTGCATATTTGAAGCCTCAGCCTGAGTTATTTGGGTTATCAGAGCCCATTGACCTTTTCTAAGCACCTCTAAATCTATCAGAAAACTCAAGAACAGAACTATGAGGATTATGATAGATATAATATAGAAGTTGCAATATCCTTAATTTTAAGTGATACATGCAGGATACATGGCATTTTTATTAAAAAATACATTCTAAAAGAAAGCTGAAAGGAGTCTTCTCCTGCTCACTAATTTTATTTAGAAATGCAACTCCTAAACCTGAACACTTTCTGATAGATGAGGCTTAGTGAAGTAACAGTATCACAATAGCTAAAAAGACCAAAGTGTAAGAGTCAAGAAGGGATGGGATTTTTACCTAAATAGCATACAACAAATGGTGTGAATTTTGTTAAACACTTTAAAAAAGTTATCAGCTTACATGTTAATAAAGGGACACTCTGGCAATGTCCAAACTGTCCTGCCACTTCAGGTAATGCAAGAAATGACAATAAGCATTTTCACACTTCTTCAGAGAGGACAAAAGCTTTGTTGCTGTTAGAAAAGCAAAACACAACACAAACAAACAAAAACACGAGAGAAAATTTATTATTTGCAATATTTTAATAAATAATTACCTATATTATTCAATTCTATATTATTACACATAACATACTATTCTATAATATGTTATATATAATTACATTTCGTATTTCAGAAGTGCCTAGTTACTCTCAAAATAAACAAAAACTAAAACTCAACAACCGTCCCTTTGCCAACTGCCTATTTGTAGGCATTTATAATTAGAAAGAATACTTTTAAAAGCCATAAAAAAATACCTTGCTGATCTTTTCAGTCTCTTCAGTTATACTATATAAATCTCCTGAACAAATCCCCTATATTACACACCACCTTTATTTAGGAAGCCTTTCGAAGGTCATTTCTATGAGAAAGAAACTAGGAAATTACATTATTTGCTGTTGGTCTTTTTGTACCAGGTTTTTTTTTTTTTTTCTTCTTCTAATGTGGTCATCCATAGACAACTGGAATGTACAGGAGCGACCCAATACTCAGAAGAATAAAGTTCAAAAATAATTTTATCACAGACCCCAAAAAAATGCAAGCCTGGTAATTTTTCCTAATTCCTTCTGCCAAGAAATAGAAATGCTTTCTGGTTCATTGAGCAAATTGGTGGGTCTGAATTCCAGAAATTCAGATATCCTCACAAAGGCAGCATTATGACCGAACAGGTTACGTGTTCAGAATTCTGGCTGGGTGCCACTTTGTTAATAAATACAAGTGTTGAATTCAGCTGGATTTAAAGATTGTGTTCTTTGCTTGAGCAAGTCTGGAAGTGCCAGAGTTGTAAAATTATCGTTTTAGCTCGTGCTTTGAAACTCAGAGACACCACCGCAGATAAAAACTGTCTCTGATCCTGCAAAGAGAATCAGATGGGCAGGTCTCACACTGAGCCCAGCTGACTTCAGTGACCTAAAACGGTGGTTTGCTGCATAGAACTATAAAAAGATTGCACAACCTTTAACAAATTAAACACTTAGATAAACTACAAAACAGACTTAATCTAGATGTTTAATTTTTTTTAATTCTAATCTTAGAAATAGAAGACAAAGCAGCAAAACCCCCATGATTATAGATCAGAGCTAAAATTGTTTCTTTTTGGGTTCTCTGTGCTCTGCTTCATTAAAAAGAATTTCCTTTTCTTCAATAAAATTAATTATATTTCATCATCAACACCACCAATCAATTAGAACTTCAATAAAACCCTCCCAACAATTGTTTTGGTTGTGGTTTGGTTTTTTGTTTTTTGGGTTTTTTTAGTTAAAGTACAGTTGATTGATTGCTTTGAAAAAAATAATCTTTGTCTTAACTACACAGGATAACATTTATATTTTATATTATACAATGGCAGTTATCAGAGCTGAACAATTCCATGCAATTGATTTATTTTCCTATCTGCTCCAGTTTATCAAAAAAAATCTGAATTACTCAAAATATATTTGCTATTCAAAATTAGTCAGTAAGTACTATTTGCAATTAGTGGTTAATAACTAGAGAGATTTTTTTTTTTCCTGTGTGCAGAATTACCAGATCCATTTTACAGATTAATACCTGAGGCACAGAAAAGACCTTGAAGGTCTCTTCCAACCCAAGTGACTCTATGATTCTATGATTCTTTGCAGGTAACTGCCTGTGCGCATTGGCTTAAGGAGAGTCATACTTGGATTTTATGCGTGCAGGTACACACACGTGCGTGTGTATCTGTGCCAACGCTCAAGTTTTATCAATACCAGTTTCTACATACGCAATACTGTTCACAACTCGAGCTTTGTTTTTGATTTGTTGTTTTTAAACAAATGTAAGTGCCAAGGAACTGCCATCCTAGAGGCAATTCCTCCTTCATTGTACAGCTTAACTCTTCTAATTGCTTTATTCTCCCTTTCGCTCTTCCTAAAAATTTGTAACTGCACTAGTATTAGCAAGAAAGAGAAATTTTTTGCCCCTCGTCCCCCCAGTTCTGGCGCAGCTATAAACTCAGACTCGAGTGAAAGCCATTTCACAAGAAAAACAATTATTTGATTTGAAATGACTCAAATAAGAATTCTGCTCTGAATGGCTTCAGGGAAAACTGTTCATAAAATCTTCTTGTTATTAGCAAAGATACTTTATTATTGGCATACTGTAATAAAAAAATACATCTGGACTTTTGCTGTCTGCAAGAGAGATGTACAGATCTTCCATTGGGTGCTGAATGCTCTGGCCTCTAGATTAAAGCATCTTCAAGACAGCATAGCTCCTGGTAGAAAGCTGAACCGAATCTTTACAACCTGTGGTAGGAAGATGCAGACAGGCACCTAATGGGAAACTGAGGAAATTCTTGCTTTTCCTTACCCTTGAAATGCTTAGATGTTACAAGGAAGAGATACTGAGCATCTCCTAGAAGAACATGGGAAAATTCCTATGCTGAATAGGGCCCAGTAGTAAGGATGCTAGCTTAATTTTTTTTAATTATTATTATAACTATTTGTTTATATATTTATTTATTTGTAAGTGGCTGTAAACTTATCAGTGCCCAGATTCCTAGGCCACGTGGGCTGGCTAGGCACCCAGGCCATCCCAGGAGCAGAAAGGTTCCTTCCTCTGCTGGAAGGGAGTTTAGAGCAGGAGCGAAAGCGGTTCCAATTCTCCATTACAGGGACAGCTCGAGGCATTATTAACATCTCAGGGGTTCCTCACAGCCACCGAAGGATTTAATTGAAGCAGCCTAATGAAACTCCGCCATGGCCCCCTTGCTTCTTCCGAGGGTCGGGACACATGGAGCTGGGGGAGGGGACGGGAGGAAAGGAAAAGGAGGAAAACAAAAAAGATCAGAAGTACATTGCTTATCTGAACACTTTGCTAGGTGCTTTTCATTACATTGCGGTAGCTAATCTGGTCAAAACAATCCAAAACATCTAGTGAAAGAGATCGCTGTTTGCACAAGGAAACCTCGCAAGACATGTGCTATTCTTTCAGACACCACCCACATACGTGTTTGAAGATTTCCACACTTTTCTCCCAATTAAGCACATTTAAAGTCACAGACGCTCCAGCTGTACCTCATCGTTTACATTGCTGCATGGAATCAACGCTTGCTTCGTAAATGAAAGTGCATGTAAATATACGTCTGCACGTACTTACACACCAAATGAAATACAACGTTTGCAGAAGTGCGTGCGTATTATTTTACCTAGCTGTATATTTTACTTCTGTATTTGTATAGCTCAGAAAAAGGAACAGTGTAGCTTTAACATGGCTATGCCTATGATTCAATTCAAATACTTGAGAGATGTGTATATTACAACATCTCATCCAAGACACGTTGTACTGTACTAAGAGTGGGGCAGCATTTTTATCCATAGCAATGTCACTCAGGAGAGCTGTCTCACTGGAATGTTTTGCGCTCCTCAGGTGAGGATCAGTCACAAATAATAACTGGGATGATATTTAGTCAATGTCAAGATGCTGCTGGAAGTTAGTGTCTGTCCACAGCAGAGATCTAATAAATCTATTTTGACATTAAAAATACATGGAGAAACTTCTCTTACTCTAAGCTAGAACAAAAAGCTTTTAATTGCTTTACAGATGACTTGACAGTGTATACCACATCAGTGGGCAGAAAAAAACCCAAACCCCATAATGACAGCTCAGTGTCTATTTTTATACCAAGATACACTTGAATCTACAGGGCAAAGTGCTCAGATCTTGCTTTTTCCTTCCAAATTCACCTTCTACTGCTCAGTAGGCAGGAGGCAGTGGGAACTGAAAGCGGTATCAGATATTCCACACAGCCTGGATGGAAGAATTTTGCTGTGGTCTGCCTTTACATAGAGCTTTTACAGTTAACCTTCAAGAATTTCTCACTTTCTCCCCACTTCTTATCCTTAATAACATTTTCAGTATAAGTACCTCTATATTTAATTGCTGTAGTCAAAACAGAACCACAAGGATCTTAACGCAGTCAAAAGAATGGTTCCTCCTTCTCTTACCTTGTCATCTGAGAACTAAGATGTCCTTAAACTAGTCAAAGACCATTTCCAGGGATGGAAAAATGTTCTGAGGCAAAAATAACTTTTGCCTTCTCTTGCCTTTAGAAGGATCAGATCAATTTGATTCAATTCACTGTGAGAAAAAAAGGTTTTGCAACGATTACACACACTGCAGACCTAAATGTCTTTCTCCAAAGTACTTCCTTAACATCAGACCAGTCTTCTAGCTGCACTCTGCTTGCCTGATAATTTGTTATATTCACTTTTTGCTCTTTTCTTCCACTGTTTCGAGGAAGCGTAGCCCACTAAACCCAGACAAAAGGAACGAAGATGTTTAACTTTTGAGAGATTTACCAACTATAATGAGAGATTAACCTACCAAATATTCAGCCCCTTAGCCAGCTGAGTGCTGTGCTTTTGGTTTCAGCTGTTCTGCTACTTTTGCTTTTTCTTCAGGAAGTGTAGATTTTTTTAAGTTTGGCAGATAATAATACACAGACCCAGGTATTTTTTTTTTACCCAGTGATACGAAGGAAGTGGTTTAGTTGCTAGCAGGTACCTTGTTTGGGATATTAAGATAATGAAAGTTCGTCACCACAGACGAATTGTGACTGCACCCCATCCAATCTGACCTCAAACTCGAGTTCCTAAATGAGGAGACATGCATTTATAACAACCCTCCCTAATTCCCCAATAAATCAAACTCATCCCCCCGCAAGCTGTTAGAAGAAATTGAACTTCTATACATTTAGAGGTGGAAACAAAAAAATCTTTGAGAAAGACAGGTTTCAGTGGTGCTATATGCCTGCACATAAAAGGCCAGTTCAAACTGTAATCACATTTAGCTTTTCTTTCTTCTAGCAATTGCTTGTTACTTTTAACTATCATGTTTCCAAGAAGGAGGCACAGGGAGGGATATCAAGAGGCAAATTTACTTGAAAAGATAGGGAACATTACACACTGACTCCCAATTCTGCAAGGCCAGCCTCTCACCAAAGGATTAGCTGCTTCTACAGAAACAGTATATTTTAAACTATTATAGGGAAATACAAAAACATTGGCACGTGTGTTAATCACAGCAACTGAGTAAACTGGACTGCATAAATACCAATCAAAGCCGCTCCTAGATTTTGCAGGCTTGCCTATGAAAGGTCTTCTATACAGTCAGTACTTTTCAAGTTATTTAACAGTGTGTTTAGTGCCTTGCTGGAGCGGGTGTGGTAAACACGTCGTAATCTCGCAGGATAACCTGGTCACCTTGCTAAAGACACTTTCTCTCCAACCTGAAATATTCACTTTTCCTGATTAAAAAGGGTAAAAAAATAATTTATGTTGGTGGTTACAGATTAAATAGTTTGGTATACTTCAAAAGCCTGTTTACCTGTGATTTAAACCCAGTATCTTTTGATCAAAGAGATAAGCTGTCTCCATGCTGTCTGGTGATTGCTACTTTCGTGAGGCTTTTTCCCTGTTCAGTTAACTTCTTTTAGTTTTACTGGAGTATGAAAGGATGCAAGTTTCAAATTTGCCCATGTAAGTTTACTTTCAATTTTGCTAGGGTCTATCATACTGCACCGGAGATAATGTTTCGGCAATTTAAGATTTAACAGCTGCTGCCCCGAATTGCAATGGGATAATCTCACGGCTGCTGTTACTTTGAAGTTGCCAAGTCACAATACAACCCACAGCTTCTCCCGAATGCTGCCTTTGGGATTGTTACTGGCTAACTGGAAGATCTTTTGACAATATTAAAAAGAAAACACTAAAATGCATTGGTGCTTTTCTGTTAAATTCATCTGGAAACCTGCAGCAAAACGAATCAAAACTTTTTTCTTCTTAATGACAACGTGGAGCAGAAAGAGATGAGAGTTTGACCTGACTTCCTTTGGTGCTTGTTTATATCATTGGAGCAGAAAGAATCTCAGTGCTTGGCAGCCCACTTCCTGAAGGCAGAAAAAAAATAACCTACATTTACTGCAAATTGTATTTGTATGTGAGATTGTGAAGCTCTGATATCACAAGTCATTGATCTGGTCAAGTGTTAAAATATAGATGTGAGACTTCCCCTTTTCAGTTACAAACTCCAGCACAGGAGACAAGAAAACAACTATTCTTGCCACCCCAGCGTGTTAAGTACTAAGGAAGGGAACCCTGGATCACATCTTTCCTCCATGCGTGAAATACCCACGTTGTTTTTTTCTGATAGCAACAAACAAATTGTTAAATATAAAAAAATGCTGTAACTGAGCTGGCAGAGGGCATCCACACTGATAAATATTTACTTGAAAATATTCTCTGAGCTGAAACTTAATTGAAATGCTAAAGCTTTGTTTGCTCCCCCTGCTTCAGCACAGCTGAAACAACAAAACCAGTCAGACAACTTTTTTTTTCTTTTTTTTTCTTCTTTTTTTTTTTTTGGTCAGGTATGTGCTGAATTACTGACAAAAAGCTTTGGGGTTCTTAGAAGAGCTGCAACACCCAAGGGATTTCTCCCAGCTCCAGACAGAATGACTTCATTTAACTATCTTGGGTGCTCTTTTTGTAATTGCCTTTCACCAGCTTTGGCTGAATGTGTATCTATTTTGTGGGCAGACACAGAATTTAGTGTGAAAACACTACTGGAACACCCTCTTCCAAAACATTAAAAGGTTTACAAATGAGAGTTTAAGGTTTCTACATAAGCAATTTGTGAGTGCAAAGGGACTGGGTTTTGTTTTTGCTGTAAACCTCCCCCTTCACATAAATGAGGACTGTGGAGATAAAAACTGTTCTTTACACTCCACTCCCTATTTTGTTTGTTTTTTGGATAAAATGAAATTTCTGAAATTCCATGGTGGGTTGTAACATTTTATAGAATACTCGTGTTTAGTATCTTAATATTTTAAAGACTTTAAAACTTTGTTTTTTAAAGCTTTTTAAAGAGATGTCTAGAGAAGCTGTAATTACGCAAGCGCGGACTTCCATAAAGTATTTACACCTCTTCTGCATAAGTGTGCTAATGTCAAATAAACATTACTGTCTCTATTTTACAGATGGAAAACTTCAACACAGATCCTCAAAAGCTACCTAGGCGTTTATCTTTTCATCTCCTCCCCAGGCTGTGAGTGGTTAGACAGGCCTCCACTGAGCTCCTCTGGGCAGATCCCATGCTTGGGCACTTAACATCCTCCTGACTTTTTCCATGGGTCTGGGGGTTCCAGCTGGAATCAGAGCTTGATGGGCACGCATGGAAGAAGAGTTTCCGTGTGTAAAGGAGTAAGAGCAGTGCCTTAGAGTATCCTGAATACAATTAGAGAACTTTTTCTTCCTGCTGATTCTTCACATTGCTATTGTTTACCTGTGTTACCTGAATTAAAACCAGCATCCGATAGTACATGCTATAATACTATTCTTCTTGCACTCTGGCATAAATGTAGACTTAGTTTCTACTGCCCCAATGCTTAAAAGACTCAGCTATCTTAGTCTGAATTAGTCCAAACTGGAGAAAGCTTATAGGTCAAGATTCAGGAAAACGAAGTCTAAAGAAATTAACCGTTCCCAGTATTCCCAGGCAAACTGATCTTCCAACTGAGATGAGGGTGAGCAGACATCTAACCTGCTGAGATGCTTGAAAAAACCCAGAGCTGACCAAGCTCCACAGTCTGGGACAAATACATCACACTGAGTGTATTGTATGTCCTGGCTTCTTGTTTTGAAGCGTTCCTTTTAGCTCTGCAGTACTAGAAACATGCATAAACAACACCCAGACACAAAAAACCAAACCAGGAAACAAAAAAGATATCTCAGGCCCGGCAGTCTTGCTTTAAATTAAGTACAAAAAGCTTCATAAAACGGTACAAAAGTCATGAAAACCATGACAGGTTGAAAGATAGCAATTGTTTGCAACACTAATGTGGGGTGTGGGATGGGGAGGACTACAGCAAAACAGAGCTTGTTTTGGCTTCTATAGCAGTTACAGTAGGTAAGAAAATTAAGAAATTGGAGAAATATGACAGGGTTTTTTTTAAGAACAGTTGCATCTGAACAGCAGCCAAACTAAATGGACCGAAGAGCATGCCCTGTTCCATAGACAGCACTTTTTCAGAAAAGTTTTTGTGTAAGACTCTTCCAGTACAGGTATCTTACTCCTCTTTTCAGAAGTAAAGAGGAGAAAAACACAAATTATTACTCTCTGTATGTCTGATAATATGTAAAGATTCTCTTCTGTCTCATACAGAAAATGTGGTGATGCATACCAGGATGTGGGTGACTCAAAGGTTAGTGTTAATATTATGCAAAAAACACATGTAAGAGATGGGGAAATAAAATCTACAGAAAAGACAATATAAAAAATTTCTGGAACCCTCATTAGAAATTCACACCCACACAAAACCAGACAAATATTCATGTTTTTGCCTGTTTTTCAATAAGCTTTTTTTCTGCAAGGAGCTTTTAGGCTGACAGCGTAATAACCACCATCATCAGAGTGTGTCTCTTTGATTGCTGTTCCATGAGTTCTCAGGTACGGGTTTTCAAATAAAGCACAATATAGGCATTCAGAGCTTCACAAGGCCGTACTCAGTATAGTACAAGACAGACCAGCAGGCTTTCACCCTACAATATGAATTCATAAATCGAGATAATTTTGGGACAAATGTAGCATCTTATTCCACATTTATTGCCACCAACTGCAATAAAGTAACTTAGCAAAATGATTAATGGCAGGGATAAAGGGATTCTGTTGCGAAGTGCTGATCATATCAATGCCTAAGTATTAGGTGGTGTCCATAAAGAAAATGACAGCCACACGACCTGGGTAGCCAAAGGGCAGTAGAGGTGCGCAGAAGCAGGGGATGTGTCGTTTGCCTTTTAGACAAAACTTTTGGCATACTAAGAACACTTAGTATCCAAAAAATTTCTCTTTAATTCTCCAGATGAGGCTTCCTCTTTGGATAGACACACCTCATTCTGCAGATTTATTATCTTCTGTATTTAAAAATGAAACTACAAGACTATTACCATTTTTGTGGCAGTTTTTCAAGAACTAACAGGTTGTGCTGGGGCTCACGAGAAACTCAAGAGCAAATTTACAGGGCTCTGAGTTTCTAAAGTTATATTCATAGGAGACTGTGATATGTTTAGGAAGCAGAATGAGTGCCTTGCCATTTTGGAGAATGGCTGTAGAAACCTACCGGCATTATGATATGCAGAAATGACTTTGTTCTCTGACTTGAAGCACTTAAGATTTCTGGAATGGTAGTATAATGATGGAAACTGTAGCTTTGGGTTGTACTTTTGACCAAAGCAAAACTAAAATCCAAACTATTTACTGGTGATGGTTTTCCCCATCTACTCAATAAACCAGGGAGATTATGGTGATATCATATAGCATGCTAGAGGATTCTCCACCTGCAAGTAAAAAAACTGAAGGTAATGAGTGGGTGAAAAGAATCATCAATGTAAACACTAGACTGCAGAGGAACATAGTCCATCTTGATAAGAAAAAGCAACTCAAAAAGCACAATTTCAGAGGAATAAACTCTGTAATCTTAAGAAAAAACAGCATGTTGTAACACTGTCTGAACACTGGCCCCAGAACTGGGAATTCTGTACTGTCTACCTACGTCCTTATTGTAACTATCTTCCCTTTTAAAGCATTTCATTTGCCATTTTTAACAGAGTGAAAGTCAACCTGTGCAGAGCTTTGGCAAATCAGTCCCCAAGCTAAATACCACTAACAACCATACACACCCAGCAGCACAGGGGTGAATTTCACTCCCAGTTGCGGGGCTAATAAACAGTGTGGCACAACTGGAGGCTGAACAAAAGTGTAGAGCTCCTTCATGGTGCGTAATTTGTCACCAGTGTCTCATGTGCTTTTGATGCCATGAAGACGTAGCTAACAGGATGAGGAGGGTAGTTACAGCACTAATGATTTATTTTTTATAATTTGGGAATGTCAGCTGTACCTTCTTTTCCCATGGTGGGAATCCATTATTAATATTTACAAGCAATTCTCTAGTAAGCAGGTAAAGGCTTGTAATCAGAATCACATTACTGTACTCCTGATGATACTTCATGAGATGAGCACTTTATTAGGAAACAAAAGCTTCCAGACAGACTATTTAATGATAAGTACATCAGTTTCTTTAATACTCTACGGTAATTGCCAGTGAGACAATTATTTTTCTTGCCCAATGATTTTCCCCCCCTAGTGAGAATGGTTGTCCTCAATGCTTAGAGCATAATATAGTTATTCAGAGTTCATTAATAGACTGTATTGCTTTTCCTTTCATTAAACCAGATTTGTGCATCTGTTTGAATAAGGATATATGTCATCAACCATGCAGTACATTGTTCTTTCCTTAACAGTTAAAAAAAAATTTAAAACCTATGCGAACCTGGCACTTACAGTTAAGAAATAAATTCAAAACTATGTGAACCTGGCACTTACTGTTCAATGAATTGAGGAAACCTGACTCCTAGGTACAGCTTGCTGTTCACGGCAGCGTGAGCAAGTCTCTATCTCTCAGCACATCTGCTCCGCTTCAGTTTCCCACATGTCAGACGAGGACAATTCTTCCCCAGTTGTGTAGGAAGCTTTGGGACTTTAGAGATGAATGATAGTAAATGACTTACACTCTTTTTAAAGTTCTGTCAGGCAGTATTGAGGACAACGAGCAGTGATAAGACATGATAATATGGCCAGAATGATGGGAAGAGCCTGGTGGATCTGTAGTCCCGTTGGCCTTTTGGTAGCAGGAGAAGAAAAGCTATGGCAGTGACCACAGTTTTGGAGTGCCTTTTGCCAGAGGCATTCCTTTCCACCCCAGAGTTTCCTTATAAAGTCTTCCTCAGCTGGATAAGGCCCTATTACACACACAGTGGTTAGGCTCCTGCGTTGGATTTAGGTGGACAGAAGTAATAGTCAAATTTTTCTCCCTTGACACACTTAGGGCTCTGTCAGCCACACTCATGTTGGGTGATAATAAAAAGAAACAAGGACTAAGCAAAGCAGTGTTCTAAAAGGCAATAGACAAATCAAGAAAGCACTGTCATGGGTAATATCAGCACAGTGTGCCTCTCAGTGGGGCAGAAACAGAAAGAGACATTAGCTATGCAGGTAATTTAAGGGACCTGCTTCTCCTTGAAATACCTAAACAGCCTTCTCCCCTTGTTTGCGCTCTCCTTACAGCACTGTGGATGAGCATTACCTCTGAGGATTAGTGTGTACCAATTTATCTAAAACTTATACTTCTCCTTAAAAGAAATGTATTAATTCTGAAATCCTTTGATTCATTTTGGCCTGTTTGCCCCATAAAGCCCTAGTCTTCCTACAAGTCAGGCTATGGGATCGGAGTAGTGGGAAAAGCAGTTCTGATGCTGAGTGAGCAGACCGAGGCAAGTACTTTTACTGAATGTTCAATGTGGTGCCAGTAATTACTGCCAGTAATGAGGGAAAACAAGCTAACACATCCATCTGCAGTTGTATCATAGTACCGTAGCACATAATACTGTTTGAGTTTCCCTTCTGTATGTTTTTGCATGCTAGATGCTGATAAAGATCTTTTCCTCTAGTTTCATGTTTGCATGGTATTCTTATGTAATGGCCAAACCTGTTTGATTACAGATTCCTCTGTCTGACCTGATTAATGTCCTCCTTTTTGGACCCCATAAGGGAATCCGGCAAGCTTTTGGTGCTTTTTTGGCCATTTGTTGCATTATCTGGGCTGTCATTCTCTATTTCAGCTTTGGATTGCTCAAAACCCAGCAGTCTACTCTGTGCATTGCTTGAGGTTTTACTCAGCTGCTTTTCTCCAGAGCAACTTGTCTTTGACTTGGTACTGAAACCAACTTTAGGAGTGATCACTGTTACCAGAGTATAATGTAGATATCCTTATGTCTCTTCAGTCAAGGATTTCAAGTCCCATATCTGCAGGGAACCAAGCAAAGCACAGCTGTTACAAATGCTGTATGACTCTGGGGTTGTGAATTCCCTGTCACCCCGTAGTAGCGAACAAGGAATCCTGGATGCTTGTCAGTTTTTTAAATGAAGAGACAACATCTAGTATGCGGCAATGAAAAGAGCACAATGTGCAGGCATTCCAGTCCCAGTGTGAGGCAAGGCACTGGTAGCAAAGTCTCTCCTGGGGGACAAACCAGCAGAGTGGTTAGATATCCATTAATTCCCTTCAGCCTTAAAAAAAATAAGCTCGATGCAAAATGAGTTACACCTGTCCTATGGAGTACTATTACTTTAGCCTGAAGAACCTGGCTGTATGAGAACACTAGCCACGAAAAGGTGAATTACATAAAGTTACTTTGATGTGACATCCCCATAGAGACTGTTGCTACAGCAACAAGACCTTTGGTTCCTCAAGTCACTTAAAAATAAATAATACTAGTAAAAAGAAACTTTGCTTCCCAAGCCGTTATGAAGTTTTCAAAAAAGAAAATTTCACCCAAGAAGAACTCAGGATGAGTGTTGTTATACTGCTTCATAACGCATCCAGCAGGTGTACAGCATCGCAGTACTGTAATCCCAACTTTTTTCCTGATCCTTATTCTGAGGCAGTTCATCATCCTTTTAATTAAGGGCATATATTACCTTCTCTTCCCTCCCCCCCCCCCCCCCCCCCCAAAAAATACAAGAGGAAAAGAAAACAATACATTTGGCTATAATGTACTGTTTTGAATGGCTAATAGAGAAATGGGGGAGGGTGTGTGTGTGAAAAATGAAAAGTATATTTATTGCTGATGCTCGCTATTAAATTTGACAGATAGCATTTGCCTCCAACCTTTCAAGCCAGAAGTGGAACAGATGTTCATGAAAAGCCAGTTAATTTCCTGCCATTTGTGAACTGATTAGAAACTGAAACATTAGCACACTGACACTTCTTTATTTTTAATCTTGCTCTTGTTTTGAAAGGAAAAGAAAAGAACCACCAGGAGCTAAGGTCTGGTTTTCAGATAGGAATGGCTGCACATTTTTATTTCCTCTTTTAACCCGAAGCCGCTCTGTGAAGGAAATAGAAAAGAGCAAAGCTGACGCCACGCAGCCAGTAACAACTCGGTGTTGCAAACCGTCAGTCTTCGGCGTAGCTGCCGCAGCGCTGCCAGCCCAGCGGGTGGACGAGCAGAGCCAGCGTAGCTGCCGCTTTCTCGCACACCTATCTATTGTCACCGCTGCTCCCTACGTGAACAAAGGCTCTCAAGCCGTTTGCAGCCACTGCTAGTAACCAGGCAGTTAGGCTTGTACAGGTCGTTGTCAAAAACGAAGCGTGCTGCCCTGTAATGAGGAAGAAGGAATGAGGAACTTTTCCAGTTTTAGTTTTCAGAAGTGCTGTTACTGAGCTGCGTTCATAAGAGGCCAAACAGCCTCCGCTTTAATAGTTCCCAGAACAGAAATTCAGGCCCAAGTACAAATGTGGTATAAGCAGGCTCAATTCCATTCAAAACTGAATGGTGTCTCCAGATCTAATTCAAGGACAACTCACTTTAGTTATAAATATTTATGTACTATTATTAATCCCAGTGGGAGAACTTTGGGCATGCATTATCAGTTATTTATATACTCCCTGCCCCAAGAAAGCGGAGGTTTTACTCTCTCGGGTCAGATGTAGCAAGTTACTCAAAAGTAAAGCCGGTCAGAAACTTTCTGACAAAGTGAGGTTTTGTTGGATAATCACAATTTGCTAAGCCTGAAATATGTTATTTAAAACGTCCTGGGGTTTGACGAACAGCCACCGAGGCTGGGGCACGGTCCAGCCCAGCCAAGCCGGGCCGGGGCAGCTGCTGGGCCAGCCTGGCTTCCCCGGCCATTTCACCGCTGTTCTTGTCAATTCCCCGGGCCGGCTGCGGAGCCACGGGGGCCCGGATTGCAGCGGAATCGGAAAACTTCATCGCCCCAGTACCCTGAGCAAGTTCAGAAGGAGCAAGCCGACAAAAAAAAAAAAAAAAAAAGAGGAAAGAAATCCCTGCAAACTGGAAACCCTGCTTTTCAAGCCAGGGTTTACTCAAGAGTAATTAAACCAAAGCAAAACAAGATCTCTGTATTTGAAACCAAGATTTAAAAGAGGAGAAGCGGTCAGGAAAGATCCTCCCCCTGGTCAGCACGCTGGTCAATATTATATATCCTTTGCCTGTGTGGCGCATGCATCTGCAAGGGGAAAAGAACACGCTTTCAAGCACATAACGTACACTTTGCTTATCTTGGCTTATCTGCAGCCTGAACAGCGCAACTGTGATCAAACAGAAGGTTCAGCACGCGGTAGATTTTGTCCGAGTGTGTGCATGCATGTGTGCGCGCACATGTGTGTGCATGAAGTCAGAGTACAAAAATCACAGAAATGTGAAGCTGGCATACAGCGAGAGCTGCTGGAAATGTTTCGTGTTGAAAGACAAAAACTGGTGTGTTCCCTGCAAAACTTTTCTTGGCTCTGCAATTATTTCACCCAAGGTGCGCCTTTCGGTGTGCATCTGGAAAGGTATGCAGTTGTTTTTCTGACCGAGTTTCATGTTTTAGTAACAGGTGGTTGGGCTAATCCTCAGAAAATAGCATGCAACGCACAAAGCTTAACTCATTTTGAATACTGCTTTTACCGTACTGAATCAGCACACACCCAGCTTAAAGGTTATGAAACCTCTTGAGTGAAACTATCCAAGTTACTTACCTCTCCCCTAATATATGAACAGCGAGGATGTTACACAAATATTCTCAGCTGTGCTTTATCCTAAACCTTTAGGCCACACCTTCAGCTGGAATAAATCAGAGCAACTAAACTGATATCAGCAGGACAATGCATATGCTTAAAATTAAAGCAAATGGCTTGCGAGATCCAGAGTTTTCATCACCTCACAGAATTTAGCCCTATTTCCAAAGATTTGCTAAAAAGTGTACTGTTCCCCTTTAAATTCCTTTCCTTACTCCACTTTCAAGTTTTCTTTACTTTTTAATTCCTTTCTTCTTCCTACTTCTACTACCACTCCTCTGCTTCCTCCCTCTACTGGGGGAGGGGAAAGGGAAGAATAAGTGCTTTGTTGTTACTCCCCTCCCCCAGCCTGTAAAGTTTTCTTCTCATATCCCACTGGAAAACAGCATTTCCCCAACCATTTGAAAAAAAATACTGCAATTTTTTAATTAACAATTAGATGTTTGAAAAAGTGAAGGAAAAAAAATAAAAAGGAAGGCTTTGTAGGGAGAAAGAATGCATCTTTTTTTTTGTGTGTGTGTGTGTGTGTGTGTGTGACACGTGATGTGTAACTGCAGAGTGGGACTCTGCATCACGGTGTCTCCAGTTGTGATCGTATCACTCCCACCAGCGAGAGTCGAGCAAACTGAACTAATTGAGAAGTGGGAGAAGCCGCTCCCTCCAGCTACTGCAGCTCCATCTTCCTCAATTACTCGCTTTTGAGGCCTTTTAGGGTTTTACTTCTCTATTCTCTAATCGACGGGAATTTCCTATTCCCAGCTATTTCAGCCCCTTCCCCTGCCCTTCCACCTTATAAAGTGATCAGCTGTTAAACAATTCCCACTGACAGGAAGTACCATTACTGCACTTGAACACTTAATGTTCCAGACATGGAGGAAATGCAGGGCAGCCTGCACCGGCCTCCCTGCCTACTCAAAAACCATCCTAATATCAGTTTAAAATTCCAAGCAGCTTCTTCAGTATTATCTGCTTACTCCTCTTTCAGCCTTAACTCCACTCCAAAAGCCAGTCAATTGCTTGAAAGGGGCAATTTATTGTCTCACATAAGGTCAACTGCATAATGAATAATTTCACATAAATCATAAATGTGCTAAATTAAATCACCATTGAAGACCCTGGGAAAAAAATAACATAAGTCACCAACTGATTTCAGAATCATACAAATCTAACCACTGAAAGGAGCTCTGAGCTGACAGGGAGGGGACTGTGAAAAAACAAACAAACAAACAAAACAAAACCGCCATACTTAATTTTCACAATTGTTGTAATCTTTACAGAAAGCCTTCTATCTAAAAAAAACCCCTTAATCCTGGCAATTAAAAAAGAAGTTTATTACATTGCTGAGTATATTTGAATATTTCTGTATAAACTCACTTTGGTTTTAAAAAATTCCCCCTTCTTCCCCACCCTCAATGTCCATCTGTTTATAGGGTTCTATTGCTAACACGGGGAACAGAAAATAACCAGGCTTCTGGGTAAATAATTTCTTTAAAAAAAAAAAAAAAGAAAAAGGGGGATAACAGAAAGGTTGAATACATGTAGTTTGGTAAAATTATGACTAAGGGAGGATATGATAACAGCCTGAAATATTCAACATGTGTAAACATTAAAGACTAGCATGAAATAGTGTGGGCTGAAATGAAATGAGACTGAATAGCAACGCAGTCTCCTAGACTGTGGAATATTTTGCTAACAGGAGTGGTGTTTGAATCACGTAAAACTAGACTGGACAAGGAACTGAAGAACATACTACATGGTTAGAGACACAGCTACATCAAAGGGTGATTTTCAGTCTATGAGTCACCGTGACAGCTGTGCCCCGCTGGGAAAATGCAGATCACAAAGCTCAGGATGAAGCACATGAGAGCCAGAGACAAAGCTTTCTCTGTCGAGGGGAGCTGGCTACACAGCGGTCTTCAACCGAGAGATCAGGCAAATCCAGAGTCTGAGCATCTTTAGGACACGCTCCAAAACTGTCACCCTTAAAAAGACTCTCCACTAGGAGACAAGTACAATATTGATAGCCCCTTCCACTCTGAAAGTGCAACCAACTACCTAAAATGAAGTAAAGGAAAAAGAAAACAAAACCCAAACACACCACCGACCCATCTTCTCTGCAAACAAAGATCTTATCCCAAAGGAACTTTGATCCTGAAATGCAGCAATGACCAACACTCTGAAGTCCATGACACTCTCCTTCTGTGAAGCAGTGCCCACATACTGACCTCTGAATAAAACTCCTTAATCCAAAAGAAGAGTTATTCCATCAGATTAAATACATATTTTCTGTTTTCTCTCATAAATAACCTCACAGGTCCAGAGGACAGAAGAATCCTGAAATGACACAGAAGTAAAGGCCCAAATGCCTTTCATTTTTTATTTTAAAATAGCAATTTAAAAAATTGCATGTGCAGTCTGCCCAGTAGAAACTGCTGTTTAAAATCAGGGTATTGAATGAAGATAAACTGAGGCATATACTGATTTACACTCAGAGCCTACGTATGTCACAAAATTGAAGTTTGCTAGCATTGTTTTATTATATTTATGTTGTATAAATCCAACCTAGCCATCAAAGCCTCACATAATCAGTAGTTTGCTGTGATGATTTGTGATGTTTATATACTTCAGGTAACTCTGTTTAAATGACCAAAATGGAAGCAACTGTTCCAAACAAGCTCCACAAAACCAAAAGCTGTAACAATAGAAATCCCCTTTCTTCATCCAAAATAACTGCAGCTGGAAATTACCCATGACCAATTTCATAATTACGAAATTCACTTTCATCTGAAAGCAAATGGGAATTTGGAAACAGACAGTCGTTCTTCTTATTGTCTTATTGAGACAGAACTACTCCTGGTGCACTTCCAGGAAAGCCCACCCTGCAATAAGTCTCATGAATGTAGCCATTTAACAGGAAAGAATTTGTGCAAACAATAGTTCTCACGTACTAGCACATTCACCTGACATTTAGAAATATTTCATACACTGTAGTTTCAAGTGGTAGGATTATGGTCTAACCTAATTATAACAAAATTAATTTAGCCCCTCCCCCCTGCCCAGATACACCTAAACCCAGAAAACTACTGCAGCTCTGCAGAACGTTTGACTTGACTTTGGGTTGAGAGATACTGAATAACTGGATTTTATTTGAAATGTTAAAAAAAGTCTCACATTTTTAGAATTGAAAATTATGTTTTTCTCTTTTTAAAATAGACAGAACTATACTCGAAGCCATAATATAAATAGTCAAAAAGAGATAGCCTGGTTTTCTCCTAAAAGTAGTTGAAATGTAACTTTGTCAAACCTTTCCGGTTTTGACCCGAACAGAATACGTTGATGTGATTTCATAAAGCACTTTAACTCCAAGAGTCCTGTATATAATCAGCTCTTGATTTCCTATGGGTGAATTACCCAATTTGCAGATGCAACCAGACTCTGCCACCTCCAGGAACACCCCTTGCTGCAGAATACGCGACTGAGCACGTGCTACACCGCCTGGTGAATTTGATAATTCAGACATTTTTAAAATGGAAATTTAATATCTATTATTCTGATAACTTGACATCTGTTCTATATGATGGATTGTGCTTTATGTACATGTCTCCTCCCTACTCCTTCAGCCCCCCTAATTTCCAAAGGTAACTGAAAGTGAACTGCAATCAGCAAGTATGATTTTGTCAAATGACTGCAAGTTTGCTGACAGACATTGCTTGAGCGTTTGCTTTTTTCCTCCCAGGTACCTTCTTACTAAAAGGACCTTTATCAAAAATATCTTTTATGAGCAGAGACAGAATTAGTTTAGCGACCTTTGTTTTTTGTGTGATCTTATCTTGTGGTCTTTCATTTTCATTTAAACCAAGTTAAATGATGTGGCTGAGATTATTAGAAGAATTCTTATGTAGGCTACAGGAAACGAAGAGGGGATTGTTTTAAATCTCTTCCTCAACCATCATTCATTTATACTGCTTTTTTTCTTTTTTGGTTCAGTTACTAATAGACAACCATACCGGAGCCATAACAGCATACCCACCGCAACTGAAAGGTACTATTTTTGTACGGTATGACAGGCTGCAGTGTTCCTGTGACCTTTGCACAAACATTTTCATGTCTAATTTAAATAATACTAGTTCTTGCAATTAGTGCCAGTGTAGCGATACACAGCCACTTGTGCATGTAGCTGCACAGCCTTTATATAAAATCCTCAAACTGCCTTTCTATAGGGAGACAAAGAAATTGGCCCTTGTTGATACATCAAATGAACAACTGCCCGGCTTCAAAGTTTTGATGTAGCTTTTATAGCAAAGATGCAGAGATTTGTGCATCTTCGTTCTCCAGAATACCGAGGAAAAGCAGCTCCATCATGAGTACTGATGCAGCCCAACATAATGGAAGGAAAAGTGTTCTTGGGACAATTTTCAGAAGCTGGGGCTTTATTTGCATAATAGATCAGATAATTTGCAAGACCTGACATCTCTTATTTCTGTCATCAAACAGGAAACAGAAATAACAGAATGTGACTTGTGGCCAGTCACATGACAAAAAACTGAACAACATGAACCTCCTCCTGGACTGTCTACGGGAAAATCACAGGACACTGTTTGCACAAGCTATTTAATGATTCATTGTGAACAAATGGACTTGAATCAAGTGATTTAAAATCAAAAAAAGGGTTAAATTATTCATGATGACTGTGATCAAATCTAAGTGCCATATTTTTTCTCATTCCACAAAATACTACTTTTTATCTAAGCAGATTACTCAATGCCTAAATTTAAGGCATTTAAGTATCCATGATAAAGTAAGCCACACTGGGCAATATTTTGAGTGAAGAAGACAGTTTTGAGCCCTTTGCCATTCAGATTTGGGTAGCTTCTTTCATTCAGCCTAGTCTGTTCATTCCAAACCCAAACTTGGCTCTCACTGACATTATGCATGCCTCTTGCCCTCCTCCAGATACTATGAGTCTTTTTTTCTTTTGAAGCACACCAATATTCAAATGTTTTCTGTGTGGAAGCAAAATCAGCAGTTTCTATAACTATCTCTGACATAGATAGCACCAACGGCTTCCGACACAAACAGGCAGGAGCTTTCGGATAGGTTATCAGTCACTGCACACAGACTGGGTATAGATCCCCAAATCTTCCTGGATGTTTCAGGTTCCAGAAAGAGGGTTTCTGGCTACCGTTGTCACTTGGTAGGCTTTGGAGAAGGAACCACTCTTTCTGCTTCACAGAATAAATCATCCTGCAAAATATTGATTGCTTGGTTCCAATAAACCATTCTGTACCTTGTAAACTATATCCTTAGCTGTACTTGGTAGATCATTCTTCCTTCAGTACTTTCTCCCTCTCTCTCTCCAGTTTTATCAACAAGCCTGAAATAAGTGATTTCTCAGAGCACAGACGTGCTCTTTCTAAGAACACAGATATCTCTTAAGAAAATCTGCACCAAGTTGTTCGAAAAGCATTGCTGCACGTGGGAAGTTGCATTTCAGAAGCCTCTCACGACACTGCCTCTGTTATGCATGCCAATAAATCCAGGGCACAGGCCCTCGGAGGTAAGCGCTGCATTTATTTGGTCTTTAAGCTTTGATAGAGTATTAGCTGCTGTGTGATCTTTATTAGAAGCAAGGAAAACACTATGTAGTTTGTCAGGCAGTGGCAGATGTGAAGTGGGGTCTGGGGGTTTTTTTTGAGTTTTTTTGTTTTGTTTTTTTTTTTTTTTAAATGCCTGGCAAGTTCTGACAGCCCTGCAAACAAATATTTGACCAAATACTGTGCATCGGTGTACATTGTGCATTTTTTTGGTGCTTTTTATTTCAAGCTCACTCTCGCTATCGTGGGGTTATGGTCAGAAAAGCACTATCTGAAAATATGCCATTTCTCACTATGTTTCTTATTGTCTTATTAACCCCAGCTTTATTGTATCTGCTTGTACTATGCAGGTACATCAACACCGAGAGGGAAGCATATAAACTAGATTTATGCTGTTTGCCCAGCTTCACCCTGGTGACATTCCCCATTTTAGATAATAAGTCAAGATCTCCCTGTAGGGGAAAAGCTGGAAGTAGCTTATCGCTGAACCTTAAACCACAGGCAGGCCTCCTTCCCTACTCATTGCTGCCATCTTCAAATTTGATGGCAAGCTGCTTCTTATGGCTGGCTTTGGCTCCTTTGACCTGAAATCAGTGAACTTGAACACAAAAGCGAGGTTTATGCAAACCTATCTCCTTTTGCCTACCATGAACTTTGGACCAATCCCATAAGCAACATGGCCCCCAGACTTTGCAGGTAAAGCTGTACATCCTTGGAAGCAGGAGCCTGCATCCATCCTGGGCACTGCTCCATGCTCCCCAAGCACCTCAAAAGCTCAGAGCTCCAGCTTGTGCCACCTCTTCCCTTCCAAGAGGATGACTGACTTACAGGAATGGCACTCCTGAAAACGTTTGCTTGATGGAAATGCAACAGGAACACCTAAGCAGGTTATCCCACTCTTCCTTACACCCAGCAAAGCTATAGGGTAATGTAATGATCTTTACTAGGCCAACTGACAAATTATCTTCCTCCTTCTCCTTCCAGACTGTGTTGAAAAAAAAAATAAAAAATTTCTTGCTCTGGTTGCTAGACCTGTGTCCATCATAGAATTCAAATGTATGGAGAGTCAGAAATATATGCCAAACTTTCCAGGGATGGAAACACAGCAGTTTTAAGCCCAGGGACCTCAAATTAAATTTAGATTTTTCTTCCTGTTACCTAAATATCCACGCCCTTCTAATAACTTCTCTTTTAACCTGCGAGTTGTGATTAAAGGGTAAACAGGCTTAAATACTTACTCTTATCACCAAAGAAATCTCAGAGCAGTGATGTGCCTGTCAGAACCGACTAAAGAACCTGAACATTTGCCTCATTTACACAAAAATTTGATCTGGATCTGTGACTCATATCTGCCTGAACCAGAATGCTGACACCAAATACCAGGAACTTCAGACACCACATTGAGTAGGAACCATCCTTTATCTTTAAAGAGAGAATTCAGAATACACTTTTTCCGTTATTAAACTGAAATATGTACTAGTCAGTTTTAGAAGAGTTTCACCATTTTCAGTCTCAGGAAATACCATAGTTCCTAAGAGCCGCGGTCGCAAACTAGAACCCCATTGTGTGAACTATTGTACAAAAGAGCGAGATACTTTACAAAGACAATGCCTTCTCCGATTTATAATGAAAGTAGGAAATTAAAAATTTTCCTTTATGCTGAAAGGATGTAACTGATAATGCAAACTCTACACAGGTCCTGCTGAGTGTGCTTTTTAACCCAGATGAATTTGCACTAGAAGTAATACCGGAAATGCTGGCAGCCTGGTTCTCAGCTTCAGCTTAGGGCAGGGACTGTGAATACTTTGGACCGGTGAGACTGCAGGATAAGAACACTTCCTTTTAAAAGCGTCTGATTCTGCGGTGGCTGTTCTGCTGAGGTTACGTAGATGACAAGTTAAGGATCCCAGTTGTCCCAGTATACACCGGACTTTCCCATTAATAACTCAGCTGTCTGTCCAAGCTGAGCCTATTGTGACAGGTATGACTACACTCCTATTTTAGTTATGCAGTTACGATTGCATATGGTATTTAATTAATTATGTATGTAACTAGGCAATTATGTATCTCACTAAGCAGTTATACAGTTATCTGACTTATACGTGAACCGAAAGCACACAACTGACTGCACAACTGTACATACACCTATGACAGATGTAAATCACCAATCAGTTGTCTTTGCTTGTCTGTTAGCCATCAGCCCTATTTATATTTTGCACCAGATGTGCTTCAGTTTCTTCTCTTAGGTAAGAGCTTTCCCAATTGGATGGCAGCCTTAGGAGGGAAAGGTTTACAGTAAGAGATTTCACAGGTCTCAAGTAGAAAATTGAAAGCTGCTTTCTGAGAAGGATACGGTGAGAGTAAACAACAGTTTTTCTTCAAGTCAATGTGGTAAAGTACACAGGTAAGCATGTTTCCTCTCAAAGAGCCATCTGTCCCAGCACAGGCTTTGTCCCTCTCTTGTCATTAGCATTGTTTTTATTTCATTCTTAATATGAACAAAGCAGTAAGAGAAGAACAATAACACATCCACAATAGCACAAAAAGTGACTTCCGTGTTATGGTGTCGACCAAATCTCCCTTTTTGTTTCTTCTGCATTTGAAAGACAAAGAGAGAATGGAGTGAGGAATATGTCTTTTCATATACATAAGGCACTTATTCTCATTTATCCTCTCTCTTTTTAATTTAAAAGCACTTTTGTGGCGCTCGCTTAACATTCATGTCACACTCTGCATAGATACATTTTTAGGCACATTATTATTTTTTACTGTCCTAAATACTCTAGCTTTTGCAAAGCTAGAGATGAAGAAGCCAGAGCGCTCTCATTTCCCCTTTATCATCCCCCCTCTCCCCTTCAGTGACTCTCCCTCACTTCTGCCTGCCCCACTCCCACAGTCGCACACCCCACATCCCTTTTTAATGAGTGGGATGCCAGAAAAGGTACCAAATGGAACCCGGTCTCCAGTGGTACCCAGAACAGTGCTGAGCAGGAGCTCTCCTGAGCCAAATACTAAGAATTAAACCTTACAGCGGCATTGCTTTATTCTCTGTGAAGGAGGGGAGGATTAACAGGAAACCTGAACAGAGATTACAGGGCACAACATCCAGCATGAGCTGTAAATCCTGGGGGGAAGAAAAAAAAAATAAAAAAAAAATCAAAGTATAAACAGAGGAAGAAGCAGGGAGGTTTGGAGGTGTGCGTTGCTGTCCTGTGCTCAGCATTAAGCTATAGTTAGGATAAGCCACCATTTCGCTGAGGCTGCAGAAGCGTTATTTACCCAGAGCACCGCTGTGAAGAAATTGCTCCGAAAACATTTTGGAGGACCCTTTCATTAGCCTCCCTCCCTGATCACCAAGATCCTCCTAAAGAAAACAGATGACTTGGAGTTCACCAAAATGGTGTGTCCCCCCGCAGTGCCTTCCCCATCCCTGGCACATCAGCACCTACGGGCACCGCTTGCGCCCTCCCTGATCTCTAGGCGGAATTTGATCATGTAGGTTTGGGGTTTTGGTTTGTTTGGGTTTTGGGTTTGTTTTTTTTTTTTTTTTTCCCCTCCAGGTTTCTATGAATGGGACAACAGGAAAAAAACCCAAACCCTGCAAGTGCAACTGCTTGAATAGTTCTAGCGACTGAAACGTCCGAGAAACTAAGTCCAAGTGCCCTCTACTGGCACCGGAGGGAAAGATGGGGCTGGATAACGTGGGTGGGGAGAGGAGGGGGTGGCAGAAAGAGGAGGGAAGTGATATTAAGCAATAGCAAAAGGAAACTGTGTCAATAAAGTGGGTATGGCCTGAAAACTGTAATCACATAGCAGAGCTATTAAATCGTTAGCAGGCTGGGTTGTTAGTGTAACGTACAGTACATGCCAAAAAGCATATTCCCGATACGAAAACAGTAACAAGCCAAGATCTTGAAAAAAAACTTTGTTTTGGGGGTGGAGAAGGGGAAGATAAAACTCTTCAGTGTAGAGTAATGTCTGTACTTCTGATATAGCAGTTCACTTTTTTTTTTTTAAAGTTTTTGGCTTTTAAATTTCATGTTGGAAAAAATGAGTGAGGGAGGTAAGGAAGAAAACTTCTGATTATTTAGTACTTAACGTCTTTATTTTAAAGTTGAGAAAAGTAGTTGCACAACAATGACATTACCACATGAATCTGGTCCTGGAAGAAATTATATCATGTGTGCTTATGGAAACTTAATCCATGAGGTCCCAGGAATGCCAGGATTGTATGTGTGTACATGCACGCACACACACTGACAAAACAGTTCATGGAAAATCTGTTTCAGACAGTCATTTTTGGACAGAACAACTCATTCTTGCCTTGTTAGAAAAGCAGTGTGTACATTTTTATTGGTACCACTGTGCTGACATTTAGTGAATTTGTGAGATCAAGAAGTACTGTGTAATGTACAATTGTAGGGCATACAAATTTTACTGAGTTCAGGAATCCACAGGATCTTATCAACCGCCTCAATAAAAGTTAAAACAAACCTAACATTATTATAGACAAACAGATTAACTGCAGTAGAACAGCAGGACTATGTTAAAAAAGAAAAAGAAGGAAAGAAAAAAAAAAAGGGTTTAGCAGAAATTCAAGCAGCAAACTTTGATAAACTGGTGGTTAAAAATATATGTAATTCTGGGAAAGCACTTTTCAATTCCTGTAATAACAGCAGTGAGTTTTTTCAGATTTGCTGAAGAGACCACGTCAAGAATGGAGACTCGCACAGCATTCACGAAACACAAAGGCGCTGGGGAAGCGAACAGCAGAACAGGAGAGCTGGATGGAGATGGGATTCAGCTGCCGCATGAGGAAGCAACTTGGGGAAGTGACAATTTTGTCTGTTTTTCTGCCAGGAAGGCAGGGGAGGAGACTGCTCTGTACAGTCTGAATAGAACTGGAGGGGATTGCGATTACTCAGTGGAAGATTGATATGACGATTGCAAATTGGCGTACGGTGTCCTTTTCCCCCTGCTATGTCCAGAATCAGTTTCAGAAATGCCATATGCTAAGTAATTCAGTAAGTAGCTGCAATATTTATCATACAGGGCGAGGACAAGTGCCACTCAAGATTTGCAGCGTTGCATCTGTTCTGCACTCTGCGATTCTACTACAGTCAGTTTGGGTAATCCCAAAGTATACGCATTTAATTATAGTAAAAGCAAGTCAATTTTTGACATCTGAATTATCCTAGCACATGTTGATACCTACAGAAATGGTGACAAGACCTTGTGTGAAATCAGGTTTATGCATTATACCTTTTCTTAAAAAACCCCCACATTTTATGCATTTGTTAGACCAGAACTTGAGGTGAGGATCACATCAAGTTCCCAGTAACTGCCAGAGCAGTCACACAGTGACAGACTAAAAAAGCTTAAAATCGTACTCATCCTTCTAATATGAAAATAAATAAACCCAAAAATTATCCTGCTAGCCAGTTAGCTTAGGATGTCTCTCTGCATGAAACACATGTTGATATTTGATTACTCCCTTTAATAGTGTCCATCTGTGGAAAGGGCTGCAGTGCTAATACACATGCATGAAACCAGCAATCTTATTTTCAATACCAAGGATTGTTTTATCTGCTTCATCTTTAATATTTCACTGCTGAGAACAGGTTGTACATATGGTTCTGCAGCAGCTTGTTTGCAGTCCATGTCATTGTGAACACCTCCCTTTTTGCACCTTCCCTTTTCCACCTGAGCTCATTCTTTACACAGTGCAGCAGCATTAGCTTTTATATAGTGTTCGTCATCTGGCCCAAGCCTAAAGCTCCTCATGGGCCGGATATTAAATCATAAACATCTCAGGACTAGTTCTGATAATGAAAGTTAAATATCCCACCAAATGCAACGGGGGGGGGGGAGGGGGGGAAGAAAAAGTCTGTCTTGCCCAAGTGTGGACATATCTCTCTTGAACAACAACCATATGTGAATCAGGGCTATGGTCAGGCAGGAAACATTGTCCCTTGGAGACAGTTACCAATCCTGCCTCGTGGAGAAGTGTCTCAGAGGTAATAAAGCCTGGGAAAACTGAAATTAAACACATATATGTAGCTATCTTTTTACGTCTTCTTTGCATACTATTCTAGGAAGAGCCTGGCTTGTCCCTGCACAGTTCAGGGTCTTCCAGTTGGCATGGAAGTCCCAGCTCCCACAAGCAGCACAGGATAAGCAAGCCCCACAGCCCGGCTTTGGCCCCCTCTGTGTCTGTCTCACGTTGCACTTGGAGCAGGCTACCAGGGAAAGCCATCCACGGGGAAAGGTCCTAAGGGTGACCAGCCTGGCTGTCACTGCACCACACACTCCCTTCCTCTATCTCTGGCTTTAAGGTAAGGAAGCCAAATTACATCTAAGAAGCAGAAATAAGTGTAGGAACAATAATGCATTATCTTACTGGGGCCGTCTATTTTGAAGGTAGTTGTTGCATTAACTTGCAAAACCTGACCTTTCCAGCCAGGGAAGAATTTTTTTCTCTATAGACAGTTAACAGCAAGATCCAAATTCAGACTGGAATGAGGATCGCACTTTAAATATCTGAGAAGTGTGTTGGTGGTAACAACTGGATTACTCACATTATTTTTGATTCTCATCTCAGATTGTAAATTGAGATCTTTCAGAAGTACTTCAATACTTCATGTTTTGTTGGTAAGGCAGAGATCAACTAAATGTATTAAGAGGAAGTCAGATATAAAAAACTGCTTAGATAAACGTGATCAGTGCATGGAGTTTGATTTTTTGATTCTGAAAACTTAAAAAAAAATATTCCTCCAAAACAGATAGTAAGTTGTCCCCAAACTTACAAATACAGTTCCAAATTAACATCGTATCTTTCATCTTTTATAGGAACTATATATTCAGGGGGAATAAATTAAAAATGAGAAGGCTGAAAGCATGCTAGTAATGTCAATTTGGGGTGACCTTTACAATATCTCACTGCCGAAGAATCAGCATTTATAAAAAGTTGTTTGAGAAGTTACAAGCCGAATACCCCAAAACTGAGGCATGCATAATCATTAGTTGCTTAGGAAATTCTTGGCAAATGTGTTTACATAAGAACAAAGATAGGTCTGTGAACAAAAAGCTTAAGGAACACTTTCTGCAAAACCCTAAATACTATTTCCATCCTAGAATATAGGCATTTACAAGTAATTCTGCCAGTAACCCATAGTAATTTTAGCACAATGTTTGTTTCCAAGTAGTTGAAAGCACCTACTCTTGTGTAATGGACTAGGAATAGTAACTACCATTTTTACCCTGTCTACAGAGCAATTACTTTTTTTTTTCTTTTTTTTTTTTTTTTTCCTTGAAGCTAGAAAAATGGGGCACAGACTTGATGGAAAGAAAGTAAATTTTTCTAAATTCTTCCACTTGCAGCATACGGTTTAGTTTCAGTTTTCTCCAAGCTAGAACAATATGCTTTACGGAAGACAAGATGATGAATGCTTAATTTTGGGTTCAGTTAAAACAAACAACTTTCTCTAAAAGCACATGCTTTGTTTCAAAGTGACGTTTGTTAAAAGCCTCAGTGTCCATGTTCTATTACATCACTGCAGGTCGGCTATCCTGACTGACACAGTGATGTGGGACAAGGAGAGAAGGCAGATTTGCCTTAACCCTCGTCATGCCGCATCCCCTGTGTGCTCTGAACACACCACAGACTTCAGGTTCCTCTTGCACTCTTTCTAAACCTCTTTGCAACAATCAAGATAGACTACAAACTGAAGGCATGTACGTATTTTTGCTTGTTGAGAAAGTTAAAAAATCACCCCAACAGTCCCAGATTAACCCAATAAAAACAGACTACAGGAGTGTTTACTATAGAGCACATACCAAGAAACAATATTTCACCCTGTCTGGCACAGGTAGGCTTTCTGATGCTGACATACCAAAATCCACCATAATTCTCTTGCATCAAGATACTCAATACAAGCCTTGCTTGGGTCTCTCAGTGAGGCTTTAAAGTGACATACTTCCTACTTACAAAACACCAGCACATTTTACAAGGAAAGGCAACTTTAAAAAGTAAGCTTGTTATTTCCATGATGAATATCCCTATGTACTTCTGGGCTTCAGTACATTCACATTTTAGCATTGCCATTCACCTTTAAATAAATATTGACAGAGGTCGAAGTTGTTTATGTTTTCAGAGTTGAACTTAGGTGGCCAAGTCCACATTTAGGCTTCTAACAAAAATGTGGGAGAGCACATTGCTTCACTAAATTAGAGGCGCGCAACCCTTCCAAACAGTCAGTTTTTAAGGCGGGCTTCAGCTAAGGCATTGCCACAGTAGTTCCAGACAAATCACACCACAAACTCCAGAGAAAAAAACCCAGAAAGGTTTATCAAGTACTAGTGTCTTCTTGGGAGGCCATAAATGGACTCCACATGACAGGCTGAGCACATAGTCCAGATTGAAAAGACAACAAATCCATTTCACACTAGCCTGTCTGCCCGAGAGATGGTTTAGTAACGCACAGCTCTTACCTGGTTCTGTCCAAACCTGGCCTTTCTTCTAGCAGCTAATGTGGTAGCTCTATCTCCCTTCCTAATCCCTTTCAAAGGAGCTTAAACCTTCTCAGTAACTCATAGATGAAAACCAACTGGGCTGACTCACCCCACTGCAGTAATTAACCCTTGCTAGGTCTCAGTGGGACCTGCAGACCCCACGACAACAGCAGATTGATGGAGACAAAAACCTAGGTTTTATTTGGCAGATTTACTGGCAGGATTGTGTGGAGGTGAGAGGGTGGGAGAAGAGAGCCAAAAATGATTTTCAAGTATGGTCACAACATCAATAAAAGCCTTAGCACAGACTTAGTCACACATGAATTAAATTCATGTAGCTCATGTCTCTGCCAGGGATGCTCTGCTAGCACAGTTGCAAGCACTTCGCTGCAATCACCAAAATGTTTCTAGTGTGCACTGCTAGTGGGTTTTCTGGCCAAAGGGAATTGTTTCTGTAACATCTAAGACCAGGCACTGCTCCACAGTTGGGGATGTGAATATAGATACAGCCATTTTGTGTCAATAAATAGGTGCTAATAAAGTTACCTGGCCTTGGTTACTGAATTTGATGAAGGATGCCTGCTAATTTGTGCTGCAAACATTTAAGAGGTTACTGTCTCCACCTACTTGCTCTCCTACTCTTCTGGCAGCTGAGCGAGAGGACACCTTTTAGTCATTTCAGGTCACAACCATTTTAATTTACAGAGATAAATACCCAAGGCTGTGAAACATTTTAGCTGAAGAGCTAGCACAGGTTTACTTCTGCAAGTCTCCTATAGTGTTTCCAGTGAGAATCACCAGGCTTTAGGAACTCACCAGGTATCTATTTATCTGGATATTTATATGAACCTGATTGCCTCGGCAACGAAGCATGATGTGCCTTCATACATAACACGGTATCACCTCCAGAGCGGTGGCAACAGGCACTTACGTTCATATATTTACTAGAAATAGTGTAAACTCTGCAGAGATAGGAATTTGTGGTCTCCTGTACAGAGGCTGAGCAAGAAGGCTTTGAGAAGGAACAGATACGGGATCAGAAGCAGGCAGCAGGACATCTGCAAGCTAAACTCTTGCTGACAAGCCTCCCATTGTAGCAGCAGCTACAGCGCTGCCCACTGCCCTGTTAACCCACGCTCCCTCCCAACCCACGCAGGTGGAGGCTGAAGCCAGCTGCTGGCAAAATCCCACGCTTTCTTCCAAACCCTCTGTTTGTGCCCTTGAAGGGAGACTCTCCCTGAATGCAGCACTCTATGACAACCAGCCTGCAGAGGAGTCGTGACAGCAGCGTTTTGATTTGGGCCTTCTAAAATGAATGAGCCATAGGAAGATTTTCAGTTCTACTAGACACACATATGTCCGTATTTCTATCAGTCCTTTGCTTATCAGGGGTTACATAATCTATTTCTGTAGGAACAGGGCATTTGACAATTATATGCTTTTCCAATACTGTGAATCAGTGGTTAAAAATAAAAAAAAAGAAAAAAAAAAAAGATTGCTGCAGAGGTGAGGTCAGTTTTAAAAAGCAAAATTTTCACAAACAATTCTTTTCCTCAACTTATGCTGCCAGTGTTCAAAAGCTGCAAAGAGAAAGCTTCCTGTGATGACAGCGTCTTAACATACTGGGTGACCTCAGTTTCATTTGCTAAAGTAACACAATTTCAGTTTATACCAACTAAGAATCTATTTCTCCAATTGACTAGAAACTGCTGACAGAAAAAAAAAGTGAAAACTCTGCAACTTAATCCTTGCTTCCCTTATGTTTTCCAAACAATTCTAATGAAGTAAGCACAAACATCCTTAAAATTTGTGAAGTACTGCAACAAAAATGAGTCTGCAAAATTCTAATCATGTTTTAAATGTCCTGAAGATTGTGTCCAGGGTCTGTCTTTATCATTGCTTTATCATTGTAGGACCTTACTCCTACTCTGTGTAAAGGTAGGTGAAGGGGTAGTGTCGAATGCTGCATCACCTGCTTACAGTGGGATGTGATAAAGAAGGAATTTGGACTTTGACTTTCCGGTTTAAAGTCAAATCGCTAATGTTTCCTGTGCAGGAGGCTGTTTTCCTATGCAGTTTAGTAGGTGACAAATTTAATAGGAAATGATTAAGTAAAAGCAAAGAGTGTTGATAAGGGTTTTATTCTTCTTCAAGGCTTTTGATAATTTGCTTTCAGAAAATAATACAGTATTTAAGGAATTTATACACATCTTCAGCCTCCGTCAAGGCTGCTGCAGAATTTCCTGTTTTTGTGTTCTCAGAACTGCTAAACTGCTGAAGTTGCCAGTAAAGACCTGGGTGTGTTATCCAGAAGAGGTGGAGCCTATAGCAAATCCAGATTCTTCACTGATATTCTCAAATGAGTACACTGAAGTTATAGCTATTCCGTCTCTAACCTCGCAAATGGGGTCAGTTCCCACAACCACAACTCATCTGTGCACTAACCTTTTCTCTTTATCTTGTCATACTATCTTTTCTGTGTATAAACCCGTGGATTTTGTTGCATAAGTCGCCTCAAAGTCATTTTACTGTAGACCTTTACATATAAAAAGGTATTCAGGTAGTCTTAAAACATTTTCTAAGCCCTGGATTCAGAGCGAGCCGCGTGAAACACACAAACCCGGGAAGCAGCTTTTTTACTCCCTTAGTTGTCGGATCCTGGTCTCAGTGTGAGCTGACTGACCCCTCATTTCCTAAAGTCAAGATTCTTGTACTTACAAGGGGCAAGATCCTAATCAGATTCCCGACTGGAACGCTGCTCCAACTTTACAGGCCTAGCATGGTCAACAGGGAGAAAGTCTGTACTTTTTCGGTACTCTCAGAGGTGTTTATCACTCTGCCAGCCTCCCTGGGAACGCAAATACAGCGTGATTGATGGATCAATTCAACAGAACAGAATCAATTCAACAGAACAAAAACTTCCAGTAGACAAGTGGCTCAACAGGAAACTTTGAAGATCCCATTATGCAGGAATGAGACTGTAATTATGATATTTTCAGGCATATATCCTGCAGACCTACTGAAACTCCTCAGCAGTCCCCCGGCTTTGATGGACGAGACCAAGGGGACCTGAAAGCGTGTGGAGTGGGTCGTGTCCACCGAGGTGTGGTGGCTGCCCACACAGACAGCTGGCACCAGCCTTTAAAGCATCACTTTGGCCCCCACAGGTCACATGCAGCGAGGTCTCTTTCTTTCTGTGACCCACCAAGCGGTTCGTTACACTTCATAGGCATTTTGTGTCTGCCAACAGGCCACGTCCCAGTGCTCCAGCCAGAGGAAAGCCAGGTGGGGTCACGGCAGCCGTCGCAAGCCTACTGTCCCCAAGCATAGACATGGGTCGGGCTTGTCCCTCAGCGCTGCCTCAGTTTCTGTCCATCTCCTAAAATGTGGGGGGAAGTGTGATAACTCTGCCAGTCCCCGTGCCCCAGCTATGGAAAGGTGACTTTTGGGCCAGGTGGTCAGCTGGACATGGAGACGTGCCTGGCCATGGAGATGAGCCTGGGTCATGGAGAAAGTACTGGTCATGGAGATGGGGCTGACCATGGAGATGGGGCTGACCATGGAGACAGGCCATGTCATGGAAACAGGCCTGGCCAGGTCTTCCTGCAGCTGCCTTGGCCATGGCCTCCAATGGGTCCACCTCAGACACAGCCCCTCTGAAACTTGTACAAGACAACCAGTGGACAGGGCAGGCTGAAAAACTACAGGGCTTTTGGTTTGGTTTTTTTTTTCAGGCAAAGGTCTGTAGGCAATGCTTACACCAAATAAATAATAGCTGCTGAAGTGCAATTACCTGTTTTGTGTGTGCTGGTAATTAGCTGCTGGTTACGCACAGAATTAATGAGCAGACTGTTGAGTACCGGAAATCACATTGTTCTACCTGGGCTGCGCATTGTAAGAGTCAGCGCAGGGCAGTTTTGCCAGGAGTTATCTATAGAACCCTTCTTGAAATGCAGTGGAGTTAACCATCTGGACAGCTTCCAGAGAAGAACAATTGAGCTGAGATACGCTTTCATGGGAGATAATTTGCTTTCGGGTTACGAAAACCTGCGCCGGAGCTTCTGGCTGGCCCAGGGCTCGTCCCGGAGTCAGCGGGACACCCATGGCAGAGCCCTGAACCTCACCCTGGATGATATGGATAAACTTGTATGGATAAACACCTGCCCATTGGAGGGAAGCATTTCTTACACAAAAAGTAGCGATTTCAACCCATTCCCTGGGACTTTTATATTTATGAGGTTGCATTAGCTTCTTAAATTTTTCTGAAACGCCTACATGAAACACACCTCAAGATCCTTGAAGCAGTCTGGTCTGCTTCAGTGCCCCTCAAAAGTTCCTACGCAAAACCAGAGCTTATTTGTTGACAACAGAGTCTAAATGCAATGTATTACTGTGGCTGCTCTTTTCCTTTGTCTTGGATTGCAGCCTCTTCCAAAGCTTTGATTTCCAAATGACTTGTTAAGCTTTACCGGGCCTGAACATAAAAGCTGTACTTTTATGTTTCTTATAGGGCATGTGGAATGAGGAAGCTCAACTTAACTGTGGATGCATCTCCTAAGACCTTTCTTCCTCTTGGGGCTCCATGTGTTGCTGCTTTATGAGAAGACTGACTTGCTTCTTCAAAGCTTGTGTTGTTCCTGTTATCAGAGAGGAATCAAACAAAACAGGGAGTTTCTACGTGGGAGGCAGTGCCAACACTAACCGTTATTTCATCTGCAATAATAGCTCAGTGGCATGAGGGGCATCCACAGCCAAACTTACTGTTTTTCTTGTTTTTCTGCCAAGAGGATTTCCTGATTCCTGAAATTAGCCCCATTGCCAAGTGATATGGTCAAATCACGTGGTCAGCAGTCCTAATTGCCCCGGGAAAACAGAATTCGATCAACACAGACCTGCTTCTAAAGCACGGACTAAGGAAGAGTTGTTCTCTTCCACAGAAGGCCTGACGTATCCATAATATAATAGTAATATCTACACTGTCTATAATGTAATAATATATAAACAGTCTACAATATAATTAATTAGCCAGAGCATATTTTTATTTGAAAATGGCTTAAATACTATTCTCATAGAGAGGCGATTACAGCAGTATGAAGTCAGCAAATAGCATGATAGCTTATTCCTCTGTTCTGATAACACACGCTACGCTAACATCTGGCACTTTCATACCAGCATGTAGCCATGGTGGTTGCCCCACTGTACATAGCTTTACATGCCCTGATTTAATTAAAGCTGTGTAGTCTTGTAGCTTAAACAAAGCCTAAGACTTTTTTTTGTGGAGCAAACCTGGATATAACAAGCCCAATTCTTCTCTCATTCTACAGTAAGTGGGGATGTGCAGAAATCGCCGGTCCGGCACGGATGCAGAAGTAGGTCATTATGAACCAGGTTTGAAATCTGTAAGCAGTCACTCTTGATTGATATCACTTTATATGTCATCAAAGGCCCATTGTGCTAGGGAGGAGAACAGAAAGTACTATTATAACTAAAGGACCTTTTGTCTGCTCCCTGTGCACAGAACCACCAGCAAGTTTTGGTCTTCTGCTGCAAGTCCACAGGTTTGCGGAGGCCAGTGCAAAAACACCACCTACCTACAATGGCTCATATGGAGAAACAAGGGTCTTTTACCTCTGTCTTCTACGAATAGTTAGAAATGTAAGTCTGCAGATTTTACAGAATTTTCACTTTCTTTCCAGTTGTAGTCTTTACTCAAATAAAGAATGACAGCTATTAATTTCACAGGCAAGGTTTTTATGTGTTGATTTGTGCCTTTTATGTCACATCAAGCATCAGAAAACAGGGATGTAAATAGCAAACTTTGTTTTAGGATTAAAACAGCAAATGATTTTTTTTTGAAAGGATAAGCGTGCATTTATTTAATTGTAAGGAGGTCAAAATATACGGTACTGTATCATTCAGATCCTAGTGTGTATTAAAATATCAGGCCCACAGTTCCCTGCCCAGGTTAGCCCAGGGCTGAATAAACCACAGAAATCTTAATTTTCTGTAAAATTTATTAACTACAGTTATTACAGAAGTCTTGTGAAACAAGGAGGTGCCTGGATTTTGTTTTTTATTAGGATTAATTACAAGTATGGATATAAACAAATATCTGATGAAACAGCTAAGTTTCCTATCATCTGAAAAACATTAATAACAGGATTGTAGGTACAGCCTTGAAGTTAGGACTACGGTGGGGACACGGGTGCCCCCTTGTGTTCCTATTAGAACCTTAAATAGCTTTTAATTTGTTATCCCACCTCACCAAGACAAGCGAGAGAAGTTGCCTCAATCATGTAAAGAAAGCCTTTGCATTTTAGCATTTTAATTTACATTAATAACCAATATGAAGCATAACTTTATAACAATTGATTCTATTATACTGCAAACTTTTTGCTAATTTCAGCTCTATTGAAAACCACAACAGGTGACTTGGTTGTTTTTACATTTAACATTTATCAAAGGAGATTTTTTTTTTTTCCCCTGGCTGGTTTAAAGCTCTCTAAATCTGAGGATTTGTTGCTCATGCCTTGCTGCACAAACTGCATTCCTTTGTCACATGCATTTTTTTCCTGCCATTTATTTAATTCACTGCCACTTTTTTACCTTACATACTCTACCTTCTATAGACTTAAAATCATCCACATGACCTTTCTTTAAATGTACTACACGTTGCTTGATGATCCTTAGAGTCGCTTTCTAACATCTAATGAACAAACCCTGTAAATGATATACCTTAAATGATACACCAATGTTTGCTTTAGCCTCAGGCATTTGATGACAGCCATGTAAAGGAAAATAATGAGTCATCTCTACTGCAAGGGAGCTTACAGAGAGCTGCTGATCCTTCAGCAGCCACGTGTCTTCATTACTTGGATTTCCCAGCAGGTAGAATAGACACTGGATCTGTTTGCACTTCTGCATCAGACATCCTTTTGGAGCCCTGTGGAATAAGATATAGAAATTTATAAAAAAATTCAAATATTTCAGAACATTGAAGGCCGGGATTATGTGTTAGCATTTTGCTAGCAGATATTTTCCACTTGTTTCACCTCTCTGCTTTTCTTAATTTGGCTTTTATTTATTTATGCATAAGTATACAAGCACCATCTTCATCATGACAACCCCAGAAAGCTACCACCTGTGACTTGGCCAAAAGGTGCCGGTTATTTTAAAATAATTTTCCCAGTCAGCATGGAAAGCAATTGTTTTTAGAAACTGGACTAACGTACCAGAGACATGTTGCTGTGTACTTGCAGTATTGCAGCTTTGGCATAACTTTCTCTAAAGTTTCCCTGGCCTAAACGGTTCACTGAAACCATGCTAAGAGTCCTTCAAGCATGATTAATAGTGTATTATAGCCAGCCTTGGTCTGCTCTAAGTTAAAAGAACATTAAATACTTTCATGCATGACAGGTATTTGACAATGTTAGAGTGATAAAGCTTTTTTATACTACAAATATAATTCTGGTTTTGGAACCAGTTCAAGACACTAATCCGGCTTAGATGAAGGAAATTCATAAATCTAGCTATACCAACTAAATTTTTGACCAGTAATTGATAAAAACTTGGTGTTAGTTTAAGATGCCTTGACCTAATTTAACTGGCCTCGAAGCCATTGAAACTTCAGGACACGACAGCAAAATGGATCCACAAACACTGTTTCAGAGGTCACTGTTAACACTGTGTAGGACGCCAATCCTGTTTGTAGCCAGATGCCTAAACCATTACATGCTAAACAGAAAAACAGCATGACAAAGCTAAAGGTGACTGCTATGTGTTTTCCCTACAATAGGAACTGTGCAAAATCATATGCGAATTGTCCTTTTACACAGTATGTTTCACACTGGAAACCTGACTCATCACTTTGGGTCATCATAGGACTATTCTGTGTCAGACCGGGAGAGTGAAAGATCTCAACTTCCTCATCCCTTTCAGGGAAGTTAAAACAGTGGGGTTTTTTTTATACTGATTAGACTCTAGCTCACTGATATTATTGTATCTTTTCACCTTTGAAAATCTAAGTATAAAAGAGAGCAGCCAAAAATCACAACGTACTGAAAGAATCCCCTGTCTTAAACTAACTGTAATCTTGTGCAGCTCAGCTGGCTGCAATGGGTTTGCTTCTGCTTACACCAACGTTGAGTTTGGAAGACGGTCTAGAACAGAATAAAATTTTTTGGCCGCTGATGTGTAGAAGCAAATGGAAGACACATTAAAAAAATGTAATATTTTCTAACATCCATTAAACAATACCAAATTTATCCAGCAACCCTAAAAACCTACACAGCACTTAAAAGATTTCCCACACTACAAGAGCCATGGAGTCTGTCAGCTGTAGCTGTTCCTGCCTGATGCATGAAGATATTAAGCCATTTCTAGACTGAGCTAGGAAACAAGATGATACTATTTGCCATTTTTCCTATAAATGGGTGGAGGGAGGAGTGGGAGTTCATTTGAGATAATCCCCATTTTGACTCATTTAGCACATTCGCAGCTGTATCATATGTTATTTGCTTGTACTACACTCTCCCTGCTGCACCCATTTTCGAGGCAGTTGCTGATTAAAGCAGGAAGCGTTCAGGGAGACTGGCAGATGATTCTTGTTAAACTGGAATTTCCAAGCCCGGTGTGAAATAAAGAACTTTGTTCCTGCCCTTTTAACGGACAAATTCCAGCTCTGCGCCCAGATTCAGAAGCACAGGTACCACCGGCTCATGTCTTGCTCTCGATTACTTTGCCTAATCCCTTTCAGTGCAGTAGAAGTTGCCTGCATTTGTGACAACTAAACTGAAACATTATTTTGGGCAGAGCACTTTAAAGTGCACATGCAGGAATGTCATGGTATTGGAGTATATTTTTTTTTTCCCAGCCTGTGCTCAGGAGAAGTTTGTGTCAGTATAGCAGATACTCTGATCAGAATAGGTCAGAATAGTTTCCACATGCTAAGCACTCCCAGCTTCTGACAACTTAAGTATGAGTTATTCCAGCTCAGAAAACAATGTAATTAATCTTTCTTTTTTTCTTTTTCTTTCTAATCTAATCTTTCTAAGACTCACTAAATACCTTTGCATTTTATATAGCTTATAAATTAATCTCTTACCGTAGGAACAACCACTGGACCTTATCGTCTGTGCTAAAACCACGCAGCTGGGCCATAACACTCTTTGCTTGCCTAAGTGGCTCCATTTGTATCGAAAGTTTCAGCAGTTTTTAGCCCAACTGGGAGCAGACGCTTGAACTGAAGTGTTCTCATCAGCTGCATTCCTGTGCTATGACATCCTCTTACTCTGTGCCCTTTCCCAGAGGAACCAACAGATTCAGGAGAGACTGGTGTTAAAATAGCTCTATTGAAATAGCTCACCACAATTTAGGAGGAGCTTGGTGGGCACAGATTATGTGAGCAAGTAAGGCCTGCTGAATCCCCCGGTAAATAACTTCTGCTTCCATTTTATCAGCATAAAGCTTAAAATTTCTGCTGTGTTGTTACCAGATATTTTAGCTGTTATCTTGAAATGCAAATTCTGGCATTGGTGTGTGATCTAATACACACACATTAGGTTAGAATACATTAGATTAAAATTAATCATTACACCTTCCTAGGACTTAGTATGATCACCTAGGAGATGTGTAGATTATTTTTTAGAAGCATTGCAGAACTAGGCTTCTTAGGTGTGGTCAGTCTTGTCAGGGATATTCAAAAAGAGGCAGTCATTTTCTGTGAGATATTTTCCATACACAGACCTCATTGTTGTTTTTTTTTTTTTATCTCCCAGTTCAATAGCAAAACAAACTGACCAAATCAGCTATACTGTTATCAAAAACTACTTTTTTTTTTTTTTTTTTTTTTTTTTAAGTGTCATCTTCTGTTATTAGGAGAGGGAAGCTGTGAGGATACTGGCCTCTGTAATTGCAACTGAAGCTAAGGGACTATACAGCCAAACTGTTTGGTGTACTACTTCAGCAAGCAAAAATACGTCACAGAACATCTCTACTTCCTCTACATTTTTTTCTGCATTTTTTATGCCCAAATGGTCTTTTTACCTCTTCACAATTTCCTCTCTTGATCAAAAAGCTTTTTCTTGCCCTTTGAGTCAGAGACACCTTTCCTGCCTCTCTGTGTCTTTTATGAACTTGCACTTGAAAGCACGTTTCCTCGCTAGCTTGCACTTCCTCATATCTCCCTTTCTGGAATAATTCTAAATTTGTGTCTATTGTTAAACACTATGAAAGATTTTTGGATACAGCTTGGATGAATGACACCATCCAAAATAAAGTGCAATTGTCAACAGAAAAACCCTTTCTCACACATTGGCTACAGTGAGAATTTTGACAAAGGAGGGCTGTCAGTGCTTAATTTCAACAAATCTCCAGACCAGAGAAACAAATCTCAGTTATCTCCAGAAATAACAGAAGTAGTTAGCATTTGCCCCATTTCTAGATAACCTACACCAGAAAAATGTGGCTGCCTTCCTCCCCTCCAGTTGTCGTAAGAGATCTGTTTCCATCATCTAAGCGGTTTAAGTAACAGAACTCCGGATTTCAGTGCTGGGGGGAGGTTGCCAATACCCAGGGCAGGATACGACACCTACACAGCATGCTTGTGAGCCTGAATCAGGTGTTACACACATGCACCCATGTTGTGCACAATGGAAATTTCATACCGAATTTGGAAGCAAAAGGGGTGAGGAAAGAGAAGTGCACATGAGCATGCATGTGTTTGGTAACTTCCATTAGCTGGTCTACTTCAGAGATGTATAAAACAACACCCTGGCTTTTTCACATTGTGCTAAGCAAAAAGATTTCTCCTCTTGACCTCACCGGGAGCCAAGATGAGTGCAAGCCAATGCAAGTTGGCAGTTACTCCAGGTGAGCTCCAGGACTTACTTGCTCTGTTAAAATGGCAGGAAAATCTCACTGATTCACAGTGGACTAGGACTTTACCCCAGAACAATGGGTTGAATCGGAAAGCAGAAGTAGCTGAACTGTTGCTAATCAATATTACAGAAAGTTATTTTTCTTTTTTTTTTCTTAATTCCCCTTCTAATAAGTAATGCAAATCGCTCTCTGTAGGATACATAGTAATTCTGTGAAATACGTGCAAATGAAACACTTCTTATGATGTGGAAAAACATCTGCCTCTGAATGAGTCATACTGGTCTGCATGGCAGCCTAACTTTTTAACCCAGTATCCTAACAGGGCTAATTTTCAAATCCTCATTACCATTTCAATCTAGATTGCTTGACTTCTCTTCTTTCAGACCTGGAGTTTGCCCAGCTCTTTTTTCTTCCTGACAACCTCAGAAGTAGTGTAGGGAGGGAGGCAGAAAAGCTGTGTGTCTCTCAGGGGAGCCAGATTCACTAGGAATTATTGCAGGTAACAGTCAAATCTGGTTTACATTCTTTGTATCACTTGAAATTTGTGATGAAACTCAGTTTACACCCAAGGTTTCCAAAAGATGCTAAAAACGACCCCCCCATAGCTCTGTGGATTCATTGCTGTTGTGGCAATGCAAGGAAAGAGGAGCAAACTGCATCCTTCCAACTGGTTGACAAAAACCCATGGAAATCTGCCCTCTTGCTGAGGCTTCAGAGGCACGTCTAACCTGTGCTTTTGTTTCTACGTTTGCCCCTGAATATGGACAAGGGGGAAAAAAAGTTATCTGTTTAATGCTCTGAGGAACCACTAGTTGCATCAGTAACATGAAGCCTTATAGAAACTCAGATTTTTAGTATGCTGAATTCTTTCATTTCTACATTTCAAGTTTCAGTGAAGGGTGCGCAGCAAATTTAGGGTAAGATTTAACAAAAAAAAAAAAGAAAATCAGGAAGAAAAAATGACCACGTGCATTTTTTTTGGTACGCTTTAACTAGTCTTTAACTCATTGCTAACACAAGATGCTTATCTTGTGACCACCACGCTGATTCCCACCCACCCAGTGGTCTACCTTGATTTTTTTCCTTGCAGGGATTTCCCGCCTCGCAGGGATGTCCCAGCTGCTCTGAAGCAGCAGCTGAACCACCATCATGGCCTTACTCTGGTAAACCAGCACCACCTTCGTTTTTCCTTCATAAACACACCGTAATTTGTAGGTGATTCAGTACCTGCTACAGAAACAGTTGAGTCATCCGGGTAGCCAAGGCATGAACCTCTAAAACAGGGGTGTGGGAGCAATTATAGCTCTCCCATAGTAAACCCATACCTGCCTGTGAATCAGCACCCTGAGGCCCAAGTTTTCTCCCCTTTGCCCAAAAACTTGCTTGGCCTTAGTCCTGCAAGCTGCTTGTGAAGTTGCGCTCCATCCGAGCACAAATCTCACATGGCTATCAGCTGGCAGGCTGGGTGCTTAAATCAGCTGAAAAATGACTGAAAAGATAAGATCAAGTTAACGTACAAGGCCCTTAAAAAACCCTCCGAGTGACTGCCTCTTCTCTGTCTTCTTGAAGGAGGGTTCCTTGGAAGCGTCTCCTCCGTTCTGGATGGAGTCGGTCTCGGCTGCTTGGTGCTCCCTGGAGTCTGGCTGCTCCCTGGTTTCCTGCTTGCTGCCTTTCTGCTTGCTCAGCTCCACAGCAGACTTCTTGTCTTTTGAACTCTCTTTGCTCTTTTGGCCCACAGGTTCACTTTCAGCTGGGGCAACTGGCCTCTCTGTGGAGTTTAATGTCTAAAGCAGTTTCAAACAATAGTTATTTTTAGTATGAAACGTAAACATTTTGGAAGGCGATCCATAAATATATTAAAAAACCGAAAGGCCACCTGGCAGGGAGAAATCCTGCTGTCCAACACGTTTTCATTTACAGAGCTTGAGACGAAAATCATGCAGCCTTGACTTAGGGAAGGACTCCCAGGGAGCTGATAGAATTACTTACACGAGCAAAGACTGCAAGATCAAACCATCCCTGCATAGACTTGCTTTATTTATATATACATCCATGCTGAAGCTGTTTTAGGAGGCAGAGATCATACATGGAAAGGTGCAGAGACTCACACACATGCACTGCCAACTGAGACTCCCCCAGCTTTCGCTGTGAAAGCACCCAAAAAGTGCAAGAGAAAGATTTGTGAGAGAAAAGAAGTAAAAGACACCATAAAGCAAAGGATAAAACCAACTCTGCTATAAAACTGCAATGCTTCACCAAAAAAACAACAACTGTTTGGCTGTGGGAGGCCACAGCATCACAGAAAATTGCACATACAAGCGCAAAAAAAGAGATAGCAAATATTCCAAAGACAAACACAACGACAGAGCACTTCTTTACAGTAAAGGAAAAGATTCTGAAACTCAGAGAAGCACGGGACACGTTTGAAGTTCGCAGGGGAAAGATCAGCTCTGGCAAACAAAGGATAAGACAATAAAACTGTCACTGTTTGCAGAGTAGCAAGTGACAAGATATGTTTTGGCTAGGAAAGCTGTTTGCAAATGGGATTTTATTTTTTCTTATGCAAAAAACCCCATATTGCCTTATTTACATAATTATTAAAACAGCACACAAATTTGCCATGTTGAAAAGCTGGAAATCTAACATCTTCCCTCAGGGCACAGCCTAGAGCTTAATGCTGTGTAATTTTTTTCCAATTTTGGGGATCTTAGCACTAGTCTTGAAATATTTGGTGTTCTTCTAAAGGCCTAGGGTTATACACTTGCATGACAAGCTTAGCTTTCATTAAAAACATTTTTAGATGTCATGATTTCAGAGAAAAAGCTGAAAGCAGAAACTCTAGAGAAACAGAATGCAAATACACCTCTCGTATCTATTAAAAAAAAAAAACAAACAAATCAAACCTCAAGCCACTCTAATTTTGGGGAAACAAGACTGAGAGGGGGTAGCAATACTACCACTGGCCTTTTTCATTTGGTTCACCTTTCTTCCCAACCTAACCTTAAAAAAACCCCACGTTTAAATTATAGAACCTGCAACCATTTAATACATTCAGTCTTGACCAGTTAGCTTAAGTCCTCGACAAAATAGGTGCTTGTATTCACTGTTTCCTTTTCCAAAGGACAGGCGTACGTGGGTATATATTTGCTTACGTCTGGATTTGTCTGCTTTTGGACTTTGAGAATGCAGTAATGAAGGTAGTCTTTGCTCTGCTTCTGCAGGAGATAGGAGAAGATATCCTGTGGAACCAGGAGAGGCAGGTGGCCAGTAGCCCCGTACCCCACAGGCAGGCACCGTCTGAGCATCAATAGTTTGTTAAAGCCAATTCAATATTCAATAATGTCGGAGAGGGGGGGAACTGTCACCTGGGGCTTTGCAGACACCGCACACTACCTGCACGGTGTTCCCCTCGCCTGGGGGGACAGACCTGCCTGGCCACACTTCTGCCTGCCCAAGTGACGCAGGACCTCTCCCACCCACCCACCCA